>VXAK01027560.1:99152-219071 GCA_013399435.1 Arenaria interpres | reverse complement strand
AGAATTTCTCATGCATGTATGAATAGGTTATTCATCAAAAGTAGAGGACACATGAAGACCTGACCTTTGCTTGTAATGAATCTGTTTAACTATCATCCAAGTGATACATTTCACAGTTAACTGTAGTTTCAGAAGTGATATTGCTACCTGGGCTTTACAGCAGTTTCACAGTTACACAGCAGTTTTATTCCAAAAAGCAGCAGATTTGATTTTCAATGTGTCCATCTCTGGGGTCCAATTAGGAATGAAAGCAAATGGTGGGCTTTTCCTGTCTTGATGGCCTTGGCTTCACATTTGCAGTGAGCTGGAACTGCAAAAAGTATTAGCGCATGGTGCAAGAACACCTTTTAGACCTAAACATTTACAATCTGTTTCCTGCATTCTAACTTTTTGTATGTGTATACAATAATTTCACTAGGGAGTTAGGTAAGATATAGAGAAATTAATAACATTTATCCCACTAACGATGATGCGTAGCTCTCGTACTCACAGTAATGTATCAGCCTTGATTTCATTTGTGTAACTTTAAGCGTAATTGATTTTTACATTCATGAGCTATGGTGTGTGTCTTGTGGTACCAAAAAAATTAAGATAAGGGAAGTCAACATCCTGGGTCAGCAGAAGATGTGATAAAGGGGTTCTGTTTGGGAGATAGTTGATATTCATTATCTTCACTGCAGTCAGTAGAAATCCTTTGACATAGGGTGAGATCAATAGCTGGGAATCACAGGATGGTTGGGGTCGGAAGGGGAGATCATCCAGTCCAGGCCCCCTACCAAAGCAGGGTCACCCAGAGCAGGCTGGACAGGAACTCATCCAGGAGGGTTTTGAGTGTCTCCAGAGAAGGAGACTCCACAGCCTCTTTGGGCAGCCTGTTCCAGTGCTCTGGCACCCTCAAAGTAAAGAGGAAGATTTGACTTTGCAAGAAAGTGCATGAAATGCAAAGAATAAAAATATAAAAAAGAACTAATTATGTTTTCCAATGCACTGCTACATAAGTGCCACAAAATAAGATGAAATCAGTAAGCTTGGAGGGTAAACCAAGCACTATACCCTCACCACTGAAGCTGTTCGGAAACAGCAGACTAATGAACTTAAGAATCAATCTATTTCAAAGAAAGACATTCCCATTATGAAGACACTTCCAGTGAGCACTTGTTCATGGTTTAGAGATTGGATTTTCAGTGAAGCGATCAAGCTCTGCAGATCTTGCTACTATGGTTTAAGAAGTTATCAGTGAACTGTCCTCAAATGTCCCTTTGCCTCTAGACACAGTCCCTGCAATGGAGTTAGCAGGACAGAGTGTATTCATTTACTACCTGTGATTCATTTACTGCCTTGTAAAGTCCAGATTTTTTTCTTTAATGTAAGTTAATTGTTTTAACTTAGGCAGATGATAGGCTCTAGAAAATCTGAATTCAGTTTCCAGTTCTGGGGTTAGTAGGTCAATTAATTTTTCTGTCACCACGTTGCAGTTGGATTTTGAGGGCTACATTCAGTTCTAGTCATTCTAATTGACGATGAAGAATTAGAAATTAAACAGAAATCAGAACTTGTGTAATTATGACTAGTGTAATTGTTTGTTTTGTTTTCATTGAGATTATTCACATCGTATTCATAAGCCTTAGTAAGATCACGGTCTTAGGCTTTGAGATTTTCAGGAAATAATATCTTTTTCTAAGCTCTGGTATTGTATAGAGTATAGTATAGGATTACACCAGTTTTAGGTAAAAATGACAGTGCTAGGATAGGTACAGAAATCACAGAAATACAGAAGAAGATACATACAATCTTGAAAGCGGTTTAAATGTAGTTGCGTACAGTTTTGTTGCATGTTGTTCTTTTACCTTCATCTATTAAAAAAAAAAAATCAAGTTCCTTCACAATTTTAATACTGTCTTTTTAGATTATCTTCAGTCCTCCTCCTGAGGTTGGGTAGGATGGGATTAAAACTTCAGGCTGCCATGTCATGCATAGGTATAACACTGTAGAATTTGAGGTAGGGATGAGAACCCGGGCCTCAGGGAAGGTTTTGTAGGATCCTTCTTCTTTCTTCAGTAGGTCCAGAATGTCATTTACTAACAGCATTAAGAATTGCAAGGAGTATTTGTTTAAAAACGTCCCACATGGCTTGTATGGCCTTTTTTTAATGTTTTCTGCCTTTGGTTGCTATGATGAAATCTATAACTTGAGTAGAGTTTTCTGTTCATGAAAAGTTTTTTAATCTTGGTGTGTTCAGATTCAGTGACAGTGGAAGAACAAAACCTAACCCTTCATATCCCTTATATTAAACAGTGCTTTATGTCTCTATTGCCTCCTCTGTTCCCATTCTTATTTTAGGAGAAATCTAATGGCTACTTAGAAGAACATTGCTTTTTGTGCTTCTTGGAAGGACAAAAGGTTAGAGCAAAGAAGGATTGTACAGGAGCAATTCTATTGTGTTATACTGTCTGGAAGCAGGGTTTCAAAAAACAGAAAAAAGAAATTCAGACTCTGAAATTGAAGTGAATTCCTGTGGTTTACAACAGGCTGTGATTTTATGGAATGTCTAAAAATTAAATTTCTATTATTTTTTTGTTGAAGTGCTAATCATACAGTGTGGAATGCTGCCTGTGAAGCAGTGGGGACTGATGAGAAAAACACCCTTTGATTTTAGGTTCTGGGATTTTAAAGTGCAATTTTAGGTCCATTTTGAAAGGCTTATAATCTTTGATATATAATGGGAAGCAGAATGGAAACCATTGAGAACCAGGGAAGAAGCAGTAGCCATGTTGAAAATTTGGCGATTCAATTTTAATTTTTTTTTACAGAGAGAATAATAAAAACAGTTCCTCTTTTGTACACAGTACGACTGACTTATCTACAGGAAGAAACGTCATGTTTCAATTCTGTGCCATGCTCTGCTTTCTAGGCCAAGTTTTTACACCCTCCATTGCCTTTTTCTGGTAGTAGATGGAAATAATAATATTTTATTTCTTTTCAAAAAGAGTGACTTATTGAACCCGTTAGCACTGCCCAGTAAGAAGAGAGCTTCAGGTGACAGGCTGAGGGAGAAGGCTACGTTGCTGTACAGCTCATTTTATCTTTGCTCCTGCCCTCACACTTCAGCTGTTCAGGCAAATTGCTGTTGAAGTGGTGTAAGGTGGTGTGGATCAGCAAAAGTAAAATGCTGGAAGAAGAGACCAGCACAACCTCCATTGCAGGGACTGTTCCAATGACATCTCTGAAGTGTTGGCTTTCTCTGAGGACTCTGTTCTGGGGGGGCTGTGCTAAGAATTAAGTGGGTGGTCTGTTTTGCTGCGTATACCTTACTGCGCAGTACACAGCTTGCCTTAGCACTTACAATAATTTTCTTTTCCTGAAAAATTAAAGTTAAGGCTGGTGTTTTCAAGGGTGTCTCCATCCTGGAACAAGTACACCGTTCTGGAATTTAACTTCTTTTTGTTAAACTAATGGTATTATTCTGATTAAAAAACATGAGGTCCATTTGACTTTGATATTTCTTAATAACTTTCAAAGCTTTAATTACTGTTTTGCGGTAGTAGAAAATCTGACATGATATAGGCATTTTTATATTAGTATTGTTTATTCCATTTCCTGTATGAGAATGACTACTTCAGAGTACAATAGGCGGTTTGAAAATCTCAGACTAAAAATACTGCTGGATGCTGTTTTCAGTGCCTGACGGCAATACAGAGGTGTGACAAGCCTCATGTCCTCCTTACTCCGTACAGACGCAAACTTTAGTCTACTTGACCGATGGAAAGATGACAAAATTTGATCACTGACAGTTATTAACCTTCTGAAATTTGTCGTTCACCTTCCTGTTGGCAAGGGCTACTGTGCTCTTTATTTCACGTAGGCTATGGTCCTGAATCACACTTCAAAGCTCATACGTAGTGTCTGCCTCTAGTGCCGTGCCCACTTCCACAGATATTGGTGAAGGATCCAGAACATCGTGTAACTTTTCTGTTTTCTGAAATGATGATTAAATCTGAGCTGGTTTAGAAAATAACATAGTGATTCATAACTCTGCACATAGCGCATGTTGAATTTTGAGATTAGTAAAAATAGCAGGGGTAGCTGCTTTGAACAACTGTCAAGTTTGTGAGTCCAAAATTAATTGACAATTTCTTTTCTTTCTCCCCTGATCTGCTTGGATTATAGAAAGGCAGAATTTAGCTTTAAGGGGCAGCGTGGAAGCAACAGAACCTGGAGACATTAATTCTTTATACTTTTCAACTCTTACTTATCAGATGAAAGCCTTTTTCAAATATGAAAAGTTTCTTAGCTTTTTTTTTTTAATGGAAAGATAGATGATTTATCTAGCAGATCAAGAATATTAAGCAACCTCCTCTTTTCTATGCTCACTGCACAAGTAATGAGGTGGTATTTCTGATATTGCGTGATACAAGTCTGTTTTGCTGATGTAGTTCATACAGTTAATTGCCTTTAATAGCTGGAGTTAGGTCAGCCTCCTAAGTAGTGGACTTCAAGGCAGTTGACATTTATTTGAATGGTTTTCGGTCCCTAGCAACTGAATAGCTTGTCATCTTAAAAGATTAAATTAGGTTTTCCAGAAGTACTTGAGAAAGCAATTGTTTTGTAATTGAGGTTTAAAATTGAAAACAAAAGGTTGGAGAAGGAGAAGTAATCTCATTCTGGAAAAGAATGCTAAATGTTCTTTGTTAGATGAGAGATTGACGGTCCTAAGAAAGACAGGAATTGTGTTTGCCTGTACTTCAACCTCTGGAGGAGTAAACAAGTAGCATGTTTCTGCTCTTCTCTGCCAGCTGGAGAGAATGAGGAAACAGATGCAGCCCGAACTCCAGTTTCCTGTTGTGGTGCTACTTACTCTTAAAGGAAGATGAATACAAATTCAGAGTCAGGTCTAGTGGACCTGGTGGGTTGTTGCGATACAAATCAATGGATAATTTTTCCCCTCTCATCATTATTCTTTAATTTATTTACTTATTTATTTTGTTCTGTGGGTATAAATCTTCTGCAAAGTAGGGAAAAAATCTTTCTCTTCTGAAGAAATAGCCTTTAGAACAAAAATTCCATTAGAATTAAATTACAGGCTTAATAATTTAAGATACTATTTTAGAAGTTATAAAACTTAAAAGAACTGCATATTGCCTTTCTGTCCCACTCCCCTCCCTTTTTTCCTTATCCCTGTTTTTTTGTGTTGTGGTTTATTGTGGGTTTTTTTGTTTGGTTTTTTTTTTTTTCAAGTGCCCATTTGTTTTGGATCTTAAGCTATGCTTTTGTTCAAGTGCTTAAACAGCACATTTTAAACCATTCTGATCACTGAACACGATACTGTTTATTACATTTCTGTCATTCTTAGGTGAAAGTCTGCTGTCTAGGTTATTTATATGGCAATTATTGACTTCAGGAGCAGGTACCTGTTCTTAGACTGTTCCCTGGCTTTAAATAAGATTAACACTGATAACCTTGCCATGTAGTTTCAAGGGCGTTTTAAACAGGTCCTCTGATCCTGTGGTTTTCCTGGACCTAACTCTGCTGTTGTCTTGATCATGTCTCAAACCTACAGTTTCAGATCCTTGAATCTGTATTATGTTGCAGTATTTTATGGTTTTGGTTTATTATTTATCACTAGCAGCTAAATGCCTGTGAAATGGATCATATTTACTCTTCCATGCCACTGGGAAGTTTATATTGAAGAAGAATTGTTTGAATACTGATTTCAGAGGCCTAATTTTGGTTCTTAATATCTCCGATCATCTCTTTGAATGTTCTCCCAGTGGATAGTTTTGCATTACATGATGTTTTTCTTAAACTGTTTAAGATGAGTTGTTATAGAAATATCGCAACTTTTTTCCATATGTTCTTCATTTTAAAGGAAATTTGTCTGTAATGTTTTCAAAGTCATATTTATGTTTATTAATTCCAAAGGACTCATAGCCCAGGACGCTGACCTTCAATCAGGTCCCTTGTTTTCAAAGTTTAACCCATTATGTGCTCAGGATTGGCAATTCAGGATTTTGAAACAGTGAAGTTTAACATTGTGTTTGTCATGGTGTGCCCTGTGTTAACAGGAAGTTTTTGAAATTTATGAAGTTTTGAAGTTTGAGTCAATGCTCAGTAAGCATTTAGAATTTCATTAGGAAGCCCGTGAGTGTTAATGAAAAGAGTGTTTAATAACTGTGAGGCATGTTTTTCCAACAAATACTTTAGGAAACAAAAAACGTTGCAGAAAATTTCATTAGAATCAAAGATGAAAAGCTTGTTGTGTAGCTGAGAAGTATACTAATGAGTTACTAACAAATATTTTTGTTATACTTGGGTGTGTGTTGATTTTCCATGTGTAACAACACTATAATTATCAGAAAGAAAGCAGGGGATGATAATAGTCCTCATGGATACTTCCAATAGTAAATATAATTGAGTTCACTGAATAGTGGTGCTGCATGCGCATTGATTTTTGAGAAGTGGAAAAAAAAGCAAAATTATTTACAATGAAATACTTATTCTATTAGTGCAAGGGTTCAGAAGAAATCTTACAAATTTACAGCTCTGCTTTGAAGCAATCTACTGGGGGAAACTGTAATTTTTAAAATTACGCCATGAGTTAAATTTATACCAACTGAAAACACCAAGCTATTTTAACAAGCTGTGTGCTGTATAAATGAATAGATTAAAGCTATGTTTGTGTCAGAACCTGAAGGTGCTACCACCGTGGAGTTCTACACCATCAGTTTTCACACGTCACACGTCAGCTGGGTAGGATGCAAGGCTATTAAAACAGCAAAACTATCAAAGGAAGGGCCTTTGAGGTGTCTGATCTATTTCATCTGATAATGGAATGGTAATTATGCAATGAACCATTCATGTGAAAAGTTTTGGTTAAGGCAATGTTGGCAATTAAGAGCTTATGTAGAAATAGAGCCTTTTTTGGGGTACTGTGTACTTTGTCGATCCTTAAAATGGCTTGTATCAACAAAAAGAAGTTAATGGACCTAGAATAAGAAAAACCACTGAAGGAACCTCTGTAGAAATTTCCAAAGTGACATGAAACACCATGAGAGGATTATAGAGAAACTTAGTCACGCTGTCATCAGCAGTTCAAATGTCTGACATAGGACGTTCTGCTAGAAAATTTCATTTAAAAATTCCATTCTTTAAAATATCTCACTGCATTAGAGAGGAAATGTTTTTTTGAACTAAATCAAAAGCCTACTGTGGAGTTCCATAGCAAGTAAATCGTGTGAAACATCTTTCCTGCAGAAATATTGGACTCAGAGGATCTAATGTGCAAGGGCTGAAAGCCCTCCTTATTGAAGAATATTTTTAAACCTTGATACTAGTTGGATAACGTGTGAAATCTATATATCCAAGAATAGACCCTATCTCCCCTACTGCAATATGAGAATGTTTCCCTCTGTAATGAATTCTGGCTGTTTAGTCTCCCAGATGCAGTTACTGGATAATTTTAAGCTAGCCCAAGTTTTTCATGTGTTTGTTTCCTAATGTTGACTTCTTATCATCATATATATAGTCTTCTAAGACCAAGGGAATGGTTGGACTGTGTGCTTTGCTGCATAAGTGACTTCACAGCATGAGCTTTTCTGGTTCTGATTTTGCAAGTTGAAAACATTTGGAGGAACTTGAAAATCTCACTTATATTTTTGGTAGCTAATATTTTGCCTAAGGGGAACAGTTCCTTCCAACTTATGCAGTGATTATTTCCTATGCTGGAATAGTGCCTTCTGATGTCTTAGCATTTGGAAGTACAAGTGATACTTGATATAAATTATTCAGTGTTCTTGAAATATCATTTGTAACATGATACAGTATAGTCTTACTGGTGGCTGCAAGATGTACTTGGCCTGTGGGCTTACTTTGTGCAGACCTGGACCAAAAGTGCTGAAGAGAGCAATGAAACAGCAAATGGCGTGGGAAATGGTGCTTCCTTGCTGCTCAGCTACCTTGGAGCAATCCTCTGGTTTCCTGCTTATTTTGTCCATTTGGACATTCCCCATTTGCTCCTCTTATTAAAACAGTGGCCCTTCTCTCGGCTGGGGCCTATGTGTAAGCCACGGAAGTCAAACTGATCACTTCACCTGGAAAGGGGAGAAGGTTCAGAGTTTCATTGGAAAAAGTAACATTCTCAGTGGATCTTTTGAGTTGGTGACGTTTCATTTAGGTTTATGAGCAAAACACATTTCAACTCTTTGACATGCATTTGCTCAAGCAGGTCTCACTAGTCCTGCATGGAAAGAGGTGTTTGACTCATTTTGTGTTTCTTTCAGAAGTCTTGTTGTAGTTTAATCTCAAGGATCTGTTAGGACAACACTGGTTCTGCAGACATGTCTTCAGCAAAACCCAGAAATTAGTAATCTAAAGTTCTCGTCTTTTACAGAATAATGTTCTGTTTTGAAGAAAGAAGCGTATCCAAGTTGTTGATCAGCGTGTGTACCATTTCTGAAGTACTTACGAATTAAAACTTAGACTATGGACTTAGATGCCTGATATCAATCAATCTGGCATGAGGAACCTGAGTACTTTCCAGTATTAGCTCTTCTAATGCATTTAAATCCTTAAAAATCTGATAGAGTTGCATAGGCAGACATTAGATTGTCGGTATACAGTTTAAGGGTCACAACCGTCAGACATTTTTTGATAGCAGGGCTTTATATTTTTGCTAATGGGATAGAACTGGGTAATGCATGTATATTGAATTGCCCTATTATCATTAGTGGGCTCTGCAGAGGAACACGAAAGCCACAAATACAAAACATAAATACGTCAATGGAATCATTTTAGTGAGGCTCATTTAACCTTATTTAATATTACAGGGATCACATAAAAAAGGTTATGGGATATTTCTTTCATGGTTTGGTGCTTTGACTGTTTTTCTTGGAAGAGCATAAACACATTTTCTGCTTTAAAAAATGTTTAAAGCTAACCAATAATTGAACATTATCCTTTGCTATCTCTCAAGTGACAGAATATAGTAGACAATTTTGTAGGGCTTCACTGATGTCTACTTAAACTCCATGCAATGCAATTAACTGGACTTAGGACTGCAAACATGGTAGCCTAGAGCATCTTTTCTCTCTGGCTTCCCTCCCCATCCCAAGTTCAGCAGCCTTGCAATAATTGTGAGTGCCCTGGTGTAAATAAAATCACTGTAGGACTTGCTAACATACACCCTCCACTAATGTCTCCAAAAAGCAGAGAACTGGAGCGTCTTCCCCTAGCAGAACAGAAGGTGGCTGTTGTAGGATCCACTGCCTCTCCTCCCTCCTGCTAAGGATTTGCTTTTGCGTCAGGGTGAGTCCCTGAGAACCATGTAGTATTTGCTCAGATTCATCAGTGGCGTGACACAAAATGCCATATCCTCGTCTGGTTGACAGACTTTGTGCTGCTGCTTATTAGAAGCTTCCTTTTAGCTTTTTATTTAGCTGTTTACCCTAACAGTATTTTACATAGTGCATTTTTAATGTGACGCACCTAAGCGATCAATATCATTTAAATGCATTTTAAGGAAAAGGTATTGAATGATTTATTCAGAAGATGCAGAGCACGGACAGGTCCCTTGCCTGTATAAAACTCACATTCTAACCATTAAGTCTAATGACAATAAGCAATCCCAGAATTTGCAGTTTTTGCTATAAATCTTTCTTGATGAATGTAAGCGGGTTTAGACCTTAGTTACGGAAAAAAATGTTTTCAGATAAGAAAACCCTGAATTATTCATGTTGCAGTCATGCATCAACACATATATATGGGTCCCTTGAGAAAGCAGTGCTGTGTATTCTACTGTTTGTTATTTTTGGTTTTGTTTTGTCAATATTTTGTGGGGAGACTGGCAATTAGTAAACCAGTGTAACTGAAAACTGCTCTCATAATGGTAGACATGGGAAAGATAAGTAATTTGACCCACTGGAAAGGATTATGTTTAAAATGTATTTGGATTTTATCTTCTTCTATTTTTTTAATCTCCCTGCTAATTTCATTGTTGTTATCTTTTAAATAAAATCAGCTGTAATAGGCTTGCAGATCCATTGAAATACATTTCTGCAGACTGCGCATAATTGCTGTTGCTATGCCAATATTGTCTCAAACTGAGGAATCGGAAAGATTCTTGGTGGTACCTTGTCCTTAAAATGCGCTTTTCCCAATTGTGACTGCAACAAAGTTTAGTTTTTATTTATTAGAGTATGGGGTCTCTCCCAACCCTTGCAAAGTACTCTGTGTGTAATGGCATACAGCAATCTAATGATAGCCTGGATTTACGTGTGTAGGGAGCTATAGAGTATCTGGGGAGCACTGCTGTTTGGATTGGAAATGCTGTCTGCTCTGGAGCTCTCCATGTATGTTATGGCCCACAATGGGATTTTTTATTTGGGGACATCCAGGTAATTATTTAGGTAATAGTGACTTTGGGGTTTCTTCCTGCAGCAGCACTCGATTTGAATGCTGGTTGCAGGGAGAAACTACTCAGTTAACATAGATTAAATCGAACAAGGATCAAAGTGGCTTCTTGATTTATTAATGACATGTAATTAACTGGCAATCAGTAAATCGTACACTAAGGATCAATATCAGCAATGCAATGGATAAACCACAATATTGGACACTCCTACTGTATGCAACAGCAAATCTCTAAATACTCTTTTATAACTAGCACTGTTTCCCCCAGGGTGACATGTGCAGCCCCATTCTGTCATACAGAAAGAAAGGGTTGTGAGAACACATCTTCTCTGGGCACGTGCTGGGCCTGTCGCACACCCCTCCAGTTGGAGATGTGGGTGTTCTTACTTTATGCATCTGCTAACCCACATCCTTTGGCACCTGGCAAGGCCATATGCACGCAGGGTCCCTACCTGTTGTACCCTAGACTGTCTCCCTGCCACTTAGAGCTGCGGCTCCTCATGACGTCTGACAAGGAGGCTGCTCTGTAGCTCCTGGGCAGAGCTGGCAATGCTGGTGGGGTGACTTCTGGTAGTGCCAGACTTAGTTTTGATCACTGCTTCTCTGCTGTTACGTTTACCTTTGTTTCAAAAGTTTCTTCGTTCTTCCCCTTACGTCATCTTCTTTAGCACGGTCGGTTTTGGGCAGACACTTTGAGAGTTTCATTCACTTGTAGTTTTTACTCTTTACACCTGTATCTGGACAGCTGTTCTTAAGGCCATTTTGCCAAGGGTGGGCCAGGCGAGCATCTCTGGAAGTGCTTAAAATACTTGGGGTCCTGAAACTATGAAGTAGTTAAAGCCTGGGGAGTCCTACTGTTGAAAACTCTAGGTCTGACCTTTTCATAGACCTTCATGAAGATAAGCAAATGCTAATTGCTGCATTCGTAGAATAGTTTGGGTTGGAAGGGGCCTTTAAAGGTCATCTAGTCCAACACCATTGCAATGAGCTGGAACATCTTCAACTAGTTGAGGTTGCTCAGAGCCCCATCTAACCTGACTTTGAATGGGCGATGTCATTGTAAAAAATGTCTTCCTTATCTCCAGTCTAAATCTTCCCTCTTTTTGTTTCAAACCATTACCCCTAGTGCTATTGCAACATGCCCTGCTAAAAAGTTTGTCCCCATCTTTCCTGTAGGCCCCCTTGAAGTACTGAAAGGCTGCAATAAGGTCTTCCCGCAGCCATGACTTTTCAAATACCATGCAGAGTGGCTTGACAGCTACATCAGCTAGTTCCCTCAGGACTCTGGGCAGCTCTCATAGACTTATGTATGTTCAGGTTCCTCAGGTGATCACAAACGTGATCTTTTCTTACAGTATGATGATGATTGATATTATGTAGAAATACGTGTTCCTTCTTTGCATTAAAGTCTCCAAGCATTTTTTTTCATTTCAGTAATAGCTTGTCATGAATAGGTTTTGTGTGTATTTCTATATGATAAAGGATCGGCAAAAATATGATGTGGTGCTGAGGGACATGGTTTAGTGGTGGTTTTGGCAGTGTTAGGTTAATGGTTGGACTTGATGGTCTTAGAGGTAGGTCCCTTTCAACCCAGATAATTATATGATTGTAGAAAGAGAATTGTTCCTGGGCTTTGTTCTTTGTGTTGAGGAATAAGAACTGCAGCCTTCAGCGTTTCTGGAAACCCTGGGAGGTATAAGCATTGGCTTCGCTAAAAAGCTGAGTAATTCACTCAGAAAACAGTGAACAGTCTGCAGAGTGGTGGTTTTTTCTT
The DNA here is from genome assembly GCA_013399435.1 of Arenaria interpres. Taxonomy (NCBI): domain Eukaryota; kingdom Metazoa; phylum Chordata; class Aves; order Charadriiformes; family Scolopacidae; genus Arenaria; species Arenaria interpres. The sequence goes on along the minus strand of VXAK01027560.1, from coordinate 206,893 downwards.
TTTTTTTTCCTTTTTTTTTTTTTTCTCTGAGCTCTGCCAATGTATGTTATGGAAAAATGGCTAAATGAGGAAACTCATGAAAACATTTCCTCAATTCACACCTCCCACTCAACTGACAGTTCAAAAACTGAGTCAGAAGGGCTAAGAATTGCTCAAAAGTACTGTTGGAATTTGGCACAGGCTTTGGAGCCAGGATTTCATCTTCAGTTTGTAGTACAGTACCTACTGCTGTCATCAGCTGCCGTAAGTCTTGACCAGTGAAGATCCTTCATTGAAGATTAATGGTTCCAAGTCAATTATTTTTTCTCACCTCTTATTCAAATTTTTGATATTAGAAATCCTTTGAGGCTCTGTTTTGGCAGAGGAGTAGCAAACGCCTGTTGTGTTAAACTCAAATTCCTGTGCTTGTTACATATTTTAATATATGTTTAACTGCACTGGCCATGGCGATAGTTAACTAGAGAATTCAAATACTGATGGATTGCCTGTGTAATGGTAAAAAGTGTTAATTCTCTGAGCACCAAGAGGCGGTTTTACTCTAAAGTTTGGGTGTTTTGTGAGCTGGTGTCTGTGTAATACTCCATTCTGTAGAATAAGATGCAACAGCTACTGCTTGTCAAATTCAGAATCTCAGCAGCTGAAAATCAGACATAGGAGATTCTGAACCTTGAGCCACCCCTGACAGCTGGCTTACTATAAAATCTAGTTCAAAAGTACTTGGGGCTCATCTTAGAATAGTTCTTTATTATGACGGTTGTCAGCCCTGTAATTCATCATTCTGGTATATCATAAAGGAAATGTATATAAAAACTGAGAAAAGAAGAATATAGATCATCAGATTCATATGGTGATCCTTATTCATAACAGGGTTGCTTGTTGCTTTTTTTTTTTTTCCTTTTTTGGTTATTTAATTGATAAAGCCAAGATTTACTGGAATATATTCATACTATATCAGAAGGGTGGGAGGAAGGAGATTGGGAGAAAGGGAAGTTTCAGAATAAGCAGTAATATTTTATATATTGTTTGCTTGTGTTTATTTATTTAATTTTGTTTAAATATCATTTGACATCAATGGGACTGCCTCGGTGCATGTGCTAGAGCCTGAACTGAAATTCATTCATGATTAAAATATTTTCTTAATTTCAGCCAATTGTGTTAGTCATCTCCAGGATGACTTCAGACTGCAAGTTGTTAATTGTATAAAAGTTTCCATGCGACTCCTCAATAAGAGTTGAAAAAAATAAGTTTCTAGGAACTTAGTGTGTGCAGAAGCATTTTCAGCAGCAAAACCAGTATTACACTGTACCAGAGCAGTATGAGTTTTGTACTCATCTGGAAATTTTGCTCCAGTCTTTTGCGAGTGTTTTTTCTTTTTAACGTAAAATAAAATCTGATCTGTGTGAAAACATAGGGTTGCTCTTTTTGCTTGGATAAACAGAACTAGCATCATGTAAGTGTAGAATTTAATTCTAAACTCTCTATAACCTCTTACCATATATTGCAGTTTTAAGTGTTGTTTTTGGGAAAGGGTTGGCTACAACAATACAGTGGTTCTAAAAACACTAGAACATCCAATATTTGTTGGGGAGATTGTAGTGAGTCTTTAAAAAAAAAAGCCCTACTTAGAAGGTGAGTATTTATAGAATTTTCTAAAATATATTATTATGGTAGACTATAGTGGTGTGACTGGTGTCATTAACTGCATCTGTTTTGTCCACAAATAGGTATAATTACAAATTGTTTTTATTGTTGACATTAATATTTGTGTTTCAATGTCTGCATTTGTAATAGGAAGATTGCCAGGGAAAATGAAGAAGTCTGTTCCAGGGCTGCTCATTCTATATACAAAACTTTGTACCCATTGTTTTCTTCCAATTATTTTGAAAATACAAATCAAACATATTTTTTCTTTTTTAATATGCATGTTGGATCTGATGCAAGGCCTTTTAGATTGCATGGCAGACAACTGGAAAGAGGAAATAAAAATGCAAATGCTTCTGCTCTTTAAGTTTTAATGCCAGCGGTGTTGGTACAGACAAGGAACTCGAAATTTGTTGCAGTTTGATGCCAATAGAATTGTAATAATTACTTATAGGCACACACTAGATGCAGCCCTTTACACTGTCCAGAAGTGAATCTGAAGCATCACTACATTTGTACTCTCAGTGAACAAGTATAAGGGGAGCCAATTTTGGCAGCAAATGCATATACCAGAGAATTTCAATTAAAAGGGATTCTTATAATGGTAATGCAGAGATTAGGGATGTATTCTCCTCCTCAACCTTACCTGTACTAAGAGAGAAGAATAGCTGAACCCTTAGTTTCACAGTCGTTAATGTGGGACGTTGTTTTTGCTTAAATGTACTGTCCAGATGGCTTAGTTCTGAATATCTCTTTCCCTTTTTGCTTTGCTTGCTCTGGGAATGCTGTGAATGTGACAGTGTGGTGACCACATCTGTAACATCCACAGCACACCCACCATGTTTACTCAGGGACCTCTCCCTTATATGCCACAGATAGTGTAACAATTTCATATTATGTACTATAATCTTTCTTTTCCTTTTCTGAACAAATGTGTTTGCCTTCCTTGGGAAGGTGTTGGGTGAGCTGGACAAGTAACACGTTGTCCTGGTTTCAGATCATATGCATGACATCAGGGTTAGATAAATGTAAAATAATTTACTGAGGAAAGAGCAATTGCCAATTTTTGAAGTTGGTCCATCAGATGTGCATTAAATATATGTGGTGATGATTATATGATTATATTTTCTTTTGAAGACTGAGTTCCTTACCCTTTGATGCATGTGAATAAGAGTATCTCATAAATCTTTGATGGGGTAAAGTGAGAATAATCTATTTACAATATCTTTATAGCCACGAAGTTTGTAACAATAATAAAATACCCCTTAGATTTCTATATGTTATCGTTAGGATTGATGTGCTGAGAAACATACATGACTCTTCAGTGATGGATTTGAAAATATTAGACAACTTTAAAAACAAGACTTTGAAATGTAACACATTTTGGCAGTCATTACTTCCTTGATAATTAAAAGAACATAAGGCTGGAGTATCTTTTATTTCATTATTGTAACTTGAAAACTTAAGTGCCTTCTTTACAAAAGCAATCCCTCCAGGAAGTAAAGGCAGTGCTGTGATATGCACGTTTAATCCAGGTGTATCTAAAGTCCTCTAAGAAAGTCATCTCTACCGGTAAACCATCAGCTCTCGTTGAGCATCTTGTACATTTTTTTTTTCTATTCTTTCTGTCATCAAAATATTCTTATTATCTCAGGCTATATGCAAGTGCTACAGGACAGTACTATTTCTCTTCTTGTTTATACATGACCTACAGTAATTCAAGACATCAGCACATTGCACCAGCAATGTAGCATAAGAAATATTTATGAATCTATTATAGGTAAGGATTTTTACCGTTCCTTTAAATCACCAGAAGAGGTAGATGCTTTTTTTCTCATGTAGATGTGTACACAACATTTTTGGTTTTTTATTTCAAATTTCTGACCCAAGGCACCCAAGTTGTACAACTGCTTAAACAGTGCTTGACTTTGAATAGCTCTCTTAACTTTAGTGACCAAAGTTCGCATCCGGTAAGTACTCGGAGGCTAATGAACTCAGATGATGTCTTCATTAGGGTTTTCGTGGCTCTAGAGCTGCTGGCAGGATGCTTCCACGCTGCCGGGACTTCAACACACTTGGCTGTGGCTGCTGCTGTCGAACGCGCTGCAAAGGCTTGACTCAGCGGCAAACAAGAGCGTGGTCTGCAGCTGCCGGCAGCGATCCATCGCTTTTCTGGGTGCTGGATAGTTGGCTGAGGTATCGTTTTGCTTATCTCGGTTGCGTCAAGTCACTTGATGGCACATTGCTGCTCAGATTTTGGGAGTAGGAGATCCTGGAACAGAAGTGGCATTCCCGTGTGTAGGAAATAATGGAAGAGGAGGGTACGGCAGCAGCAAGTCAGAACAGTCCAGGACAGCGGCAGCCAAAACTCCGTGCCATAGTTTGGTTAGGTGGGAGGAGGTGAGGGAATAAACCCCTGCTACTGCTAGGAGAAGTCTGACAGCTCTCTCTCCCTGTTTCCTCCTTTCTGGTTACAGATGTCTAATTTGTCAGCCGAGTAGCAGTTTCAGAGAGATTTGCTGGTTATAGATGTAACCTGTAACGCAAACCCCAGAACCAGATTTCTGTCAGCTGGTCACATGAGTATCAGGCGACTGTGCTTTAACTTTTGAAGGAAAGTGGAGGACTGTGAACGAAATTCTGTAAAGCATGGATAGTTATAATTGCAAGGCTGAAAAGAAGAAGGTTTATTCTGGCACATACTGTCTGAGAGTGCTTTTTATTTACCACGTGTTCAACTCTAGTGGAAGCAACAGTTCGACATTTCTTATTTAGCCCGTTTGACTTAATACATTTATTTACGTCATATTGCAAAAAGCACGTAGGCAGCAAGAATGTATAGAAACTCATGCCCTCCAAATATTATTAAGAAACCACGTGTTAATACTTTTTGGGACTGGCAGGAATGGCTGCATGTTTCAAAAGCACCATCGTACAGCTAGAAGTAAGACTGCCACAAAATGTATTTCAATAGCAAGGAAGTCGCAAATATTTCTTGACTGAACTTGCTGTCAGAATTAAACATTGCAGGAAAACCTGAGGAATTAAGAAGTTCTTATTAGGGAGATTTACAAGGGAAGATTCCCACCCAAGCAAGCATTTCTGCTTGGAAAACTTGCTGCATCTAAGAATTGGTCTTTGGTCATTATGAGTGTGAAAATCCCTCCTGTGTCTGTCTTCAGCTCTGCCAGCAGCATGAAAAAGAAGGAAATTCCCATAGCTAATAAACGACACAAAGCTATTAGATATCACACTTACTTTTTGTGCCTGTTTCCAGATCTGTCAAGTAGTTGCTTAAACATGCATTTTAGTAAAAATAATCTCATTTTAAAGTCCTGCCTGGTGTTGGATGGTTTTGAAGTATAATAGACCCTGGGCACTCTGTTGCCCAGGAGCAGTTAACACAATTAGGTTGTTATACCTGGAATGTCACAGTTGAAGGATCCCCAAGCATCTGTAGGGTATTCCATACTGTAGTCCATATAGCACACCAGGTTTAGAGAAGCCTCTCTGTGTTGGGTGGTTTTTTTGTGTGTATTTTTTCGTATGGTGAAATCCTACTGAGGATAATTAGCAAATAATCCTCTGAACGATTATCTAATTAATGGGAAATTGGAGTCATACAACTTGGCTCTAGAGATGAAAGGAACCTATGTGCCTGCATGCGACAATGGCTCTGTGTTATCTTTCCTTAATGGACTTCAGGGATGTAAAGTGATAGGTCAGGAAAGCTCCAAATCTTTTCATAATTAACCTATAATGTACTAAAATAATGAGAAAGAGTTACTTGTGAGAATTTGGATAATCTTGCCAGTTTAAATGAGATATTAACCATGGCTAAATTGCCAGTTCCTGTGGGGATTTACAGAATCAGGACTACTATTTGATACTTATTTATGACATTCATAAGAATCCTTTCTTTAATGCATATTATGACTAAATGACCTATCTCTCATTATCACTGTTTAAAGCTGCACATCACCTCATGTGCCAGCAAATGTACGCTCATAAGCTTGCAATTTTCAATTATAATTACCTTTGAGGTGTGTGCATTCATCAGAAAAAAAAGGATAATATTGTGATTCAAGATTTTATTCATTTTCTTAATAAAACCATTATTCTAGTGTTAATAATTAACACGCTTATACGGAAAGAGAGTCCTAGCAGAATAAATTGAAATCTGCTTTCCCACCAGCAGCTCCAGCCCTGCACACGCCTTCTTTTGTAACTTGCACGTTTGCAGTAAGTATAGGTTTTCAGATGTAAATTAGGTAACCCTCATTAGATGAAAATTGGGTGTTGCAGTACAGTTTTAAAATAACCTTATGCCCTTTTCCCCTCAATCCAAATCGTATTATGGCATAGACAGAGACTGCCACACCACGCAAACAGTAGACAAGGGCTAAATCTGATGCAGAGGCACACCCTCTTTATTCCAGAAGGAGCAAGTGTTGATTGAACACATTTGCTGAACATCCCTTGAGCCATGCAGCTCTGTTTATAGTACTCGCCTTTGCTCCAGAGGGAACTGATTAACTCTATTTAAATGCTACAGCAGCCACCGAAAGTGAGCCTAAAAGAAAAATGAGAAGATGAAATCTCTATCTATCTGCCTGTCTATAAAGAAATTACAGGGGGTGATTAAAGATGAGCCTGATCTTACCTCATGCATTCTGTGTATTTGCAAACAAAAATATTCTGCTCCCCAGTGTCATCTTATTCCGGAATATCTGTGTGTAAGTAATAGAAAATTTACATATATGTTATGAGACATTAATGGAAGCTCCATATTCTCTGTATTGAGAGAAGGGCACAAGATAGAGGGCTCACACAAGAGGTTGATTTCCATTGTGGGCAAAGGAACTGAAGGATGTGGATTTATTAGGGGAGTCAAAACAGACTGTGTCTAATGTGAACAGTGTCTGGTGCAGCACGTGCAATCCTATGAGCTACATTGAATCCTAAAAAACCTCAGCCTTGTTTTGTACCAATGCGGGTGGAAATTATCAGCTCTGTCTGCAAAGACATAGGTCCACCCCCTAGAAGATGACCCTATTAAAACAACCAATAGGTATCAAAAGCAATGATGTAAAGTGATAATAGCATATGATGAATTGGGTGCCAGTTTTACATCGTAGTACCTATGTGGATCTCTTCAGAGGCCTTTGCAGTAGAAAAGTACTATCTGTTTGTTTGTTTTAAAGGGCTGACTGTTCTTTTTTCTCTGTGTTTGTGTATGTGTTCTAAATTTTCTGCTTTCAAATAGGAAACTAGGAAGATCTAATTTATTTCTAGATTTATCTCAAATACTTCTATGAATGTAGAATTGAAAATAATGGAATCAGTGTTGTAGGTTTACATGTATGTGATAATAGAAGCTCTACCCTGTCTACAAGGGTCTTTACTGATTCTCAAGCGTGGAATGCCCTGACAGAAAGCATGGCATCATGTTTGTGCTTTGAAACTCAGCTAAAGACAGATGGGAGTGTTGTTATCCTAAGAAAATCTTCAGTGTTTATGAATAATATCCAAAAGGAATTAAAAATTAAAGTATCAAAAGCTATTAATGGGAAATCTCTTCAAAGTGCTCACTTAGAATATGAAAACATTTTAAAAAATTGTTTTACATGAGCTACCTTAAGGTTCTACATGGAAAATAAGTTGGCATGCAGGTCTTGTTTTCCAACATACCTGAATTTTTCAGGACAGAAAATTTGTTAAACAGTCCTTTCCTGCAAAGAGCCTTACTATACTGCATTTCATAAAAAATACTAACGTTATGCTGGGTTGGGCTATTGAAATTTTTCAGTGTTCAGTGAATAACAATATGACTGATTTGTATAATTTTTCTTCCTCTAACAAAACGAAAAAAGGAACACTGTCCCCATTTCACAAACAATAGCTGCATGAGATATATGAAAGATTTATGTTCATTTATACAATATTTAAACTAAGAGCACTTCACAGCATGGGGAGATGTCAGTGTTGTCATGGCAACAGCTGAAGATGTGTCATAAATGGACGAAGCAGAAGTCTTAGGCTTGCCCAAGCTGAAGCCAACACCTTGTCTGTTATTCTGAACCTGCAACTTAACCGGCCAAATGTTGATCTCTTGCTTTGTTTTGGCAGCATTTATTGTGTTAGATTGGAAAAAGAGTAGCTGGCTTGGGGGGGGGTTGAGTTTGAAGACTTTGTTTGATACTGTGTACAATTCCCTTTGCTTTCCCTAATTTGAAGCGTTTTCTGCTGATGACACAAGGCTGGGACCTGAGGAAAGATCTGCTGGTGATGGGTGTTGACAAGTATGACTATTCCTTCTTGCTCTTTGATGTTTTAGGCCAACTCCTTCCAGCATATCCCACAGACTAGCTTGGTATGAGTACCATTCTGTGTTTCTACAAATGTAATACACTGACACGTCTGTCAGCTCAGTTTGGTTTCCCTTCCATCCTCCCAACGGGTGCGTATTTGTGCCTCCCTGTGCGTGGAAAGCACGTGGGAAGTGTATTTCGCTTTGCTGTACTAAGCTGGTTCTTTTCTTTAGTTGGAAGATGTGAACAAAGGACTAGTTTGCATTTGTTTTGATTCGATGTGGATTACGCTTTGTGGTACTTCATTGCAGCTTCTCAAGTTCTTAGGAATGTGTAGGGGCTGAGGGATTGGTTTTGGCCAGTTGTTTTTACTGTGCTTTTCATTACTTGGGCAGCTTTGGAGATGGTGCTTGTTCTGCAGTAGTTCGAAAAAGCAAAGGAATAACAAGAATACACACTTCTTTAAGTTTCATATTCTGATATTGTCACTATGTGTCAAAAGAACACAGTACGCTAAAATCTGTAATAAAGAGAGGACCTGCATCTTTAAAGTAACATAAAAGTTATATAATTAATTGACCAAATTCTCCTGGAAATCAGCTCATCTTCTTTTTCATCTCACTTATTTTTCTTACAATTTTTTAAATAATTATACAGATCTTTGTAGTAACATTATACGGGATTTTCTTTGATGGTGTTTCCAGATATTTTTATTCAGTCAACATCTCTGTCTGGTTGTAAAATAATAGGTAGTTACATTGTTGTTCTTCAAGCTACATTAGTGTTTCTTTAAGAAAGAAAGGGTATTTTCAGTATCCTTGCTGTAATAAATTTTCAGGTGGATTCTTAAGTATTTCTTTCGAAATTTAAGGATGAACCAGTCCCTTACTGATCGGCTTCAATTTGACATTTTTTTTGTCTATGGATCAGAATTTCTTCTTAGAGTTAATTAGAAAGGAATCGAAAATGTTCTCAAGTTGTTGTGGAAAAACTACTGAAACATCAGTATTCAGACACAGGGCTTAAGTAACATTGAAAGACTGTAAGTGCTTTCATTTTGTTAGAGTAAATTAGCTTCAAAAATAAGACATTTTCTTTGAAAATCTTTAGATTTAAAGCTTTGTAGTGAGCTACCTTCAGGAGTGAATTAGGCCACTGCTTCACTTTTAGTAGATTTTAATGCATTTTTTAGAAAAGGTTAAAAATCCACTTATGTAGGTATACGTGCTTATTACATGGAAAATGAATAACAAAATAATATTTCTAAATAAATTGTAGATCTGGTCCGGAGTATACTAAGATCAGTTAAGTCCATTGAATTCCATTCATTTTGTTGGGCACTGGGTAAGACCTGATCTTAATGGCAAATTTTATATTAAAATGAGATAGAATGAACAGGTCTGTAACCACCTTTACATTTTGTGATTGTTTGTCATTTCTCTTCTTGTTTATCCGATGGCAATGTTATGTAAATCTTTCTTAAACTACAGGAACCCTCTAGAAGTGTGGTGAGTCATTGCAAGTCAACAAGATTTTGTAAATACCATGGTGTAGAAGATGGAGACTCATCACGCATAGACATTAGCCTTTGTCATTGTCAGTGGGTTTGCTTTGAAAAGGGCTTAGAAAAGGTGAGAGTAGTATTTCATATTTCAAAACAACCCAAACCACTTGTATCATTGTACAGGAATAAAAATTTTTTCTTTCGAATAGCCGTATGAAGGTAATTAAGTATTTGAGGTTCTTTGTTTAAATCTGTGGTTTTACAGTGAGATTTTTTTCAGCAGAAAGTATATTTTTTGTTAGGGAACTGTATAAATTGAAAGCGGTGCCAAAAGGAAACAGATGCTGTGCATCTACTTTAGGTCAGCTGCAAGACAGAAATTTAAAAAAAAATTAGCACCAGTAGAATAGCTTTTCTCAGAGCTCATCTGAACATCACACAGTGTTAAAGGCCTAGCTATTCTAGTCTGACTAATCTCAGATCCAAAATTGCAAATAATCAGAGTTATGGTAAATATTTAACCTATTTTTAAAGCGTGAAAATCGGAATCTGTGTGTTGCTGACTGCTAATTCAGACTCCTGTCCGAATGGGACAAACTAATTGTATCAATAAATGATAAAGACTGTGTATTTTAGATAGGCGGAACCTGAATTAGAGAGGGAAACTGGATTGACGTGTTCAGCCAATTTGAATAACTGTACTGAGAATTTATATAATTGTTTTGATTTGTTCCATGCATATATTCTTCTAGTTGTCTCAGCGAACTTTTCTCTTTAGGACTGTTTTCTGTGCTACCTGTTGCAAAACCATCCGGTCTGTGTTAACTTCAGGTCATTTACATCAGTTCTACACTGCTGATTTTATTCTTGGTATTCTCTGAATGAACTTGCTGCAGTTTCTATTCTGTTTGCTGTGAAGCACGTTTGACGTTGTGGTATGGCTCTGACCACTGGGCAACTGAAAAGAAAAAATGAATAAAAGCAGCGCAGGGAAAGCAATACAGTAACTTGTAAACTTAAAAGGATGTCTTAGATGGGAGGGAAACTGAGGGGTCGTGGAAAGCAGCGAAGAAGTTAACATAATTATAGCTGTAATTGAATATGAAATGCCTATTTTGGCTTGGAATGCTTTGCAAAAGGAACATCTTTTCTTCATCAGGCAGCTGAAATCACTAGGGGCAGCGGTGTTTGCATCATTGAGGGAGTTGGACTGAAGCCGTATCGGTGCATCAGGCCAAGAAAGTTCAAAGCCTTTCATCGCCAAGAAGGGAAGCAGAAGGTCCGGCACAGTGAGAATAGCGAGCAAGACTTCTTTGGCCAATATGAAATGCTACGATGGTGTTACAGTTCTCAGCCATCCCAAAAGCTACCAGTTCTAGTAAATTAATCTCGGACTCAAAGATCAGAATTAGTGACTACAAATTCACACCACTTAAATTTTAAGTACAAGTCCAGCATTCTGGTGTTAGTAATTCTAGGTTTCTGTTTTTATAAATAAGCCAGTATTCTCAACATGATTTACGAATGGGGGGGGGAAAAAAAAAGCATCATTACTTTATGCATAGAGCCAGAGAATGGCTACTTACTGGCTGACCTCTAAAAGCAGAGCAGATGAGGGTTTAAGAATAATAAAAATGTGTGTGTGTTTTTTCACTTTAAAAAATCTGAAGTAATGTTTTTAAAAACACATCATCAACAACAAACATTTTTAGAACTGTTGGTGTCATCATCGTAGAAGACCTGTTAAACCTTTTACAGTTAGCTCCGTTTTCAGAAGTGCTACTGGCAGAAGACTTGAGACTGGATTTTCGGAGACTGTGCTTATCATTTTAGAAAAATTAAGTCAGGATATTTTAGATGACTCCATGGGTTGTTGGTGCTGAGGGTCATTTTGATTGCAAGTCAGGTACATGTCAGTTCTGCTTTAAACATTCCTTGTGTAGTGAAATGTAGACATTTTCTTCTTAGTTTTGATGCTGTTTCATGCTAATAATAACCCTGTATAACAGAAAAAAAAAACCCAAAAGAGCAACAGCAAAAGCCCTTTGTATGTTAAAAGAAGAGGTGTATTCTGCTTGACATGAAGGGTTTTGTCCCGGGAGTATGTTTCTAGCACTTTTCAAGAGCTTGCTCCTTGGAGTAGTTGTGCATGGAATTGATGTAGTTCAACCTTTATTGACACAATTACATGTTGTAAATAACAACGTGCAACTTTGTAATATCTTCCTGTCTTATCATCACATTTTTTCTGATGTTACCTGGATTATTTTTTGTCCAAACAAATTAAGCTCATCTCATAGACACAGGATTGTAAGTTTTCCCTTACTTCGATGACAATTAGCAGTAGACGTGTCAAGCCAATTACTCTAAAATTGGAGAGAGGCAAAGTAGTGTGGTATGTCAAAAATTTGTGTCTTTCCTTTTACTCTGCATCCTTCAGGGAAGCTATTGCAATCTTCCTGTTTTTGACAACTGCTGAGTAGGATTTCCTACTGCTACCTGTTGTCTGGTAGCACCTGCTGCAAGACTGTGCCCCTGGAAGAAGACTGTAACAGTTTTTAAATGTTTTTTTGTTAGAAAATCAGCATTACATGCTTCCAAAAAGGTTTATTTAGAGTTCTTGCATTAAAATGCTACTACAAAGGCTTAATTAAAAACCACAGAAGGAAGGAAATTTGTTACCAAGACTCACATTTCATTGTAATTTTTACTTAATGACTTAGAGCCCACAGCTAACTTAATACACTGAGTTTTCTCTGGAGTTGTATACTAAGCCTGACTGCAGTGATGTTTTATGTGTACAGCATGTCTGTGTCATCCTTGCTCTCCGTATCACACCACTGAAGTAGGATTGATGACAGCCTTCTTTATTGCAGCCCTTAGCAATAGATTGTTAAGATTAGCACATTGTCTGAGGAAAAGATTTGTCTGAAGGGCTTGCAATTCCTTCCTACAGTTAAATTTAACAGAGAGACATCAGGCAGTTGCTTCTCTCCCAGAAGGTTTGTTTATATTTCAGCCTAGAAAGATAAAAAAAACCAAAACACCAAGGATTTCCTGTTTTTTTTTTTCTTCTTGACTTCTGATTTATGTAGCAGAATTGTCTGCGTTCAGAACTTGGATGTTTAATTAAATTTGCATAAGAAGGGTGAATTTTCATTGCTTGGTGCTCTGTATTAAAGGATCATTAACAATCCAGTTCAGACTTTAAGATTTCTTTAGGTTTCAGCAGCCGCATGAGAAGTAAAGCAAGGGTCTGCTATCTTCTAGTTGTCGAGCAGAAATCCTGCTAACAAAACATGGAAAATGTCGCTTAGTTTAAAAAGCACAAGCAGAGAAGGTCCAGCAAAGAAAGAATCTTCTGGACTTGCATACTTTAAAGTGTATTTGGGAATAGAAAAGATGAAAATTGTCATACAACCAACATGCCTTCCATTGAAGACAATGCTAAAAAAAACTTGAGAGTGGCTGGCTTTTGTCGAGTAAGAGCTGTAGGGAGTGCCTATCTTAAAGATTTATACTTGTATGGCTTCCTATCTTCACTTTTGGGCTTGCAAAGTGGCCTTCATTAAGGAGCAGTCAGCAAATGTCATTTCCTCTGTGCTTACAGAACTCAAATAAATGGCTTTATACATAGTAGATCCTATTTTTTCCAATTCTTATGTGAGCAAACCTCTTGTGCCTCAGAGCCCTGTTGACTTAGGTGTAAGTTAAAATGTTCACCAGTTTGTTTACACACAGGAATAGCAATATATAAACTTGTAGTTTCCTCCTTTCTTTATCAATACATTTTACTTGCAGTTATCTGGACTATTTAACTACTTTGGGCAAATAAAATAATCTTCCCTAATAGAGATAGGCATGTTAGCTAAATGTCACTTTGATCAGAACCCATGATCCAATATACGGAAATAAGTGGTAAAATCTGCCAGTTGGTCTCACTGAATAAGAAGTTAATATTTTCATTCACCTCTTGGTTTCCAGTTATCTAACCATAGAAATGAGTTCATGGTGTAAGAATCCAGGAGGCAAACTGCCACAAACTGTCTGACAGTACAGTAAATGTAAATAAATGTTGATAGGACAGCACTGAAATAAATAATGAAAATATTTGCTGATTTAGACCTACCATAGTTGTTTGAGCAGTTTTTAGGCTTATTAGCAAAATTTATTGTGTAAAATTGTGAAAGTTTTCCCAATTTACGCTCAGTTCCAAAATAAATGTTACTTTATTCCAGTACAACTCTTCCACGTTGGAATTTTAGTGCCTTGTCAAACACGCCACATACAGGAATTCTTGAACATACAATAAAGGGACTGCAAGTGATTTTTCATTTTTTAAAGTGCGAATTCTTAGAGTGTGGGAATGGCCCCGTGAGAGTTACACAAGTTTAAGAAATTAAATGGCAGGAACAGAACTCTTCATTTGTTAAAACTGAAGATGAAATGGAAGGATTTATTGGGGTATGGAGTAGCTTATTTCCTGTCTGGTAGTACGTAGAGGTGTCCTTAGCATGACATGCTCTGTGTCTCATCTTCACCTCTGAGAACAGCCCTTCTTCAGGATACTATGTGCTGGAGAAGTCTGACCAGATGTCCTCTCCAACAGCCAGCTGAGGTTATCTAAACATTTTTACACCAAAAGGCAACTTTAAATTGGAATGCTGTTTTTTTTAAATGTGTATGTACAGCCGGGTAGTAAAGTTTTGTCTGAGATGGTTTGCATTTTTAATCTCAGTTTGTGAAAAGGAAATCTCAGTAATATTGTGCTCTATTTTGGCAGCCTGCTTAATTGTATTTGGCAGCTTGTTTTGGTTCTGGAGCAGCTCTCTAGCCATCTAATTAGAATGGGGGGGTACCGTGATATGTGTCTTATCTCGGAAATTGATAGGGATGGTGAAAAAGGCTGTGAAGATTACTAATTACTTTTCAATGACCAAAGCTTTTCAGAAAAAACCTTCCTTGTTTTCATATTTCTAAGGTCATTAAAATGCTCAGAGCGCAAACGTTTAATATGAGACTAAATGTCATATGAGTGTGAATTTGTTCTGGTCTTGTTTTCATGCACCATGTTCCATTCTTTGCATATCAGAAAAAGCCATGCATAGAGAAATTGATATAAGCCTCTAGTTTTGTGCTTGCTTTTTTGGTTGGTGGTTTGTTTTGTTTTGTTTTTTTTTTTAAATTATGTTAGGGAAAACCTGTCAATCTTTGCATTATTACTCTCCTCTTTTGTGTTCCCACTGACAGTAGAAGGACTCGGTTGTGCCATTGGCCAGTGTAGGAGGTGCTGGGGAAGGCACTGGTTCCTGTATAGAGCAGAACAGCGGAATCTCAAGCAGCAGACCCTGTACCACTCTGTGTGGGGTTGACCTACATCAGAGCATGCTCTGTCTCCTCCAGCTTCCAGGTTAGAGTGGGCATTCCTTGTCCCAGGATCAGGCACGGATGGGTTCCAGCCGGGGTAGCAGCCTTAGATTTCTCAGTCACAAATGTGTATCTGCAGAGGATTTATTCTAATTCTGTTTATCTTCCTCAAGAACAGAATTGCAGAACTGAACCACCTGTTAGTTGAGGGAGGAACCAGATAAAAATACCACAGAAAGTGACAAGTGAATATCTTATTTTACCTTCATTCCTTCTGACAGATTTCCTGTTGCATTTGTGTGATTTTTGAAAAAAAAAATAGAAAACAGATATATCATTATGCTAGAAATTGTCAAAAAAAAAAAAAGAGTATCAACCTGTCTATATATTCTCATTTACCTGAGTCTGAATGTAGTTTTTAATACGTCTTTCTCATAATTATTTTGAGTGTCTAAATTACTGGGTCTCCAACTGACAATTTTATGAGGGTTCATTTTTCTGTGTTCCAAATTCAGAACCTTTCAAAGGTATCTAAAATGGAGGGTGCTTAAAATGGTCACCTTTGCACTCATGGGTCTCACTGCATTTGTGTTTGGGAGGTTCCAGCAGGACAAAAATGAGCCTGTAATAACCCATTGATGGGGCTGCAGTCACATCAGTTTCAGTAATTCTAATTACATTATAATAATGCAAGTTAAAGGTTTTCAGCGTGAATGTTTTTTGGGCAGTACTGCTATATTTCTGTGCAAGAGGAAGTCTGCTTTGATTATCAGGAGTCTGTTGAAATACTTCTAGTATAAAAATAGAGTATCTTAAACTGTGGGAATGCCATAAAGATCATGTGGATCATTTCTAATTGGGTTACCGCTTTCTGTAGTTGAAAGTTTGCATTTCTGAAAGTTAAGGCAGTGCTTCAAGAATGTGAAATAACATAGAAGGCAGATGATATTACTAACCAGTTTATTCAAATAGGTAAGATATTCACGGTGCCTGCTGTCACTCTTTGTAGAATTACTAGATGCTTCCATATGGTAAAACGATTTTCCCTGTGTGTAACATTCTGAAGCGTGGAAGTACTGTCATCCCATTTTATTGATAAGAATCCTTAAGAAGGGAATGTTTAAGGGTTTTGGCGAAAGTTACTTAGTAAGACAGTATGGTGTATGAGTCTGTGCCAACCACTCAGCCCCAGCTGCCTTTTCAATTATACTTTTTCCTGTTGTTCTGGCTATTAAACTTATTCTGGATCCCTGATCCAGTTCTGTTTCCTTATCTGTGAAATAGGGAGACTACTCTAGTAGTTTTCATTTATTTTTTGAGGTAATTGTAAATATATGTCTAGAATGACTTCAAAAAATGTAACTCTTTACACACACCTAATGAATGAAAAAGTTAAAATCCATTAAATAAAATGAAACATTCTAATTTATTTGGAAAATTTTCCATGGTAAATACAAATTTTTGCAATTCATTGCTGCATCCATTGAGTTGCTTAAAATTTTACTGAAATTCTAGGAAAAGAGGACCTTTGCTCAAAAATTTGTGTATTGAAGTTCACATGCAACTCCAGTGAAAATATTATCATCTGGCAGGGTTCTATCTGTTTATAACTAGAAAATTCACCTGTGTTATATTGTGGATAGCAGATGCTAAGAAAGGGCTCTTAATGTGAAAAAGTGAGAATTTAGCTGCTGCTTTTGGGCACTGGTTTTAAATGCTTACCATGGCTAAAACGTGTTTCTTTTCTCTAAATGTAAAGAACACCAGGAAGAATCCAACTTGAGTAGACTT
The DNA here is from genome assembly GCA_013399435.1 of Arenaria interpres. NCBI lineage: Eukaryota > Metazoa > Chordata > Aves > Charadriiformes > Scolopacidae > Arenaria > Arenaria interpres. The sequence continues at coordinate 190,279 of VXAK01027560.1, read as the reverse complement.
AAACCACAGATAGACTGTTTTTTTTAAAAAAAATTCTAATTTAAGGTGTGGGATAGTTGGGACTACTAGAAAGAAATCTGATATGTGACAAAATGAACTAAATCCTCTCTTGGTCTAAATCCTCCGTGTTGCATTTCAGTCAACCAATGTCTACAGAGCAGAGGTTATACTGTAGTATAATTCCAGGTATTTAATGCTGGGTTATGTTTCTCTGCTGATGCGTGGATTTTGAACCTGAAATATCAACCAATGAAATACTGTTTGTCTGCACTATAAGGCCTGTGGTTTGAATCTTTGTAGCATGCTGAAAATTAGGTTTTATGATGGTGGACAATTATGTACTTTCAAACTGGACTTATTTGGGTTTTTTTTACCAGCAGCACTGATGATTTGTTGTAATGCTTTTGATGCCTGATATACCACAACTGTTGAAAATACAACTCACAGTCAAGTTGGAAATAGTAGCATAAAAATAGGGAAAAAGAAAAAAAAGGGATGCTGAATCTGGAGGTGTTTGGCATTTGGACTTTTCTGATGTATTTAATTCAGTTTAAATTTGGCAAACTTCAAGTTAAACATCTTTTTAAGTTTAAATCACTAGGCTTGTTTACAATAAGGGAGACAAATAACCGGTGTTGGGGGGTACAGTTCTCACTGGTTATGTTCTTTTAAATGTGCTTATGTTCTGAATAAAAGCTAATTGACAAGAATTTTTTCACTTTTTTAACAATACATAGCACAATACATAGCACAAACAATGACATTCATATATTTTTGTTGGTTGTACTGCAATTAGCCTGAATCCTTGTGTGTAAATTCTATGTTAATACATCTGAGCTGTAGCTTGTGTAAGATATCATTCTTTAATTATCTTTTTGAAAGGATCTTTTCTTCTTTCTAATGTGACCACAGGACAGGATCTTACCAGAACCTGAGAATAATAGTAGTATTTCAGCTCTTTTATTAACAATTCGAAACCTTCAATGACTGGTAAAAATATTTAGCCTTTGTCCATGCTGTTCCAGGTTTGGGTAGACATGTATAAAATATGAGTTCGCTCTTTGAAGCTTCCAGAAACCCATTTAAGTCACGTAAGTGTTTTCAAACCTTCACCTCAGTCTTATGGCTCATTCTCTTAAATTAGGTAAAACCTGCTTTAAAGCAACTGGCCAAACTCCCAAGAATTAATTTTTTATGCTGTGTAGAACCCAAATACCTCTCTGCTAGCTTTGCTTCCAGTCAGTAAAACACAATATACGGGAGAAATTTTGCCTTTGGAGAGTCTTGTAGGTCATTAAATCTAGATATGCAGCAAGTTACAAATCTTGGCCACAGGGCTTTAGGAACAGCTGTTGAGTGTGTCTGGTATCACTCAACATTTCTGGTCGTTTGGGACTTTTTTTGCCAAGTTGTCACTCATTCCTTGGCCCTTTCCAGGGCCAAACTGCTTCCTTTGGCTTTGAAAGTTTCAGGCTTGAAATCACAAAGCCTGTAGATGGTAGGTATAAGCTGCAAAAGCTTCCCTGGTAAATGTGTAGTTACAGGCATTTGCAACATTCTAGACCATTTCAGTTGTTATATTTGGAGTTGGGGCATCAATAATACAGAGTTTCAGCAAAAGACAATGTGCTTTAATGTCATTACACTGAGTTATTTTGGGCGATTCAAGTGACCCCATTTGAAATAGATTAAACTGTGCACCCGTATATTCAGTTGCAGAGAGTTTGTACTGTGTGCCTGGAAGGAAAACTACTGTGTTTCTTACAGACCTTCAAGTTGTTTTATTTCTATTCTTAAATGCAAATGTATGCATTTAGTATCCTGGTAAAACTCAACTGGAGCTACAGCATATGGGCCCTCTTTTAGTTCCTGCCCCCTGGAAAGCCAAAACTGAACAAAAATACCACTCCTCCTTTTCTCTGATTTATTTGTGTTCTTTTTTTGAGGTGGTCTGGTTTGGAAACAGAAGGTTGGCAGCTGAGAGAGGAAGCTCGGGAGTGTGCAAAGCAGTGGGATGCTGGAAAGGAGGGGTCCTGCTTTTTCCCAGAGCCGGCACCGCAGTGCCCTGCTCGGCACAGGGATTGCACATCCTCTCGTATTGCCCCTCTGTGGACTTTTGAGCAACCCTGGAAATTACTCTTAATTCTGCCTTATTGGGGTTACCTGCTTTCTGGTTTTACAAAAAGCTTTCCCTAAATAAAAGTTTTCTCATGTTCATTTCTAGCTGTGCTGGAAAGTGATGTACAAAATTGACTGCTTTGGTATATTTGGCTGAGCTTGTTTTAGTGTTATACTCACTGAAGGGTGGCAGTGAAGGCTTCTAGTGTATAGAAGATACCTCAGCAGCTATTAAAAGAGAGCCCAGGCATTGTATTTTCTGAGATCAGGAACAGATTTACCCTTGGTGAATGTGTGTCTCTATCATTCAGTGTTTGCTTGTTGGTTTTTTTTTTTTTTAAATATTACTGTTGCGCTCTTGGGACTGTCTACTATATATTGTAGAGGAAGCTGGTTCGCTGCTTTCTCCACATGAATAATGTTTTCATCATTTGATAACTTCTATCCTGTTTTTTGTAGTAGGATTGCTTCATAATTCAGGATCGTGCAGTCCTGCCCGGTTGCCCGGTCTGTTCTGTTCATTTGCGGGACATGCCAGGGGAGGCTTGGGTGCTCTTTCTGTAGTAAATGGGAAGATGAAAGTGAATTAATCAGGAAACTCAGTAAGCTTTAGGACGGGGCTGCTTGGCTGTTCTTTGAGATTGTTACTATTGGTGAGCACCATGGCATAATGAATCATTGGCCTGGGAAAACTACATCCCTGCTGCCTGCGTGAAAACCAACACTGTGAATATTTAACCCCTGAAACAGAGCTCTTCTGATCTTTTGCCATGAGGCACTGGTGCAGCCACGAGACAAATATAATCAGAAAACATGTAAACGATGGGAATTAAGGGAGAAATGACGTTTAATTCTTCGCAAGAACTGCAAAAAAATAGATTTTTAAAAAATTCTGAAATTGAAGCATTGAAAAATGAATGATTTAAGATAGAAAATCCTGAAGTCAGAGATGATAATAGTATTTTTTTTTTTGCTAACATACCAGCAAATGGGAAAGAACCGTTTGGATTAAACTCAAAGGAAAATTTTTGCACAAAGCCCTGAAATTCTACTCTTTCTGTAAGAAGAAATGAGGAAAATCTTCAACTGATACAGTGTTGTAGTTCACAGTAGTAAATGAAGTTATGGAAGTTTGCAGCTGCTAAAGATTTGACCACTACAGTCGATGAAAAAAGCCCCCCAAAATATTAACTGAGCAATAGACAAGGAAAGAAAGATACTTCTGGAAAGCTCTACCACTACCAATAACAGAGTTTGTTACCAGACTGAATCTGCAAAGATTTTTAGGATATCTTGAGGATTTGTTTTTGTTATGGAGGAAGGAAAGTAAATTGTGATTCAATAGTAGATAGAGTCACTTGTTTATGTCAAGGATCTCAGACCTTACAAAAATTGAAGAAAAAGGTAAAATTAATTTACAGTTTTGGTGGGATTGCACTTTCTTTTTGAAGGAAGGGAGCAGTAAATCCTAGCTTCCTTCCCCTTGTTGCTTTTGGAGACATTTAGAAGGCAGAAGTTCCAGCCCTACAGGGCCCTACAGTCCAGAGGACAGTAGAGACCGACTGGAAGATACAGTCGTTGCTCTGAAGTGTGTAGAATTTGTACAGAAAACAAAGTCAGAAATTGGAAAACCAAGAAGCTTGAGAAAAGTAGTTTCTTGGCCTAACAGTGGTGCCCCAGGCAGTAGCAGAGCTGAGGACATGACATCTAGCTCCTTTAGAGCTCCCTTCACCGCGTCACATCCCACTGCGGAGTCTTCCCCAAGGACAGAAGTCTCCTAGGGCTCTGCTGCAGCTCATTCAACTGATAGTCACTGTGACACCAGTGCCTGTGTTCAGGCAGGTGGAAAAATGAACCCTCTAAGGGACTTCTTTACAGATCGATCACAAATTCTAAAGATCCAGGTTTAATATACATTAAACTTACACTTCTACTTGGTAGATGCATACCTAACAGTATAATGGTATTGCTCAGAAGTAAGGGTCTTTACCATGTTAATGCAATTATGAACTGGGAAAATGAGATGAAGATTTTATATAGATAGGGTTGGTACAGTTATTCCAATGACTTGGGGATAGAAATACAATGGAGGAACATGACACTGATGGATAGCACTGGATCTGCCCATGTAGATTAGATGTCTGGCAGACTTGTGTCTGAGAGATTGGATGTTTAGCAGCCATCTGTAGCTACTGTGCCGATTGCAGGAATTTTGGGCGTGTGCATAAAAATCCATAAATTTTGCTCTACTAGAATTTTGAGGAGGGGAGAAGATGCCTGGGGAAATGTATGTGTACATGTTGGTCCTGGTCTGTAGCGTTTTTTACAAGTATTAATGGTATCAGAGTCATGTCTCTTCTCTGCCTTCAGTTGTTGTGAGGGATTTTTAGAAAGTATTACTCATTTGGTTTTCTCTTGGAATGGATTTATTTTGAAATGTTTATTATAACATTAGTTTTTGATGTTTTACCAACAGCGGGCAATGAAAACAGACTGTATTTGAGTTTCACTTCTGATTCAGAAAAACTTCCAGTTTGTCTTGCTTGTGACTCTGTACAACCCGCAAGATATGCATGGTAATATATATAGAAATAAAGTCAACACTTTCAGTGATGTTCAGATCGCTGACCTGATTTCTGCTAAATGCAGGCCATTTGCTTTGAAGCCATGCTATTTTATGTGCTGACATCCAGGTGTGTCTTTCAAAAAGACTAATTTCAAAGCAAACATGATGGAGTGATTGTCCCATCAAGTGGAGCTTCCTAAAAATAGTTTTCCCCTCTCTGAGTAGGTAAGAAGAGATTTTTGTGACAGGAGGAGGAGCTCTTTGTATGTACCATCTCTCATTTGTAACCAGACTGATCCTGGAGATCTCTGGGAGAACTGGAGGCAGAGTTAATTTCCTGTCCTTTTTCTTGCCCCCTACATTTGCACATAAAGGTACCAGGGTGTTCTCCCAGTGCAGAGAAGGAAAGGAGAGTCCCAGAGTCACTGCGGGGTCCAGGCTCTCCAGGAATACATTTTAAATGGATTAAACCTGGCAAAGGCTGATGAGAGACAAGATGGCTGAAGAGAGTTAAATTGGAATGATTTTGTACCGTTAGAGGCCTAGTCATAGAATCACAGAATGGTTTGGGTTGGAAGGGACCTTCAAGATCCTCTGAAGGGCAGGGACACCTCCCACCAGACCAGGTTGCTCAAAGCCCCATCCAGCCTGACCTTGAACACTTCCAGGGATGGGGCATCCACAGCTTCTCTGGGCAACCTGTGCCAGTGTCTCACCACCACTCATTAGTGTAAAGTTTCTTCCTGTTACCTAATTCTAATCTCCTCTCTTTCAGTTTAAAGCCGTTACCCCTTGTCCTATCACTACACGCCCTTGTAAAAAGTCCCTCTCCAGCTTTCTTGTAGGCCCCCTTTGGGTATTGGAAGGCCGCTGTAAGGTCTCCCTGGAGCCTTCTCTTCTCCAGGCTGAACAACCCCAACTCTCTCAGCCTGTCCTCATAGGAGAGGTGCTCCAGCCCTCTGAGCATCTCCACGCCCCTCCTCTGGACCCATTCCAACAAGTCCATGTCCTTCTTGTGCTGAGGACTCCAGAGCTGGATGCAGTGCTCCAGGTGGGGTCTCACCAGAGCAGAGTAGAGGGGCAAAATCACCTCCCTCATAGTCATGATTTTTCTGAGGCACATGGAAATGAATCACCCCCTTATTTTGTTGAGGGTAGAATGTGTGGGCATGGGGGTATTTTTCTTTATTTGGGATCACTTTGGAAGGGGTGAAGGAATTAGAGCAAAATCTGACCTATAGGTTGGCAGACTTCGCAAACTGATATCGCTGTGCAGGTGGAGGCAGGGGTAGATTTGTGGCTTACTGTGCCGGCTCTATTTTTAGTTTCTGACTGCTTGCAAGTTCCGTTTACAAATGTCAGGAAAATGCATTAGGATTATCTGCTTTATTGTAGAGGTAATAAAATGCTGTCCAATTTAGCCAATAAAATAGCTAAAAGCAGGCTCCCACTGCAAAGGCGGTGTAGCTGCTACATGTAGACAGTGGCTCCACAGGATTTTGAAGCTGCCTGCTCTGTTCTTTCCTCATTGCTTGTTTCCCCCTACTGCACGGATTCACTACGGAGATTAGGAATCTCTGGGCTTTTTTTTACATCAGTGGCTCATCTGTGAATGTGAAGATGTGTATCGAGAAGAAGGAAGGTGAGGGTTCAGCAAAAGCTCTGTGATCATTCCTGCAGTGATGTACATTGCTCCTGGAGCACAGCAATGATACTGGAGGCATAAAGACCACTGGTTATTCATTTGTCCAGGGGTCTCAAGTTCTTGGATGCTAAGAAATCTAAGAAGTCCCTTCCAGCTTCAGTGCCTCAAATGGGAGCCAGTCATTGTCTTTAGAGGCTGTGATCAGTCTGTGGCAACCTGTATTGGTTGGTACCCTCTATGCCTTACAGTTGCTTTCTCTGCCATAGAGCCTAGACTCATGGACAAGCATCCCATTTAAGCTGGGGTGACTTACTGGTGAGCTTTCTGCCTGTACTTATCAGCTGGAAGTATTAATGTGCTTAAGTCAGGGCTGAAGGTGCTTTAATGGTGTTATTTGACGCTAAAAGAAAGACAAAAGGGTTATTTTTCCCATTAGAAAAGCAGTATGGAAATAAACAATACAAAATATATATCTTTCCTGTGCCTAAATGGTCATTACTACTTTTATTATGGCCTTTTAATATTGCAGGTTAGTATTGTATGGTACCAGTCCTTGGAAAGTCTTTCCTCCAGCTGTATTCCCTAGCTTGCAAAAAAATGTTTAAGCAGATTTGAGACACTGTTGGTTAATACTTGTTTTTCATGACTGTTTTAGATAGCTCAGGCCAAACAGATTGTGTGCTAGTGCTGTGGATATTCACTGAATACATAAAAATAAAGGCAGTTCTCATGCTAGAGACCTTATGCTTTAAATACACCAAATATTTCCCCTAAAGCATTCTTAAGGTGTGACTGTCTGTATGCACTTCATCACCTGTTGAAATGGTATCTTCATTTTTAAGGGCACCATAGAGTTAATTTGTTTAAATCTGGATTACAGTGGGGAAAAAAGCTGGCAATTTAGTAAAAACAGAGGAGCTAATTCCAGTACAGAGGCAGGCTAGAAATAGAAGTAGGAGTAAAAGTGTGGCTTTGAACTGCATCATATGAAAGCAGTAACGACAGGAACATTGCAAACTTGTGTGTACCTGTGAATGCTGATATTTTTTTTTTTTTTTGATGCAAGTTCTGCAGTTTTTGAAACTGTATGGCTCTAAGGAGGAATGCAATGAAAATTTGATAAGTGATAGATTATTTTGCAGGGAAGTGTTTAAATTTGCAGCTGGATCACTGCAAGCCAGTGTCAGCTTGTCAAGCGTAGCTCTTGCCTGGGAAGTCTGACCAAGATATATAGCTTCTTTTTTCACCTAGGAGATGAAGTGTGGGAAATCATGATTTAACAATGAGAGGGAGATGTAAATCCATACTGTTTCAGCACTCTTCAGCTTGGAGAAAATGTGAATTTGGAAATGATGACTTTTCTTGGTGCTTTGACCAACTGTAATGACAAAGGCCAAAATTTGTGATATCTGGCATGCTTGTGGCCACAGCTATGACTTAGATCAATAAGACAAGGGTTATTTTTTCAAGATTTTCATTTCTGTTTATCCAGATAAGTGCCACAGAGCTGCAGCTTGCTGTTACTGAAAAGAACAGTCAAACCATTAGCGGCTCTGTTCTGCCAAGCTGTTCTAATGAATACTGGAATACTGAAAATCAGATATTGTGATTGTCAGCCTGAGATTGACAAAGTTGTTGATGAGTCTGGTTTTGGATTTTTTTTAGTTCAAGTACTTTTATTTTTACAAAAATGTATTTTTATTAGTAAGTTAGCTGATATTTGTTCATAAAAGAGTAGTAAAATTAATTCTTTTAGGCTTTATTCCATGAAGTCCCATCTCCAGGTGGAGGCCTCCTTCGTTGCTGCCTGCTTCTTCCCTGGTATTCCTCTGGGCTGCTGAAAGGTGTTTTTCCTTGCACAGTACCTCCTAGACTTGGGAACTGTGAGATGATAGAATTAGGATGCACAGAGTAAAATAAAATGATAATTTATGGTTTTGGAAGAAAGAAAAGCATCTCTCGAGTGACCTAACCATTTCCTGCAGCACAAGGCCTTGTAGACTTTTTTCAAGTGTCAGTCAGGTCATTCTAGTGAGAACTGGGTAAAACTAAGCCCGTGTGTTGAAACTAGTTTTGTAACTCTTGGACAAGTGAAGAAGAAAAGATATAAAAAAGATTTAGAGTGATTCTAAATAGTATTTTCTTTCCTTTAGCTGTCTCCGTAATGAGATACAGTGCATCATCATTTGGATTTGCTGTAAGTAGAAATACAATTTAAATATTCTCTACCTTTTTTTTCATTGGCTTTTTCTGAACATGAAATACTGTATTTTTTCTTACTGTAAGTTCAAAGCAAGGTGTGCAAAGCCAATGATGGATTAGAAAGAAAATATTGTTGAAGTCATACCTTGGAGACAATAGTAGATACTTTCGTTATACTTTTTCAGAATAAGGCTACTAAGTCTTATAGTGGAGTTAATATCAATATAATCTCATCATTGATAGATATTATCCACCAGATACGGTTTTTCTTCTACAAAATCTCTCGGTTTAATCAGTTCTGTTGTTGAACTTGATCCAAATTCTGAAGTTCCTTTCTGAACTTTGCGTGACCCTTTTCTTATTGCAGGCTATGGTAAAACTCCAAATGACTTGAGGATGACAGCTTTCCTCTCTAGTAGTTGCCATGACTTTCCTGATCAGAGGCAGAGCAAAAAATTTCCAACGACAAGCAAAATGACTCATGTCAAATTGTCTTTTGCTTTTAAATTTGAAGCTTATATTGAGTCTCTGGAAAGTTTGACCTAAGCATGAATATTCTTACAGTGGAACAAGCCTGTTTTTTGGTGCTGCCTGACATCATGGCTTCATTAACTGAAAATACAAACAATTTTACTGATGATGCAGGGTAATATGAAATCTGGCTACAATGGGATTTTGGAAAAAAAAAGATGGTATTTGCTTGGTTTGAAACAAAACCTTCTATTGCAGAAAATTAGTCACTTTGCAGGAAAAAGAAATGCTTGTCAGGCATTTTCAAACACTTCCTTTTTAGAGTCTATTAATAGAATAGAATCATATTAATATGATCATATTAATATTTTAACTCTTGTGGTGCCACAGTGGCACATTGTGGTGGAGTTTTTTTCTTCACTTCTCCACAGGTGATAGATTACAAGTAAAAACTTTTTAATCTCTTGATTAACTTCCTGAGCTCTGAAGTGTATCATTGTGCAATAATACATAGCAAAAATGTGAAAATCAATTTAATAAGTGTAAGTCCTGCTTTCATCACAGTGGTTTGTTTGAAGCAGCTTTGTGCCTGTGCAGATAAGATAGTAAATGCATTACTGTTAGTACAGGGCACGTTTAATGGCCCACAAAACAATTGACTCTGTGTCTCTTTCAGTTTGATGCTACGCTGGATGTTTTGTCATCAGCGATTGTTTTGTGGCGTTACAGCAACGCAGCTGCTGTGCATTCTGCACACAGGGAGTATATGTAAGTACACTTAATTACTTTTGGCTTTGGTAGAGGCCTGCAGTGCTTTTGCTGTCAAGCTGTGATGCTACAGATTCCAGAGCTTTGACGAAAAACATTTTGTCATGTCAGCAAGTATTCTTTCCTCTGCCAGCTTACTGTTTGGTCCCAAACATGCAGCCTTTCTTTACACAAACCTCCCTGTGACTGTGGTTTTGAGTTTCTTTTTAGCCAAGATAGTAATTGTTAGGGCTCTGCGATTTTTTTCACCTGCAGCATCTGTATCAAATGAAATGTATTTGCAATCTGTAATTGATTTGTAGATCTTTTATTTTGCATCTTACTCTGTTATTCTTACTAGATTATGTTTTTAAAATCGATGCTTGTGTCATATTTGTGCTTCCCTTTACAAGACTGGAACATGAACCCCTTCTCTTTGAATGTAAATTGCTTCAACTGCTAGTGATATTATTAGAAGTTGAGATTTCAGAACACCTGAAATGATTGAGCCTGTATTAGTGATATGAGAGTAGGGTGCCACAGTTTATTGTAACAGCTGAGAGAGAGACACACAGAACTATTACAGAACTATTGCTGTTTTGGAAGTACGAGTATATCAATACTTGCATATCTTCTTTATGGAAAAAAGTATATGCTTGCATAGTAAGCATATTTAATGCTTGTTATATAGATCCTGTGGAAAAGAAAAAGAAGTCTTTAATTTGCAGTGCAGTATTGATGGAAATTACATTCTGCATCGTTGTGCAGCATTTCTATTGGCAATGCATGTTATAGCTGGGAAGATCAGGTGAAGATGGGTTCAAGAATTGTTCCAGCTAGTGCGTAAAGAAGACTTTAACCTCCCACTAAAGTTTTGGGTACCTCTAGATGGAGAATTGCAGTACATTTGTCTGCTTTGGTTTTGTTCTGTGCTGCCATTGCCAATCCCATCTGGTTTGTTTGAAGATAGTTCAACTATCCCCTGGAATAAACGACATTATCCCCCTTTACTGTAAAATTGTAGTTTTTGTTCTGAAACATCTCTAATGAAGTCCCTTCTACAAGCCAGATGAAACTGAGCTTTTACATAGCTCGTAGGATCAAGTGAAAAAAAAAAAAAAGCTACACAAATGGGCCTGTAACTTGTCTTCATAGTCCTTTCCTAAAAACTAAGAAAACAATAAGTAGTATTTTTACATGCATTAACTCAGGCTCAGGCAACAGCTTGCCAGTGCTGTAAGTTCCTTTCTGGCAGGGCTCCATATTTAACAGTTTGGAATAAAAGGCCATAGAAGATTGATGCAGCATTGATTCATAAAAATAAATCCAGAAATATGTGATTAAAATTAGTCTTCCTGCACAAATTTGGAGATCTTAACAGACATTTCCTGAGTATCTTGCTTTTGTGGGCGTCCACAGAGATTCCTGTCAACATTCAATTAACATATTTTTGAAATCTCCTTCTGTTGAGTTTTTTCAAATGAACCTTGTAAAGTACTTTATAGAGAAAATAAATCCCAATACAAAAGAAAAATCAACATATCCCTATGGCTAAGCCAGTGAAGTGAACAAGCAAAGTAGTAAACACATTTTCCTGCTTTTTATGCTCATTTTTAATTTGCTTTCATATAATCCCTCTGCTTTACGTAAGGCTAAATTAAGTCAATGAATTACTTGCCGTGCCCTCTACTTGAAGACAGCTAAGGTCACATGATGAGATCAGTACTGAGTGAAGGAATGTTACCATATGCTGGGAATATGAATCACTGGGTAGGCAGTCTGGTTATCCCTCCGGTTCTAGAACTGACACGAGAATCATCACGGTACTGACAAGCAAAGAGGTGGTTGTGTCTCTTAAGGCAATTCTCACTGTGTCAGATTTTTGAGGGAGGCACATTTCTAATTTCCTGTTGTGTTTAATCAAGCTCTTGCTTGGAAGACTGTACGCAATTATTTTTCCTCTACGCTGGGAAAATGTTGCATGATGACTCCTGGCTGCTTGCTTTCCTTGTAAATACTCTTTGTATCCTACGTGCCTGTAACTACACCTGGGTTTTCGCAGTCCTTGTTTGCTGTGTGCCAGTGGGGACGTCTGCTCTTGGGCTCCTGGGCAGTGGCAGTCAGATGCAAAGTCATATAGGTGCTCAGGTCATGCTGCCTGTTATTCTTCTGTGTGCCTCACCATACTCTGCCTTAGTGCAGGAACCTGTGCAGAACTCTGGGTTTCTGCAAAAAGTTTGCCGGAGTGACTTCGGTTTAGCTCTTTATTTAGAGGTCTGTCTTTTATTGGTTGAGATATTCCATTTGTCTCCATTTCCCAACATAACGGAAAATAACCTGAGCTCCTGGACAAAAGCCATGTGGAATTGCCAATTAATTATGTATTGCAAATATATAAAACTTCCCATTTCATAAACTTGGCAGCAAGAGACTGACCCAAAACCTGTTGAAATCAGTGGAAAGAAAGCCTCTCATGGAAGGGCAACGCTAGATCCAATCCTAAGTGTTGGACGTCATTGAGAGAGAACATAAAGATAGAATGAAAAACAAAACCCCAGAAAAAGACACAGAGAATACAGCCTGACTCATGATGTGCTATGAATTAAATGCTTAGAATAAAATGCTAAGATGTTAAAGAACTGCGTAATCTTAAGATGTAGCCATATGGAAGTTAGAGATGCAACATTTCATGGGCTGATACTCAGAATGAACAGCACAAAACTGCTTGCTGTGCCAAGTTCTGCTAAACTGAATCGATGCATTTCCATTTGACTTTAGGGGAATTGTAGTGCTGAAACTATCATGAAAATTTGTCCTGCTGAGTTTCACTCAGTTTAATGGGTCTCAGTTTCATCAGATTGTTTGATTTCTCTCACAAGATGAGAAGGAGTTTTTTCAGTGTACATGTGACCAAAGTTATATACCTATTTCTTTATTCTCATGGTGGTTCACATATACTAACTGCAAAATATATTTTACCTTAACCTTTGCAATTTGCCCTTCTTGAAAAGTCTCTGATATTGATGGCCTGAGAAGCTAAAGCTGGCAGGCTTTTCAAGTCTTTTATTGATGAGATTTTTTCTTAAGTCGTCATGAAAAGACATACCTGTTTATGTTCAGGGTATTTCTTAAATTGTGATGAAATTGTGATGAAATACTATTTCATGCTTTATTTTTAAATATACCAAGTGGCTTTGAAAGTATAATGAATATTCACCAAGATTGGGTATAAAGCACTGTAAGTTTGTAGGCCATGAGAGACACTGCTTGATTCTGCCTGGCTGGCTCATTAATGGAAGACTGTGTAGGAGTGGGATGAATATTTGATGTGTTTGTTACTGGTCCTTTTTTGATAGTTTCGCACTTCACCATCTTTCTGTTTTGGCAGTCAAACAAAAGAGGGTAAAACAGGCTACTACATTTTTCATGTATTTCAGAAGAGTGGCTGAAAGAATTGTGTGGGTCTTGAGGAACTGCAAAAATTGGGAAGGACTACAGGTATCTGGGAAGAGAGTCGGGGTGCATCGTTCATGAGCTTTGCTCTGTGGGATCTGCTGGGCTGCAAGTTAACATGCAGGCAACTTAGAGGTGCTGAACAAACCATCAACAAAGCAACGATCGAAAAATCCAAGAAAGAAAATAGTGACAAAATAACTTGAGAAATAACTTTGAATCTCAACAAAAGCTGAACATTTACAACCAAAATAAAATTCTTGCAATTCTCTATTTTTCTTTATAAGAGGAGAAACTAAGAGGAAGGAATGTACTCTGATGTAGCTGATAAACCAGAGACTGTAAAAATATAGTAGACCCACTGCCTGTGCACTTTGGGCCAGATACAGCTTGTTACTTCATGGTAAGAGTTTTGTGCAGTGCTCCGCTGTTGAACGGCTGCGGTTGGAGGAACCTCTGGAGCTCATCGATCCAACCCCCTGCTCAAATCAAGGTCAATTAGAGCAGGTTGTCAGGTAAAAGGTCTGAATCCAGTCTTTTCTTTTGTGATTTGAGCATTGAACGATCACTGATCCATTCAAGATGTGCAAAGAAATCCGAATGGTCCCTCTTCCTGCTTTCCATGGTCAGAGTACAGATATTCTTGAATATTATCATAGAATGGTTTGGGTTGGAAGGGACCTTCAAGATCATTGAGTTCCAGCCACCCTGCCACAGTTAGGGACAACTCCCACCAGACCAGGTTGCTCAAAACCCCATCCAGCCTGGCCTTGAACACCTCCAGGGATGGGGCATCCACAACTTCTCTGGGCAACCTGTTCCAGTGTCTCACCATCCTCACAGTAAAGAATTTCTTCCTGATGTTGTACCTTTTAGTAAATCTTTAGCAACATAATAGTTTATTGGGCTGCTGAAGCAAATCTAAGTTTTGTTGAAGGAAGAAATTTATTGAAATTGATGTAACAGGGTTTTTTCCATGTGCATAAATAGACCCAGTAAATAGCATAGAAGTAATTTCTTAATAGAAGACTGAAGCATTAGGGACCTGGAAAAAGGTCTCATGAGAGGCTGAACTGTTAATGAGCTATACAGCCAAAGGGCAGCTCTTTGATCTGATAAATTCAGGAATGAAGGACATGGATTGGAAGGCTGGAACTGTGTGTGAGGAGAAAGTGAGAAATACCACAAAAAAAGAGGAAGATCGAGGAAACAGAATCAGGAACTTCAGAAACCCAGCCTTGTGAAAAAAGCTGTGAAAGACGGAGCTTTTTGTTTAGAGTTGGTTGGAGAGATCTCAAAACCGTGAACAAAGGGATCATCTCTTGTGTGATTCCCTCTGCTCAGGAAACGGGGCGTCACTCACAGTAAGTTAATGGGGTTAGTTGGCAGCAGCTCAGGTCAAATGGAGTAAAAGGAGTAGTATAAAGCAATATCCCTGTCGTTACATTACAGAGCTACAATCTTGCTTTTCTCTGCAAGCAGTGCAGGACTGAGGATCTGCTTATGCCTGTAGAATCCATTGCTTCTAGGGTTTTTTTTGCTAATATGGTGGAGTGGACACGTTCCTGTGCAACCTGCTCTAGGTGGACCTGCTTTGGCAGGGGGGTTGGACTAGATGATCTCCAGAGGTCCCTTCCAACTCCTTATCATTCTGTGATTCTGTGATGGGTTTTGTTTGAGCTTTTATGTTCAATATTGCAAGAACTAACTTTGTGCAGCATATTTTACATAGTGTTTCTTGACAGTTGCAGCTGGTGTTTATTATATATTATTTTGTTGATGGTACCAAGTTAAATTCTGTGTTTCCCAAGAACCAGTCTGTCAACATCTTTCTCAACTCAGTGCCAGAGTAAATAGGAAACCTTACTCATAATGAGCATGCTGGATATAGCCAAGAGCAGAAAGCTCACATTTCTTTCACTGTGGAGTTGGTGGGGTTGTTTGATTGCATATGTCAGACTCCAGCTATTCTTTCTCTTATTACTGTAATAAGAAAATTAAATTGTATCATGGGCAAATAATTGCTAATGAACTCTCAGCATTTTGTGTTGCCAGGGCATAGTACATAATGAATGCAGATATGGGTGGTGGGGTTTTTTCCTGTATTGGTGAAGCTGTCATCCAAAACATTGGCAGTAATATTAAAATAATAAGAATTATCTTGTGGCAGACAACAGTGCAGATATCTGTCATATCTCCACCTGCTGCTGAAAAAGCTGTTTGCCAGGAGAAAATAGCCACTGCTATCCTCGGTGGGGCAGTGTGTGATTCTGGAATGCTCTGTCTTTGTACGTAAGGTGACACTTTACCTGGAACAGTAGGTGGCTTCAGTTATCTCTGTTCCTGCGTTTATTTTGAATATCTTTTCTCACCTTATGCTAGGTTTAAAAAAAATGCATCAAGAATTGGGAAGGTCTTGCAGTCTTTGCAACGTGTGTTCTCCCTGTCAGTCATCTTTTCACAGCATATGCCTTGTGTTCAGTTTTTGATTGTAAGTAACTTCCTCAGGTAAATGGGAGAGTGCAACAAGTAGTTTTTCAAATAATGCTATAAATCTGTGGCTATTTATCGAGGAGAAGGATACAGCATTGAACAGTTTTGCTTTTATAATCTTGCATCCTCTTAGGCGTGTGACCTCTGGAGAAGCCTAGTGAAGTGATTGGAAACCCTTAACAGTTGCTTAGTTACCTTCTCTCTGGAATTTAGACTTAAGTAAACAGTACTAATAACATCGTCTGTACAAGTCTGTGTATGGTAAGTAGATACCCACTCTGAACTGAATATACCTGAAGGAACCATCCTTCCCTGTGGCGTTCTCATTGTCAGCATGGGCATCTGATGGACTGCTACTCCTTTGACACCTTGTCCTCCTGCTCTTTACTTTCTGGTACAATACATTTTTGGAAGACGGGCGAAACTGGGAGATGTACGTGGTATCCTCCTTCAGTTGCTAGGGAAAAGTGCTGTATGGCTTCATGAAATGATTCCTTGCTGCTTTGCACCACATTATCTCTTTGAATTGCAAATCTGCTTTTGCTCTATAGTCTCTTGTCCAGTTGCTTATGGCCTAGGCCAGAGCGCTCCAGAGGCTTTCATCTTTTGCTTTGAGGGTGATCACTGGAAATGCCCTTTATTAATTTACGACTGCCCTGTGCTGATGTTGTAAAGAACTGTCACCATTGCCACCTCCTGTAGAACCATGCTTGCTGGCGGAGGAAGTGGGTATGTCTCTGTGGCTGCCGGGGACATGTGAGGAGTTTGTGTAAAGGCTTCTTTCTTACTGAGAAAATGTGGTGCCAGGTGGGAGGACCCTAAGATGGAGGGAGCCTCTCCTTCCAAAGTGATTGAAATGCCTTTTTGTCCCTTGTTTATGTTCAGATGATACCACTGGAGAATATTTACTCCAGGGCCTGGTTATGGGGAGCCTTGCTGAAGTTATATTGCATATATGTGTATTATATTTATGCGGGGAACAGGGGGACCATGACGTATCCCATTCTTGCACCCAAAACTTACTACTTTTTATGAGAGGAAACGAGTGTCATACTGCCAGGTTACGTCCGGCTTTTCTTTCTTTTCCTCTGATTCAAATAAGAGAGCTTGCTGATCTGTGTGGTTGCAGGGTATATTCTCTCTTGGTTCACAGAATTTAAACCCCCTAATTTTCAGCATTAGTACTGTATTTAAATTGTCATGTGCAGATTGGCTCTACTGCACTAGTTAGCCCGACTAAATGAGCACTGTCTATTTAGGTAGTGTTGAATGAAAATAATCCTCTCAATTCAGACCAAACATATCAGTCACATTGAAAAAACTGTGGATAATTTTATCTATGCCATACATACGAAAGAGACTCGAAGCACAGATGGCAAAATCCACACCTACCCACAGTTCAGGGCAAACCTCTGTGGCTGGAGGAAAAACTCTTGTCATGAGTGAATGGAATAGCTGAGTTATCTGGAAAAATGTCGAATGCACGGAGATAGCCTACAAACTGCAAATATCTTAAGAACCTACCTCTGTGGCTCTTGTTTAGCTCTCAGCTAACATGAGTTGGTCCTCATGTGGCACATACATGTCTCTCCTACCCAGTGGAGCACAGTGCAGAGTTTGCAAAATAAGTATAAAAAAAATAAGTATACTTGGATTTCTGCTTTACAGGAGGAGAAATATAGTTCTTTTTAACCACACTCAAAATTTCTACATTATACTTTCCTCTGAAATATTTAGCCAAAATACTACATCCAGACACAGTGCTAGATACAAGTTTTAGAGGTGCTTCATTAGGCTGACTTGTTAAACTGCATTATTTCTTCATAAATCCATTATCCCATATTCAGGCAAAAGTGAAGCAATCATAAACTTTGCTCTTATCCAGGCAGAAATGCATGTATGCATACATTTATGCACGCACACACGCAAAATCCTCACACGTAGAATTTATATTAAATATGAAATAGAAAATGTATATATTTATACATTCTAAAATCTGTTTCTAAAAGTGTGGCATCTGTAGACTTGGCAGTGATTTTACTGGAGCTAGATCCAAAATCTATTTAATTTATGAAAGCCTTTTCTTTTACTTCACGGCTAGTTGATTAGGCAGTATTTGTATATATTGCCTAGTATTTATACATATATATATATATATATATATATATAGAATCAGGGATATGGTGGTGTTCTGTGCTGCAATTTGATGAGTGCTGTAAAAATCAGTATTATGGAAATTCTTAAAAGGCTTTAATTTCCAGCCTCAGGGGAATGACAGAATCTCCCATTCTACAAGGCCAGGAGCTGTGGTCAGCTCTTCCCAAGCCGGGAGCGTGGTTATAAGGCAGGTCTTCCATAAGTGCAACTGTACAGTCTGTGCAGACGAGGAACTAGAAAATAGGTTGTAAGAGTTTTCAAAATCTCTGAGTTGTAGAAATGCCTGTTAGATTTTATTGGCAGATGCTCAATACCTGGAGAATCAAATTATTTATGGCACTGTTGCCCTAGTTCAGCTGCGCGATTTTTAAGGATGTAAATACACTGTTCTGCAGTGACTAGTTGAACTCCTGAGGATAATAAAAGTTTTAGAAGGTCTATAACGTTTTCAACATGAAATGGATCCCCAGCATAGCTAATCCGAGTCTCGGATATAAACAGAATTTCTCCTCCATGTTCTTTAAGAGGTTGGACCATGTGATAATACGGTATATTTTTTAATGTAATAAATGAGAAATCAGTTTTCAGCGATAAGTTGGACTATTACTTGAATTCTCTTTATTTTGCGATCTGGTTTGGAGGGTTGTTTTTTTTTTTATGGTGAGAAAAAGGAGTAGCTGTGACGATGCCGATCTGGATTCTGGCAGTTGGAGGTGGATTATGGAACATGTGTGATGAACAGCGTGCCCACTTCATTCCTTTTAAAGTGCATCTCAAAGTGAGTCTATTCCCTCTTCACCCAGCAACAGGCAGGTGTAAATACTCTGAAAAGCTGTGATTATGTACGGTTTGGTGTCCAAGCCCTCCTCAGTAACTAAACCTGACAATGGATAAGCTACACTATGAACATAAACAATTAATGTAGCTGTCTAATTGGACACAAACAAGCTTAAGATTAGCAGAGAGCGTGACAAAGAAGCAGGAATCTCCAGACTTGAGGCTGATGTTGCATCTTTTGCCTGTGTATTGCAGTAATATGCCGCAGTGGCTAGTAATTGTTCTCTTTAGAGTAACCCTTTAATGGGCTTAAGAGGCAGATTTTACAGTCTTCACAGTTCTGGATGTCACCCTAATGAAAAACGTGGCTGGACTTCTCTCAGCAATATTGCAGAGCGCGTAGCAAGGAACAAGTATTAGTGAGCGGCTGCATTCTTAATTTTAATGCCTCTTTTTAAAGTGACAGGCGGCAGAGCTGTGCTTGTGGCCCAGCATGCAGCAGAGCAAACAGCCCCTTTCCTGCCACGGAGATGGGGTACCCAGCCACAGAGAACTTCACTGTCACCTGCCCCTGCTGTGTCTGGGGTGTGTGCAGGGGTGGCTTTTGCTGCTCCTCACCCAGCAAAACCTCCTGGGCGATTCCCCTGGGTGTTGTGCGTATGAATTCCCCTGAATGATTCCGTATGCGATACTCACTCTGTCACCTTCTAATAGGAAAATCCTTTCAAAGCATAGGGAAACAGGAATTAGCACATTTATGGTTTCTATTAAACGAATTACTTTTATTATTTAAATTTTTTCTTACTTAAACTCCAGAGGTTTCATTAGTGGGTTTATTCAGATACTCAATCCTGTATCCATCATAAAACTGATTTGCTCAGCTCTGCTGAAAAAGCTGACATTACTCCTGGGCTTAGAGCTCATCTTGCTCTTATTGGCCTGCAGCTCATTTTAATGCTAAGTTCCAGTTCCTTGCAAAGTAATAGTTTTAACACTACCTCTTCACTCCAGCGGTGAAAACAGCCTGTAGAGATTTTAACGTTTCTTTTTCTGTGGGCTATTAGAAGCCATTAGTGCTGAAAGATCTTGACAGAGCCTGCAGAGAGAAAGATTTTGAGAATAAAAATTTATAGGATCATCAGATAATTCAGGTTTGAAGGGACCTCAGGAGGTCTCTAGCCCAGGCTCTTGCTCAAAGCAGAGTCAGCTGTGAGATCAGAATAGGTTACCCACAACTTTATCCAGTCAGGTCTTGAAACCTTCCAAGGATGGAGACTCTGCAACCTCTCTGGGCAAACTGTTCCACTCTTCCCATGATGGGAAACTCATTTCTCTTAGAATAATATATCATGGTAAGATTCTTAACAATCAAGAAAATACAGATTTAAAATAAACTAGAGTAAACCACCTCTTGGAAGGCAACACAATTATATGTAGAAATTAGGAATATTATCTTTTATTTATAAGTATTGTAGCTGCCAGAGGGTTGGATGAGCAACTAAAGCTTGTTTTGATGGCAGCTTTGCAAATGTGAAAATACAGTTTCTACCTCGAGAATATTAACACAAATGCTAGTGGTTTATAATGACTTTTTTCACAGTTTTCTTTGTCACGTTTATCTCTGTAGCTCTGCTGAAATTATTAAAATGCTTTTCATTAATAAGGTAAGCAATGTTTTCGATGAATAAGGTAGGTAGTCTTGATATAGGAGATATATATATATATATTTTTTTTAACGATGAGAACAATCAATCACTGGAACATCCTCCCCAGGGGTGTGATAGAGTCCCTATCGCAGGAGATTTTCAAGGTGCGATTGGACAGGGTGCCGGGGTGCTGGATAATCTCATCTAGGCTTTCTTTCCCTTGAAAGGTTGGACCAGATGATTTTTTGAGGTCCTCTCCAACCTGGGCTGTTCTATGGTTCTGAGAGGTTCTTTACGCTGGTGAAAGTAATAAAAAACCCGAATAACCGTGTAATCAAAAATGATCAAGTAATCTGAGATACAGAAATGCATAAAAAAGTTGGGAGAACAGAGCTGTATTGGACAAGGTTAGGTTTTTAATATTGCATTTTAGCTGTATCATATGTTAACAAAACTGGGAAGTAATTAGACTGCTCCCGACAGTCTTGTTTTATTCCACACGGTGTCATCTCATTTCAGGGACTATTTTAATGAACTTGAACTGTGGTGGTAAAATAGGTTCTGGGATGTAACAGACGTGCTACCGAGTACGTGAGACCCCTTTCCCTCCCCACCGCCCCAAAAACAACTGTCTCTCCGAGCTGTTAAGAGAAAGTTAACACATTTTTGCAGACTGTATTCCTATGCATCACTAATTCTTTCTGAATCTTAATTCTATTGCTCAGCCTTTGCCACACATGAGAGCAGATTGGCTCGAGCAGAGTAATTACCAAGAGCTTCATTACAAACCCTTGTTGGTACTGTGTTAGTATATTCCATTTGCCAGGAAGAGAGCAGGATGATAATTAAGACGGGAAGCCTCTTGCAGTGGCTATTTTATAGCAGTCGGTTGATAGAAGGAAGACAGTCACCCTTGAGTATCTTACCCCAGATCTCTTTTGAGGTAGTGTATTGCAGAGCTTGTCACTGGGGATGTATTTGTAACTTTATTATCTATTTATTTTTTACAAAATGTTACCAAACAAGTAGCTGGGAGTCTAAAATCTACAGCCTTACTTGAGGCTGACTGCTGCTTACCCTTTGGCTGGGATGAGTCAACTCATGTAAAGAGAGTTGTCAGTGTGGCAAGAGCCATGCTAAAGGTAAAATCCTTTTATTACACTGACGATTAGTCACCAGAGATCTGAGTGAGACTAGACTTTAGTTCTGTGCTGGAAATGTCACAGAATTTTAGGCTTATCGCTACCTGTAGGGAATTGTAACAAGTAATTACAAATATAAGACAGAATTAAGGATGAACCCACGAATCAGAAGGCTGTTTTGCTGTGTCTGCTAGATGCAAATTAGTTGAATAGTTGGGCTTTTTTTCCTTAGGAAATTAATTTTGTCATAAAAGAGGAAAAAAAATGTTAAATTACTAATAACAGCTTGAAAATTGCCAGGTTTTGGAGATGCAACTGCCTAAATCTCAGTACTTTTCATAGCTACTTGCTTAAAAGCCATTAACTTATGCAAAGTAACAAATTCTTGATTAAGGGAGAGACTGTCAAGTGCTTACAGTGATAGATTTCCTTTTCTGGTTTCCTTATGAGTTGTGAGAATTTGTCATCAAAATGAAGGATTGCATCTATTAAAGCTCCATACAGGGAATGTATTACAGAAAAGATGAGGTGGGAGCTGTATGTCCTGTAATACCATTACACTGATCTTATTTTTATGGGTGTGATTGCAAATACCCAGGACTGGTGCAATGCAAAATGGATATTTATAGGGTTGTATGAATAGAAACAGTTTGTATACGGGTTGTGGGACTGCTTTCAGAAGAATGTCTTTTGAAAATTGTCTGGTTGTAGCACACCCAGAACCAAGCTTTAGATTGGAGACATGAGTTTAGTTTTTAGGATTTAGACATTATCGTGTTTCTGAATTCCACTACAAGTGAACTAGCAGTAACTGAAGCTCGAAAGCTGTATAAAGTCTTTGGCAGTTTTGAAAGTCCAAAGAATTTCATTTTCAATGCTTGAGGCTCTGGTACAACTGATTTAACAGTATGTTTCATCTGTGATAAAGATATATTGAAAAGTTGACAGAATCGATGAGCTCATTTTCTAAGACAATGAATTATACTTTACATTATCTTCTGGATTTTCAATAGAAATACTTCATCAAAAACACATCAAGAAGTATCTTCGGCAGATCATACCCTACTGCAAGCTAAAGAAGACTTGGTGGTTTCACTCGTAAAACTGTAATACTAAATTCTGTTTACCGACAACTTAATTATATAGTTTTAATTACTCTTGCATTCCAAGTGCCATTGCTCTAAGAAAAAAACTTTTAGAAGTTTGAGCTTTAGTTGGCCTGAAAATTGATTATTGCCTGGACATCAGAGACATCAGAAAGGACGTCACCTTGTCCTTTCTGAATTAGTCTATTATTCTTTAAACTATAGTGCTATCTGAAAGATTCCAGAAAGCTTATTGTTTCTGCAAATCAAATAATGGTTTTCCATTATGTTTTAAAATGTTTTGACTAAATTGACTCTATCTCTCTTTTCTTTTTGGATGCAATATATTACGTGAAACTGAGGGAGATTTCAGATTCATGCATTCTTTGCTAGATCTCTTCTGTTGCTTGTCAAACCTGCAGCGATTATTTTGCGTTATAGATCAATTATATCTCTAATGATGTCGTAGGTATTCAGTGGGAAGCTCTTATCCTAAATCACGTAGAAATGGCTGTAAAATAACTACACAGTATTCATTAGGTACTGGAGGTGTAAGTAAGTCGTACTGGTGGCATATGAGATGTGGAGATCTGTTCATCATGTCTTAGCAAGAAGATACTGGTGTTCTGGAATATGAGGGCATTAGGTGCACCACCAGTTGCTCCAGAGTGTCTGAACTGGTGACAGTAGTCATGGGGGACCTGGAGTCTGAGAAGCATTTATTACGCTATGGTGATTCCAAGCCAGGGGCATCTGTAAAATCTTCGCTAGGTTTTCAGTCAAACCTCACTTCTGCGTAACTCCTTGTTCATTAATATTTATGGGTACCTCTGAGTTGACTTGAACTTGCTTAGAAATGGCAGTTAGCTCATATAATTTAATTGAATGTTATTAATGAAATTGCATTTGCCAGCATCCTTGGCACTAACACCCTTCGAGTGCAGTTGGAAACACTATTTAGTTGCAAAGCAGTTGAGTAATTGTTAGCAGATGGAAGTTAGCAGGCTTATATTAAAGTTTTTGTTGTCTAATGGCTTGAAAATAAAGCAAGCTTGCAACAAGCAGTTCAAAATTTCAGATGAATTTTTGAGAGTTTCTTATTTTGTACCTTTGTAGTTGGATTTTGCATGATTTGCAGTCTAGATAGAAATTATTTTTTTTCTGGGAAATGAGATTAGAAGAAGACACTATGCGGTATGTTGTTCTAGTGGTTTTGCAGATAAATTGATACACTGAAGAAGACAGGAAACGTGTATTTTTGCACTTAAAGTACTATGCCATTACTCATGAATTTTGCATGCCTGTGGATTCCAAAAGCCAGCATATAAAGGAGATGCTGGGCTTGCTAAATATGATGACCGAATGCTGATTCAAACCTCAGACTGCATTTCTGTCTGCTATTAATACCCTTGTCACTGTTATTAACATCTTCATTTTTTCTTTCTACTTTTAGCTATTTCTACTTAAGTAGGTATATGGGAATTCTTTTGACACAGTAAAACTGATCTGGGGAATAAGAGAAGCAGCTCCCGATTGCCCAAGTCATTACTTCTCTGCTGGCGTAGGCAAAGATGCAAAATATTTGCTGTGAGGATGGGGTGGTTGGGGAGTTTACGGAGATAACTCCAACCCTCCAACACATGTGAGAATCAAATCTAGCCAGTTGTCAGGGCAAGTGCAACAGGTTTTATTCTGAGGGATTGTGCAATATAAGCTTAGTTTATGGCAGTGCTAAGTATTACAGAAGTAACGCATAAAGGTGGTACTGAAAAGTTTTGGGTTTGACAGAAGTAGGTCAAGAGGCTCCGGACAGATCATTTCCATTCAGAACGAAACTGCAAATCTCTGAAAAGAATCTATTGCAGAACAGGGACCTGCTTGCAAATATGTGATGGAACATGGAAAGCCCTCTAATTTTCAATTTCTCTTGTTCTTTTTGGGAGATGAACTTTCCTCCCATCCATATTAGCATTTAATGATCACCTCTTGCTGCTGGATTGCAGAGAATCCGTCCTGCGAGTTGCATCACAGATGATGGGCCAGATGATGGGCCAGATTTTTGTTTTTGTGTTTGAGTTGGGGAAGGACTCTAAGATAATCAGACTGTCACAAGCCTTTTCTGCCTACTTTTTACAACAGGCTGTGTTTAAGAAAAGTGAGGACTGTGTTGCAATTTACTACAAAGGAGATAAACATCTCTCAAAATCGGTGTGGCAGAGTTTTGCCTTCCTGAGATGAGTCCCTCACCTACCACAGCACTCCATTGCTAAGAAGGATGCTGGCCTCTACGTTGCCTGTCCTCCTCTGTAGAAGGGCAACCCTTGTACTGAGGACTTGTCCGGGGATATTATGTGGATTGTCCACAGTGTGCTTTAGTGTTGGGGAATAAAATGACCAGCTGCTCACCTGCGCCTCTGCTGCAGCTGCGTCTTCTGACGGAGGCAGAGCAATGCCGTTTCAGCTGCAGCCTCTAGACTGAGCTTGATGTGAACGTTGCATGTGCTGCCAACCACCAGATGGCCTGACGTCTGAGCTGGTGAAAATAGTAGCATGCTATTGGAATAATTATAGCATCCATAAACTGACCTAACAAATGATGAATAACAAACAAAGGAAACACAACTTTTGGAGAAAAAAAAAAAAGTACATGTAGGTATCACTTCTTAACTATTTCATGCTCTAAACATTAAAAGTGCTCTTACTGTAAATCTGTCTTTAGTAATAGAATTTTATATGAAGAGCTATTAGTAAAATGGAGATACGGATATATCAATGCTGTAATAGACTGGCTATTATTGGTTTTGTAGAGGAAATCAAAGCCTTGTATCCTGTAGTGGTTCACGGCAACTGGAACTCCATCTCAGAGTAGGATTGGTCTGTATGTTTGAACAAAAGCAAGAGTTTCCATTTTTACTGTGATGTTTACTGTGCTTTGTAGGCCCCGTTGTGCCTGTGTTCTATGCAAAACTGAATTACTCTCTGTTAATTATTCTGTTGCTTTATCTTCTCTTCATTAACCTATTTGTTTGCTTTTTATAAGACTGGGTTGTAAGCTTTGCAGAGCAGGAATAGAGTGTCTAATTGTGTACAGCACCTAATCTGATAAGACTCTGGTCCTTACTTAGGTATTGAGAGATTCTTGGAGAGTCTATGAAGTGATGCACCTCACCTGCTTGGGTTTTTTTAATACCTGCAAGTTAAAATCTTTTTTTCTTGGAGGTCCAGTGAGGAAACAGATGTTTCAGGTTCTGTTATGCTACTGACTAGGTATACCAAACATCTGTCCTGGTTTGGTAATGAGAATGAAGTTCCCTTGATTATTTCTAATGTGAGATCCTAGCAAAACAAACAGATGAGGAGAAACAGACCTCTAGAGGACTCTATGATGAATCATCAGGAGCAGAAGAGACATGTCTTTCACTCTGAAACATCATCTGGTCTGCACTGTCTTCTTAAAATCTCGATTATATGTGAGAACTGGAGAGGAACTGGACTTTTCGTTCCCTTTAATTCAAGTCTCCATCTTTAGCTCCTTAAGTTTTTTAATTATTAATATTGTGTTGTGTGTTGTCATTCAGCAGTGGGAGAGGTGAGAATTCCTAATATGTTCTTAACATTTCTTTTTATTTTTCTCTTTTTTTTTTTTTCTTTCCCAGAGCTTGTGTTATCTTGGGTGTCATATTCCTCCTGTCATCTATATGTATTGTGATCAAAGCCATCCACGATCTTGCGAAGAAGGAGTTTCCAAAAGTGGTAAGGTGATTCATGTTCTTTAAAATGTTCTCTTTATTCCCTGCACGGCCAGTGAGACTGAGAAAGGCCAGCGTCTCCTTTCAGCAAGCCCTGTTGAACTCAGCGAAGCTGTAGCAGGTGTATATCCTGCCTGGCTGCACATACTGGTCCTAGTCTTCAAACAGTATTTTTTCCTTATGAGATGGAGTCTAGTCTTTGTGGGTTTTTATAGGCTTAACCTCATCTCTTCTTCTCCATGGTTACGTTTATTGGCTAAATCTTTCTCAGCAGAATCACTTATAGCTTTTATACAGGACTGTAGGAGTTTGCTTACGGAGAGGAGATCTCTTTAGGCTTAAGTGGTAGAATTTTATGAGAAGAATGTTTCCATGGTTTACTACTCCAACAGCTTCAGAGGTTTATTTTTAATGTGGAGAAAATGTATTTTTGGATTTTACTTTTTTGTTTTCCAGCTCTTGCCTCCAATTCCAGAGCCATGTACGAGTAGCAGGAATGAAACAGGTGAGGGGAGCATGCTGGGTGAAAGAGCTGGCTTTTCAAGGTACTCACCATGGAGCATCACGAAGGGCTTTTCTCTGCTCTCTGCTTTCTTTTGGTTATGAAAGCCAGCCCCTACCTGGCCTGTAGAGCAGCTCTCCCCCTCAGCTCTGCTCTGTTTTTATTTTTCTCCTTCCTTTCAGGTATTAACTTCCCTGAGCTCTACTCATCCAAACCAGCTACTCACTGGGAGAGCTGTTGGGGAATGGTTTCACTCCCAGAGGATTCCTCCTAGTGTACTCAATGAGGCTTCAGTTCAGTTGTTGTATGTACAACCTGACTTGGACCTTTTATATTCAGCCTCCATGAAGTTTGGGCTATTTGTAAGTGCGTGCAGACGTTCGCATCAGGGCTTGGCCCTGCCAAATACTATTCTCAACACATCCCTAGAGAGAAACCTCAACTCCTCGCTTTCAACTGAGAGATGGAGGCAGAGCTGGAAAAAAAAAGCCAAAACGGTATTTCAACTTGTTACCCAGTGTTAGCAGTGCTGATGGCCTCCTGGGTCCTGTGCTCTCATGGAAACTACCAAGAGGCTGGGCAACTCCAAACTTATTTTCAGTAGTTTAGCGAAATGTGGGTAATGATGAGTACTGTAGCAAAAGCCCATGAACTAATGCATTACTGCATTGCAGCCAGGTGCATTGTTTGGCTGCAGGTGATTCATGTTCTCTTGGCATTTTACTTTTCCTCTGTTCCAGTCTTCATCATTTACTGCCTCCTCAGCTTTGCCAGCGCAACAACACTTGTAGTTGTTCACCAGCCTGGTTCTGTCAAAATGATCTAGGTTAGCTTAAACACTTTCAATAGTCGCTTCTTAAACTCAACCAAAACATTTTGACAGAACTGGGTTAGGGAGTGAGCATGGATGACGTTGTGCCAGTAAGGCTGAAGGAGATTCTGGTAAGGGTGAAGGGAGACCCTAGAGTGATGGCCAGCTAAAGGACAACCTCTTAGTTTGGCTGTACCCAAACAGTGCCTCTGGCTACAGTTTGACTCCTGTTTAGTGAGAAAATGAAATATATAGTTTTGACCGTGTGAAGCAGAAGGAAAGTAAGAAGGGAGGCTGCAATAATCATTAAAACATGCGTGTGATAAGTTTATGGTAGTGTAGATCAGATTAATTTGGATGTCTCAGTCTAATTCATTGGAGATAAGTGGCCTAATAATTGGAGCAGTAGCAACAAAAGTTTCAAAGGTGTGGTATCTATATTTTACTCTTCCATTATTACGGGTACTGCCTACAGGTGAGGGCTCTGTTTCTTATATTTCTTACAAAGTTCTTCTGTCTGCAACATCAAAGTTAGTTATGGCTTGCAGACATGTTGTACTTCTTAATTTTTAATTCTTGAAATGCATTCGCAGCAGGAAAAAATATGAAATCAAAGCTACAGAAAGGTATCCCCAAAGAGAAGACCCCTTTACATTTCAGATGTCCTGTAAGAATAATTTGTACAGATCCATTTTGTCACAGGCTGCCTTGGATTCAGACTTTGGTGCACTAAAACTGTGTTGAGTAGGTACAAGTTAGGGTGGATACTGCTTACATTTGACCCATTATCAAGGTATAGTAGATAATTTTGTTCCTGTGACATCGGGCTGACTGTTCTCACTCATTTAGGCACTTGAGTACTATCAACAGTTTGAAACGTGTATCTGGCAGGGCATGGACTGTGGCTGATTAGTGGCAGGGTAAAAGCCACAGGCGCACACGTAAAAGGGTTTTCATACCTTGCAATTCTCCTGGAAAGTAGGTTAGAACAAGGAATGAAAAAAGATGGTCCTTCTGTTCAGTGTCTCTTAAGTGACGTGGCAAGGGTGCTCATTTCAGAGTCTTTCAGTACATCTCACTGGGGGAAACTGGTTCAGAAAGGGTTGTATGACAGGTGACATATCTCTGTGCAAACTAAAAATAACACTGAAAAATTGGGAGACTGGGACAAGAGCATTACAGCTGCAAGTCACGGCCAGTGAGGTGTTATGCCTAAGAGTTGCTACATTAAAAATAGTTGGGGGGAAAGGACGTTGTTTAATATAAACCTTTTCAAGTTGCTCTAGCTGTGCCTGAATCTGATGCTGATTTTCTCTTTGTGTAATGCTCCTGTAGCGGCTCTGTGTCTCAGCAGAAATAGTCATTCATCCCAGTTGTTTGGGTCTTTGCTGATTGAGTGTCTTCCCAGCTAATCTGCAGCTGCCTAGCCAATATCATTAGCATCTTAGAAGAGTGGAAATCAGTTTCCGCCTCTACTCTTTTATCTAGGGTGCTGTCTTCTACTTCTTGGACCACCGATGAACTAATTGCTAATAGAACTAACTTCTGCAATATCTTATTGGGTAATTTAGCTATGATGTATGAACATAGATGGAAAAGTAATAGAACAGCATTTTCTGCTATGGTTTTTCACATAGCAGTGAAGTAACCAGTTCTGCATCAAAATAGTGACCTGAAAGATTTTCTAATGGTGATTTCTGTGTTACTGAGACTTCATATTAGCAACTACTCTGCTGTCAGGGAAGTAGCTTAGTCTTGTGAGTAAGAACAGAACCTTAAGACCAAGGAAAGGTAGTGTAAGGGCACTGGAGTCCCAAACTGGTATGAAACTAGGGTGAAGATCTCTGCACTAGATTAAGAGGGTGTGTGCTTCAGCAGAAGTTTCACATGTGAGTCATAGTCGCATGATTATTTTTGTACAGTTTACGTCTTCATTAGTCTTTCTTGAAGCAAAGGTCGTTGAAGATGTGGGTATTTTTCAAAGCGTCTTGTGAAATTTTAGATGTGTGACTTCAATTTTAGGGGAGATAAAGTGGCTAAAACCCAACTGGAAAATGTTGCCCTTGGTCTTCAGATGCTGAACACAAAGGTAGTATTGTCAGTCTCGAAGACAGAAGTGGTTTGGAATACATTGCTCTACTGTTTGTGGAGGATTCAAGATTAATGTAATGTTAGTGCAGAGCAACATGGCTAACTTGCATCATTCTCAGAAATACAAATTATTTTTTTGCATCTTAATTTGTAGCAAACTTCAGCGACTTTGTCAGAGTTGAAAATTGGGAGCAGTTATAATTTCTCTGAGTTCATTTTAATTTGCGTAAGTTTTGGAGAAAATAGTATGATATAGACAAGTTTAATTTAAGAAATGAAACAGATCAAGCAATTAATTATCTGCTTGCTAATTGTAAGGTGCTATGACTAAAATCCTAAAAACATAGTCAGTCACTTCTGAATAAATCTGGATCAATTATACAAAGTTTATTGTATTTCTTGTTGCATACAAGATACATCGATTATGTAGCTGACAGTTCTTAATGTGCATGTAGCAAGAAAGATAATTTCCTTGGAAATAATTTATGAGATCTTTAATGTAGAGATTCTGTTGTCCTTGAAGCGGATCTCAGAAGAGTTGCTTTTGTGAAAATACTACAAATAAGAAATGATGTAGAATTCACGTGACTAAGAAATGATTTGAAATGCCTTTTCAAATGTTTTGAACACGGATTTTCTTGTTAATTATGTGGACATTTAGAAACCAGGAGTCTTTGGTGTTGTCATTTCACATGATGATTTCAGCCGCAGGTCTGATGATCCTCACTGGGATTCGGAGAACTGAAAGGAGAATGACAGGTTTACATGTTAATGGCATTCCCACCTCGACTCCCCTGTCCTGTAAGGGCCTTAAATGTCCACAGTTTCTTATTAGACTGCAGAGAGGAGCTACTTAATTTAGAGGGCAGGAGCTCAGGTTTAGCTTGGTCAGGCGTTTTTCAGTCACCTATTTGAATTTACTTCTATTCCATGCCCAATGTAATTTTGGTGAAACACTGTGAATGACAGCTCTCCTGATCTGCACTGGCACAGAAGAGAGGACAATTAGAGCTCCTCACTTTCTGCGTTTCTTAATACTGCTTCTGCCTTTCTTTTCTGCTTCTTGTTTGTTTTACCTCTTTCTCTGTGTTAAGTAAAAATAAATAATAGGTTGTGTATGTCTCTGCACATGCTTTCAGCACAGGCGATGTGTTTTGTAATTCTTTTGAATGCTTCAAAGCCTTGGGAAACAGAGAAAGGGTGTATTTCTCCTTTTGGTTCCCTTGTTTGATACGCCAAGGACTGTAGGTAACTTTGAAATAGCCTATAAGACAGGATATGAATGACAAGGTAGATTAGTTCGTTTAAAATTCGGATAACTTTAATGGTAAGTGTTTATCTGGAATTTTGACTCTTGGTAGTGTGTGTGTTTTCTGTGTGTAGTGGCAACTGGAGCCCTACTGGTTGCCCATCTTTGGTCATCATCAACTTTCTTCGTACCTCTCTCTTTAGTTTTATCTCCATTTTTAGATGAGGAAGCCTGAAGAGCCCACAGGATTCAAGGTATAGGGTTCACCATGCGTTTATACAATATGTTAATTTTTGTAAATTACTCTCAAGCACTGAATTGATATTTTTACAGAACTTGAGCTGCAGGTTCCATCTCCTGCAGTTAATAGCAAGTTCAAAAATTGTCACTGTTATGTAAACTCAGGGATTTCCCTGCACACAGTACTTTATATTATAATTAAAAGAAGCCTGCCCTGAAAAATGACATTCTGCATCAGGAGAGTTGGCCAGTGAATTAATTATACACTTACTATATAATTCTGTATTTGTATTAATTATACACTTCTTACTATCTGGGGAAAAAATTTCTTTTAAAATAACTGAGATGTATGTTAATCCTCAGGGTTCAAAATACAATCCCTTGTGTTTGTGTTGTCAATGTTTGCGATGTGGAGCAATGTTTTCCAACAAGTGATCCACAGAATTGTATTGGTTATTGTGGTTTTAAATTAATTAATTCAGGAAGCCATGAATTACAGGGTTGATGATTTGGTCGATGTGGGAGAAATAATGCAATTGAAGGGATCTATTTGTCTGAAAAAGTCTGGAAACCACCAATATTGAATATATGCAGTGAGAAGTGTAATGGATTTTTTTTTTTCTCCCACATTTTTTAAGCTTGGGACATTACTTTTAGTGAGCATCAGAAAATGTATTATGGTCTCTGATTTTTGGGCAGAGAAGTAGCTGTTGAGAGTGAAGCTTTCCTGGCCCTTCCAGAGAGGATCCATCTGTCATGTAACCTTAACTTAAATTTCTAGAGATGCTTCTTCATCCTTTGGGGTCAAATTTGTATGGAGGTGTGTATGTAGACACAGTTTCTGCACGCATCGACACATACTCACAAGTCACTTTCTTTCCCAAGCTGTGACCTCCATTCTCATTTGCCTGAAAATATGTTTAATCAAAGCTTTCTTATTTTATGAATTTAGAGATGTGATGACTTTTTCCACTTGTCTTGGAACGTGTTGGTATTGGAGGAAATCGTACTGTTTCTCTCCTATTATTATCACATAGGTAGGATGATTAGATATTTGAGTAGGTGTACGTGTGCTGTGTATGTGTGCCATACAGGGCCCCCAGCCCTTCCCAGAATTTTTAAGTGACAGAGTCTTGGACTTTCTGTGCATGTGCTGTACAGTGGATCTGCTATGTACTGTGTACTATGCAGACATTTGCAATGAGGAGTAGCTGTGGACATGCTATTGTACACCTGGAAAACTTGAAAAAATATGGAAAGATCACAAAATCCCAAAAAAACTTTTTTTTTTTTTTTTAACAGGAAAGAGATGTGCCATTAATAGGTGGGAACCTTACAGCTACAAATTCCACTTCTTTCTGTGTTCTTCTGTTGTTTATAGAGTTCTGAATACTCTTTGAGGGTCTGCTTCAGCATGACATGCCGCAGTTATTATGTCAGTTGACACCTAAGGAAATACTTTTCAAGGATCAGATCTTTCTTCTTTTTTTTTTTTTCCTCCTCTTCTCTCTCCTCTTTTTCTTTGTTCCTAATACAGTTGCTGGAAGCGTTAGAAGTAGGCCAGCTGCTCTTCTTTCTGGGGTGTTTGGAATTAACATTTCTGATAATTCTGGCTGTTGTTCAATACACCTGACTTACAAAGCTAATCAGTATTTGACGTTTGGAATATAAAACCTTCATTCTGTTTACCCTTCCATTTAATTTTAAATGGATATTTCTCAGCTCATGTAATTTAAGGGTGGTTTTTTTTTCCTACAATGCTGAGTGTTGAGCCTAAAATAGATGACTTCTTGTTGTCTGAGAAATGATTTACTATGTTTTTTCCCCCTAGCTATCAGATTCAGAATATTTCCTCTATTGTTACTCACAGCATTTGTTCTCCAACCTATGTTAGCCATAATAAGATAATTCCCAGTAGGAAAAGGAATTACCATTCCTTTATTGATGTTTCAGAGAGCTCTATCCACAGCCAGTGCTAACCCTGAGGATTTGGTATGCACGTGTTTCATTACAAATAGGGAGGAATAGTGATACTGCATATTGTTGATGACATCATGCTTGGATTTCTCTGAATTTTAGTGATTTTTTTGATATATTTTTTGTTAGTATATTGAGAAAGGGGTTTAAAACTCAAATTAAGCATAGATTTCGAGCATTGTTTTGCGTTTGCATTTGCTAGTGTTAATGGTTGTCATCTCCCTGGTAAAAATCCTTCTTCATTTGCCCCTTTACCTTCTTCATGTCAATTACTGTATGTTCTTGGGTAGGGTAAATATAATTTAAGTGCAAATAGCGTATTTCATTTTGACTCTTGCCACAAAGAATTTGCAGACCTTTTCTTGTTTATTAAAGAAGGCTAAAAAAGCCCAACCCAGCCACACTGAGAATGACTGTTTTAATTTCACCTGGGGTTGTAAATCAATATCCATTTACTATTCAGTTACTGCTTGCATTTCCCTAGATAATAGTGTAACACATGTAATGTCAATGCAGTTTGGCATCTGTCCTCATTAGTATGGCAAAGGACACTTTTTTGCAAGAGTAAGCAAGCATCATGCCATATTTCTGACATTTCCTGCAGAACAAAGAAGGAAAAATGTAATCAGTTTGTGTACAAAAGACGTGCAGCACATCTGATGTGGCGCCTCCAATGCTTTTATAAACAAATTCATTTGAAAGATCAGGCCACACGTAATTCCGTTGTATACTATTGATTACGGTTGAAATAGGAAGGTAGGGGTAGCGCAGCGTAGCTTTACGAGTTCTAATTTATTTACTAATTTAATCATTTATAATAAATACGGCTTAAATATATTTAAATCAGTGGTTGAATCAGAGCTCAGTAAAAATATAGCAAATAATACTTGTAATTATGTACACATAATCTATGTCCTTACACATACTTCCCTATACATCTCTAGTCTCTCATATAAATATATATATATAATTTATTACTTACCGTTTCAAGTCAAAGTACAATATACATGAAGTATACATTAGAATCCTGTTTTGTGATGTTACCTATTATGTATGGTTTGGTGTTTGGCCTTAAATAATTAATTTCACCCTGAAATACACATGCTCTTCTTGCAGGTTGGTGAGAAGGTTGTGGATACTTGAACTAGGTAGTAAGGCAGGGTTAGGAAAAACCTGTCAACTACACTTCACTCTCTTCAAGTGACTGGTGGAAAGTCTTATTTTCAGACTTTACCACACGGTGATAAGAAATCATTTGACAACTGCCAGCCACTTGGTAGATTATGTGGGTTGTATTGCTGGTCTCAATGCCCTGCTGATTGGAGAAATGGCAGTGTCACTAGGGACACTTCTGAGGGTGTACAAATGCAACTTAAAATTATGTTTTGTAGCTTTTTGGTGCTAATTCTGGGAAAATGTGAAGCACGAGTGCTCTCAGAGTTTCAAGCAGACCCTTTGCAGGACCCCCAAGGTCACCTAAGATAGTTCTCTGGAGTTCACAGCCCCTCGGTTCCCGGCCCCGATGCTCCCACCACAGCATTTGGTGTCCCCTGTCTTTGTTTCTTGAAGAAGTGCTCTGCGCTGTGGAATTGCATTGTCACAGCACTTCAGCACAAGTTTAAACATTCATAAGATGATATTTTTTTTTTGGATACTAATAATAGATCTTCATATCTTCATGTGAAGAGACTGTCTCCTCCTCGAGTCAGACACTGGGCTGCCGGTTTTATTTTCTGACAGTGAAGTGCAATTAAAACTCTTGTCCCTTTTGAAGTTTGCTGGTGAGAGGGACCCTCTGGCTTCCAAGAAGCTCCCCATAGATGATTACATGAACTATTTATTACTTGGGAGAAAGTGTGACAGAGATTTGGACCTCTTCCTTTTTTTAAAAAAAAAGAAAGTGTTTGTGTTAGAAACATCTCTATTAATATCTATATAAACAGAATACTTCAGGTGGAGAATGGGGGGGAAAATCAGTCCTTTTTGGTTAAGTAACAAGCTGCACAGAGGGGCTTTTAGTGATCTGACAGCCAGTGTGCCCTGATGGCACGGGAGCTGCTGGAGGACCTGGAGGAATGGGAATCAGTGGAAAGCCTGTGGAGGTGGGGGTGAGGAGCAGGGTGGTAGCAGGACCTGAGGGGCACTGGAGAGGACGGTGACCAGTCGGCCAGATTGAAGAAGGGTCATTGTTAGGACCTGTGAGACAGATGGTGAGTTGCAGAGATGGGCAAAATTAATATTTAACAACACAAACTCATCTCATTTTGGGCTAGCCCTGACATCGCTCCTGCCAACAGCATCTGTAGCGTTCCAGAAACGCATCCCTACCTCCTCAGCCAAGATGAGCAAGACTCAGCAGAGGTGAGGTTCAACACCGTGAGACACTGGCTTCTCCAGGAAGGTTCACAGGAGAAGCTAAGGAGGGGACAGAAGAGTGGTAAGAAACCTCCAGCTGTTGCAGGGTGGGAGAAGCAGCTTGGTTTGGGTTCGCGTGAGAATGAGCTGCCAAGGAGGGCCACAGAGGAGGATCACACCTAGATTTTAATCATAATATTGTGTGTGTTGTGACCAGTGGGGAGGCACAGTGAACATGCCAGCTTCCTCCCATGCCGATGAATGTCTTCTTACCCGGCAGCGTACGCTCAGGTGAAAGGGGAACATTTTACATCCCAGGAGTGGAAGTGAAAGGGCTGTAATTAAAGGAGAGGGGAGGAGGGGAGCTGGTAGAAATAATACATGAAATCAAGGGAAAGTTTTAGGGCCAGAATGAGCAAGATGCATTCTAGGAAAAGATTAGGAGCACAAATCAGCTGAAATTTAGTTACTAGGCTGGGAATTGAGTTAAAATATTGCCACCTTATAAGCCAAGCACTGAAGCATCCCCTGTGGCTTTTTAAAAATTTTTACAATAGATTCAGAAAGAGATCAAAGTGACGACATCATCATCAACAAATTTTCCTTAAGCCATAAGGTCACTGCTGCATTTGCTTTCCTTGAAAGCAAGGACAGAACTGTTGTCGTGTTTCTGAAGACCCCGTCTCCTCAGCTGCACTGGTGGGGACAATGCGTTTGGATAAAGTGGAGGAAAGCTGCCTGCTGGCTTCCATTATTCCTTTCCTAGGACCGAAAAAAGAGCATCCCAGGAAAGCTTTCTTTTGGGAAACTGTCACAGCATAAAATCTTGCATAAAATAAATCTTAAATAGGGATGTGGCAGCTATTAGAGTGCCGTGTGATGAGATGGCAGTCCAGGATGGGCGCCCGGCTTTATGTACGGTGCTGTTTTTTACATGAAGCCATCTAATAAGATATATGTGTCCTTTAATTAAGGTCTCATGTACAGTGTAGTAGTAATGAGGGAATATGATGAAAAGAAATGGAAAGGGAAAGAGCTTTATTTACCACGCTGGGAAGCCTTTATCATATGGAAATGATCAGAATTTAAATTTTTATCATCTGTCGCAATTTGCTGCTGCTTTAATTAAAGTAACACCAAGGCTGTGTACAGTGAGCCGGCTAGATGTGCTCCGTGCTCTTAATGACTGTCAGATGGGAAGGCAAGGGGTACGGAGAGGGCAGGGCTGCGGGAAGATCCAGAGGGAGATGGTGCCAGATGGCCAGGCTTATTTTATTAATTTAGATCTCCATCAAGGCTTTGCTTTTCTTCGTTTCTCCAAAGGGTGACTTAGTTTGATGGGAATCATTTCACAGCCACAGTAGGACGTGTTTAACCCTTCGGAGGCCATAGCACTGCGGCAAACATGTGTGTCAGTGGTGTGTGCCATCAGCGTGTGTCCCACCGGCTGGCCGTCTTGGTGAGGCTCCAGCTGCAGCCCAGGGGCTGAGCCCACAGCAGCCCACCCTCCCTCTGCCCATCTTAAAAGGGGCTTCCAACCATGGCATACCAGTGCAACCAGTCACCATCCTAAACCAGTCCCAGCTTCCGACAACCTGCCGCCGGGGCTGTCCACGCTACTGGGCTTCACCATGTATTTTGAGCTGATCTGTGGCATCTGCAAAACCTTCTTGTTACTAGCAAGTAGCCTCACTCTTCTTCTTCCAGCTCTTGGGTGCCTGGACACCCAGAAAGCACAGCAAAGTACCCAGGAAAGTGAATTTAAAAGATTCTTTTTTTCCTCTTCGTTTTTTGTCTTCGTGCCTGGTGCGCTCTGTTACTGAGGTGTCTGCGCCTCCCCGTGGCTCCTGCGAAAAGCTGCACACAACTGGAGACTGGTGTTAGATATTACTTAGATTTAGGGGTTTAGAGGAAAAAAAGAGGAATTACCGTCTTCTGAAAACCTCTTTGGAATAGTCCAAAGGAAGAAACTGCTGAGGTGTTTGCATTAAAAGAAGTGGTTTTTAATTTTTTCCCTTTCTGTGCCCACTGTGATGACAAAGGAGCTTCGATTTGTCAGGTCTTCTGCACCAGCAGTGGTTATTGGATTAGTATGAGCAACAAAACGGGCTCGTCTTCTGTGATTCAATGAAAAAAACACCAAATGTATGAAGAATTTCTAGTTCCTGAATCCTCTATAAAAAACCTGTTCATTCATTCACTTTATGAGTTGATTCAGAAATCTGTATTACATTTGAGTCATTCTTGAATTCCAGTAAAGTGGCTGGACTAATTTTGATCACAACTGTATAACTGGAACAAACGGCAAGATATATTTCCACATACTGTGAGTTTAATGAAAAAATCCTGAATTCACCCCAAAAATCTATGGTACGTGCCATGACAAGGAAAAACCACACTGACAAGGATCTCAAATTTCAAGTGCTTTTTGCAAAGCTTATCCAGACTTCTGGAGCCTTGTTGTCATCTCACGTCTTCAGAAAGCTCCCAGCTTTCCTTGCTAGGCTGACGGCAAGCAAACATTCCCAGTCTTCCTTAGTCCTTCCCTAGCACTCCAAAATCGCCTGGGTATTTTCCGATTGTTTTGTTAGAATAATTTT
Source organism: Arenaria interpres (assembly GCA_013399435.1). NCBI lineage: Eukaryota > Metazoa > Chordata > Aves > Charadriiformes > Scolopacidae > Arenaria > Arenaria interpres. The sequence continues at coordinate 152,203 of VXAK01027560.1, read as the reverse complement.
ACAAATCCTTTTTATCCTGCTTTACCCAGTCCTTGAGTTCTGGGTTCTCACTGTTTCTATTTTACTCTCTTTCCCTCAGTGTGTTTTGTCTTAATATTCAATATTGTACCAGGGCCAGAGAGGATGAGCTCATGACTGAGAGTTGAGTAAAATAGACTTTGAAAATTATATGACATAAAAAATTGTATAAAAATATATTGAATGATTTACTTAAGGATGCGAGTACATTATACCAGTAATCTAATTCCCAGTATCTTCCTAAGCAGCTTTCAAAACCATTTTTTGATTTCTTTGGGTGTTGACTTGCTGCTAAAATAATGAAAATGGAGGGAGCTGATGATGAATCATCATGACAATGTATGCTATCAACGGGGATTTTTGCCAGAGTGTTTTAATCAGTAACAGGGTCCCAGTGGCACTGGCCCACTTAGACCTGCGGATAAAATAAATAAATAACTCTTCCTTTTGCCTTTGTTTGGTACTGATGTTGCAACAGCTTAAAATAAAGCTTCTATTAAGGGTAATAATCTGTATCAAAACTGTGTGGTGAAATGGCAGGCAAGCGTGCTAAGAGCTCACTTGGGTTTTTCTGCGTAGCCCATGGGCTGCTGTACCCAGGGGGGAGAAGGCTCGGGGGCTCCTTTAGGCACCTTATTGCAATGCCAGTGTTTTAGCACCCAGGAAGGTTTCCCCCCACCCAACCCAGACACAAAACAGTCAGCAGAACGAGGTGGGTGCCTCCAGACGACCTTTTATGCTTACTTGCCCTCCATAGACAAGCAGTGCTCTGTTGAGGGAGCCTGGGGAGCGTGTTATGCATTCAGATTAAGCAATGGGGGTATTTCTGTTGCTGTGAAATTAAAGTCCGTGGAAAATTTGTTTTCTAAGAAAGAGCCAAATCTGACTTTGCACATCAGTATCAAAACTCTTATGGATGTAGCTTGGACCAGACTTTTCCTTAGAAGAAGGAAACCAAACAAAACCAAAGCAAGTGCAGAATCAGAAACAATATTAAATGGTTATTTCTCACGCCAAAAATCAACAAAATTCTGGTGAGTGGAATTCTACTCTCAAGCCTTTACCCTGCATGTGGGAACTTTGTTACTGATTGCGTTAGAACTGGATTACTGTGCTGTCTGCAGGAGTTTGGGTCAATTCAAAACTTGTTGCTTGGAACCAGCATTAATTACATTTGCAAAAGCAATTACAGACAGCAGTATAAGCAAAAGAAACACCAGCTCCTGTGGAAGTCCTAACTGGGGAAATCTTTGTCTCAGGTTATATGCTTCAGTGGCATAAATTATTGTACAATAACTAGTACTACTTATCATTTAATATATGAGGCATGACCAGAAGATATACTAATGTCTGACCTCTTTTCTTTCAGGATGATTTTCTGTATAGTGTCTCCGTTTTAAGTGGAATCCTTTGCACTGTCTTGGCAGTAATCAAATTTATGCTGGGAAAGGTCCTTACAAGCAGAGCGCTGATAACCGACGGTGAGTGTGAAGCTGATCCTGCTGTATTTATAGACTTTTCTGGGGAATGTTGTAGACAGAGAGGATACGAGTGACCCCTACATGAGGGCACCGGTGAAAGAGCATGGCAATAAGAAGGCCGCTGGGAAATGGGAAAAAAAAACCCAAACCCAGAACAGTCTGTTCGTACCACGAGTCTCTTGCGTAGGTATCTCAGCTGAAATGGGTATGTCTGGTGGAGGTTGAACAGTTAATGTGTGGATAGTAAGCAATGACAGAGAGTTGGAGGTAGAGCAAGCAATGAATTAGGTGTGTATTGGTCAGAGGTTGGACTCTAGAGGGGGGCACATGACACTGATTTATATAGCTTTGGCTGTCACATCTGTCCCCTATGCCTGGTGGAACAGTTTGATCCTTACAGTTACAACAAAGTAAGTCTGTTGCAGAAAATGCCTCCCTGCCTTGAGCAGGAATGGCAACCATGGTTCATACATAACCCTTGTAGCCTTAACTTGCCACCGTAGCGCTTTTCCTGCCACTCGGTAGAACTGGTGGAGCATCGCCTCTGTAAAACCAAGCCTTTGCCTGCCCCGCTCTCCTCCTGCCCTGCCCCAGTTTGGCACAGGGTGAATCTCACCCACTGTATCCTTAGAAGACCTCACTGCCACTCCTCTGTTGGCTCAGGTGTGTAGCACCTGACTCTTGCTGGTTTTAAAGGCATGTTTTAAAAGTAGGTCCAGATACGCCTCTTACGGGCAAGTCTCAAGCTTGTGAGCCTTCAGAAAGCCACAGGCATCTACTGTGCAAACAAGTGAGGCCACTGATGGCGGAGATTTCACAGCGCCCTACAAATCTCTACCAGTTTTTATCTGCAAGCACAGGACGGTTTGAAAGGCTCTGTAAACATACACGGTGGGGTGTTAATGAGTCATGGATTGTGGTACATGAATTATTTTACTCTGCTGAAGATTTCACTTCAAGGAAACTCAATTTTCAGCTTACTCTAGGGATACATACAACTGCTTTATTTTAAGTAATTTAAAGGTACTCAAATTTTTTTGGTGATAACACATATTATGAGTATTTATATTTTATATCGTCCCACTTACATAAATACTTCATGGGTAGTTGCGTTTTAAACACAAACTAAGCTAAAAAGGAATCAAAAAAGCAGCGCGGGGGTTACGATGAAGCTACTGCCTCCCTGCATTTGGGAGTGACCACGCTGTTTGCTGATCTTGTTCTTTGCTCTGGACTCTTTTGAAACAAAAAGATCTCCAACCTGCGAAAACAAGGCTCCTGGGAAGCGCAGAGCAGTGGGTCTGACTGCCTCCGCTGTCAGAGCGCCAGTGGGACGTGGCCACAGGTCCAGGCAGGCAAGTGATTAACCCTCCCTGTCAAAAAATGCGGCTTGTTTTTGAAACAGGGCAGGTTTTTTCAGACAAAATATTAGCTGAAAAATTCCTCAACAACACTCGCTCTGAATTGGTCTCCTGTATGGCACAGGAATCTCTTCCCCCATAATTACATCCTTGTGCTAATTATATTGTTTCTGAGCTGGAGATTGCTCATTCTTTGATTAAAAAATTAGGGAATGAAGTATACAATTACCATGGTCTGGTTTTATCTCTTTTCTGTCCTTCAGAACTACTTTAGAAAATGTAGGAGGCTGACCTTACCATGTGTGGTTAAATATCTTCTTTCACAAGACGTATTTACATATATACTTGATTTATTAACAATCAGGAGGAGACAATGTGATTCAGCAGCTGAGACAGATTTAGCACTCCCTTGCGTATCTTTTTTTAGTGTTTTCTGTTTCCTGCTAATTTACCTCCTGCGATCACTGGCTGTAGACCAACAAACTGTTTTGAGTAACAAGAGCGTACATTTTTCTTCCTGAAAAATAGGTTTATTTTAAAAACAGCGAATTCTCTCTCATACATGTCAAAGTCTACTATCGATTTTTTTAAAGAATAATTTTGTTTTAGAGTAGGGCTTGATAACAGTATCTCTTTAAAGCCTAAGTGTATGAATCCTAATAAGTCAAAATGTTATTTGTACAATTTATTTATAGCAAAAGCTCATGACCTTTTGGATAATGAAACCAGCCATTTCCTATCTTGAATTTGGTGACCTCTCAGAGGACAAACGGAGATGTGGCAGTCGGGTGATGGCAGCCAACTTTCCTGTAGGTTTTAGATACCTGTTTGCTTCCCAGATTTAGCCTCCTGCATTTTCCTGTGCTGGCCTTAACGCGCAGGACGTGGTGTCTGGGTTAAAACCTGCAGCCGTTACATCGTTCCCTGCCGCACCAGCAAAGAAAGGTCTGATGGAAGCACAGTCAGGAAGAGAAAACAATTTCCTTTGGAAGTAGCTTTTAGGTCATTTGGAAACATCAGCCAACGATGGCAGGAAAATGTATTATTACTGCCCTTGGCGTATCTTGGTGATAGATTCTGACTCAAGATGGAGTAGGGGAAGTAACACTGGTTTAAATTTATAGTTAATTAATTTATACTTGATATTATTTATACATACACGCACACTATATTTCATTGACATGTAGTAGCACTAGAAGTTATGTTGCCTGGGAATAAAATAGGATCAGGATTCTTCCAGACTAGAGTGTTGACAGAGTAATGATGTCTATATTGGTTTAACTATACTGGTACAATTAATCCAATAATCAGGCATTTACATGCAACACCTGCCATACCAATGGTCGCATGCACTGCCGCAATCCAAAAAAAAACCTGACCCATCTTTTCTTTGTGGGGCTGGAAGCCTAAAACCTTTGTATCCCCGTTCTGCCACAGACTTGCTAAATAACTCGTGCTTTTCCCTGCCAGGGTTCCCTTTGCACTGAAGGACCTCCTGACGGGGAGCTGGTGCATCTTAATCACTACATTGATGGTTAATACAAGTATTTCAGCTGTGGGGATACTTAAGAAAGGTCAATTTTTAGCTACGTCTTTCAGAAAGACTTAATGTGATTTAGGTAAGGACTGGTTGTGACAAGGGCTGGATCAAAGGAGACGTTCAGGAATAAGTGTTCATGTATGTGGTTGTTGGCAGTCATGGGGACCTAGCTAAGTGCTGTATGCAGCAGCTGATTAGAGTTGACCCACCAAGCAATATAGAATATTTCAAGTTCAATTTTTCATGGACTAATTAGGTTAAATAGTGTGTGTATATATATATATGCCAAATAATGCATTATCAGTGACTTTTTTTTTTTTATTTGCAGAAAATCAGTGATGTTTTTTGGGTTATTGAAGGGAAAAAAAAAGAAAAGGGGAATTTGGGGGGGGAAACTGAACACAGGGAATGATTGAAAAAAAAACCAAACCCTAAAACAATAACCAATCAAACAGGAGTTGAAGCAAAAATGGCATTAATTATTCCAAAAGCTCTGGGAGAATTTTGAAGGAACAATCTTGGCAACAAAGAGAAAGGGTTTAAAAAAGAAAGAGGAATCTAAAAGGATGTTCATAAAAATTGTGATTGACTGATATGAAGCCCCTGTGATTGATATATATCTAAGGTATAAGTAGGAAATATTTCTAGGACTATCCTGTGTGTCTTCCCTAGTGCATTCAGCAGTGTATGTGGCTCTAAGCTGCAGTGCCAAATACTTGTAAGTAAATCTGTGGAATGGGGTAAAAAACTTCAGGAGGATGTCTTTGAAATGTTACTGCGCAAAACCATTTTCCTTTTCATGAGCTCCTTGGGTACACTGGACTCCAGTGTCCTCCTTTTCAGAGAAAGTGGGAGCCTTTGGGTACCTTGCGAAGTGGCCTCTGATGTTCTAACCGGAGATATTTGCACGTGCAGCAAGGGTACATATTTTATGAAGAGGTTCTTCAGAAGATAACTGGGCTACAGGTCCAATATTTTGAAGGAATATTGCTGTTTGGAAAATTAGCATCGTGGGGTGAAAGCCCTGTGAAGTAAAGAGCAGCTGGAATTGGGATTTGGAGCTAAATAGATAGTGAAAAAATTGGCACTGACCAAATCAAGACAGACAGTACAGGGAAATTAATGTAAAGTGGTTCATATCAGCCAGGACAAGGGATAGAGTTGTTCAGTGCTGGTCACGCACCAGTTATTCCATGTTTGCTCAGTTGAAATGAAGGGTGGCAAAGACCTCTGGCTAACCCTAGTGCAAGCCTGCAGAGGTGCCATTGTGTAACCTCTCCCAAGGCTCTGTGCTCCTCGCGGGTGGCACTGCTATAATAAAACCTTCTCTCCCTGCAGATTTCCTCTTCTTAGGTGAGATGGTTAAAGCAAATTCCCGGAGATTTGGTTCTTCCTTTAATTTTACCTTTTTTTTTTTCCCCTCCTAGGTTTCAACTCTCTTGTAGGTGGAATAATGGGATTTTCCATCCTTCTTAGTGCAGAAGTTTTTAAACACAATTCTTCTGTCTGGTACCTGGATGGCAGTATAGGAGTTTTAATTGGACTTACAATATTTGCCTATGGAGTCAAGTGAGTATCTCCCTCTAGCAGGTATTTCAGCATGCACAGCAGATGGGCTGGCTGTTTAACGTAATAAGCCATAGCTCTTTAAAGGCTCCAGTAAAATCAGTCACTGGAATTTAGCAGACCAGCTGCCAATACCCGAGCAGAATGTGTTGAAAGGGATAAAAGATGGCGTGTCTCACATCAGTTGGAAAGAAGCCAGGACTTAAAAAGAAATTGGAATAATTTTAGAAGACTTTTACATACCTGAATTTGGAAATACAAGGTTTGAAATATTCAAAAAAGACCCCAACAACCAAATCTTGGATAAAATCAGTCCCTGTTGCTTTTACAGCACATTTCTAAGCACTGTTTTTTTCCAAAGAAAGGCTAGGTTAAAGGTAAGGTGCCAGAGTTTAAGGAATGATCTTGCTAGTGATTTCCATCCCAGCCCTACCCTGTAACAACTGAACTGCAGGTTAGCCAGTTGTGTTTCAAGTGTTGTTTCTGTTGAATTTTAAGATGCTTTCTTGATTCACGACACCAGAAGTAGAATAAAATCAAGTGAAGCTCTGCCATGCGCTTCATTGCTGCCGCGGTTTCCCTTGGCTGTGTGGAATCTTAACTAAGGGGTTTGTGTCTTATCCCGCTTTCTGCCGTAAGAGAACGGGGGAGATGTAGCATCTTAGTTAATTGGAATTGTGCCTGTTGAGAAGCAGACTTTGGCCGGGCTGCAGTGAGCTGTCATCTGGAAGCTGTGTGGGCTTTTTTTAAAACCTGGAAAATTAAATTAACATTTCAAGGGAGAATACCATTCTTGGAAAAAATCACTATAATCGCTATTTCCATTGTAAAACTAACCGTTCTGGAAAACTGTAGAGGCAAATCCATACAAAAGTATTTATTTAAATGTACTAAAGAGCATCAGAAGCATTTTGTTCAGCCACCAAAACTCAGGCTACATACGTGCCATCAGTCTGCTCGACACCCCGCTCAGCCTCTGTGTCACCAAGACACAGTGAAGGCTCACGGAGGATAAAACTAAGTTATGTTTTGTCAACTTCCCATTTTTACTGCAATTCTTCTCAACTGCTAGATCCATCCTAGAGCAGCGTAGTGTGAAACAGGTTGCTACTATACTCCCTTTCCTAATCTCTCCGTGGCTTCTCCAGCCAAAAGCGACTGCTTTTCCATTTCTCAACTGCATCCAGGCTTCCCAAAGCAGAGCCCCTCTCCACACAGTTGATTTTACACCCCCTTTTGGGCAGAATTCCTTGTGGGGCGGAATTAATTCTGATCGGGAGAAGGCAAGACAAGGTTCTTGGAACAGCTGAGTTCTTTTTAATTAATGAAACAAATTAATATTTATAAGTAAAGAGAAGACCCTCAGTTCCAGGGCTTCCCTGTGTCTCTGTATGACCACTCTTGTGCTTCCATCTGCAGGTTGCTTATCGATATGGTGCCCCGCGTGAGGCAAACGCGCCACTATGAGATGTTTGAGTGAAGATCACCCCCGTCTCCTCTGTAAGGACTGTAAAATTACAGCATCGTACATTTTTGGCAAGTGGTGCCAATGGTATTTTACTAAATATGCAGTTTGTTTCCCGTGGTCTGTTTTTGTTGAAGTTTGTTTTAATGGGAAATCTCTCTGTAAAACTGGCGTATGTGCACACTGCTTGCGATTCAGCCAAACAGCAGCCTTTTTTTCTTTTTAAAGTACGCTATTGGTTCCTGTGACAATAGAAAACATGCAGTTTGCAGTTTTAACCCAGCTGCCATGTTGTATATTTCAGAGTGAAAGTGTTCTTAACGGTGTGATAAGACTGTGGGTAAAGAAGTGCCAGTTTCAGATCTTGTTTTTTCCCCTCTCCCCTTGGCCTGTATTTTCCCAAACGTGTGCTGTACCAGGAGTACAATCCTTGCTCATCTCTTCGGCTACCAGAGTATCCTACGTAGAGTCTGGACACCAAGAGCTGTGTTGCTTAAAACACGTAGCTACTTCCTTTCCCCCCCATTCAAACAGACACGCAGAAAGAGCAGGTACAAACCTTTCTGTGCTCAGAGAGATACTTCATTTTAACCCTAAATTAACCAAAAACTATACCTCTTCAATTTAAATTCTATTTTTTCTTAACGAGACACTGTTCATAGCTTTGCATGGACCAAACAAGCACACACAGTATTACTGTACAGACCAAAGTTGTGCAAGGAAGAGGAGCTGCTTGAGGAATGGGATTTTCATCTTCTCTTCTACTTTCCACAGCTGTACCAGCATGTGTGACTCTGTGGTTGCTCTGTAGTCTTACGATGGCACAGCAGTGGCTCAGTCTGGTGGTGAGGTACAGATCTATTTATTAGATTTAGATTGTCCCGTAAAGTGTTGCTCACCTTCCATCACACATCTTATATATTACTTAATAGCAGGTTAAATTATCAAAGAATCTGGATGTATAATCAATAAAACCGGTATCTATTTTATACAGTATCTGTAAGTAACATTTGAAAACTTATTTCCAGAATGTATCATAGAACAAAGTCTTCCTGTATAGCAGCCTATTAAACTGGATTCTCTGGCTATATCCATTTTCTCCTGATTTTTATACGTTCCAGGTTGGTTTTTACACCACAGAACCAGTATTGTTGCTTCTGTTTATCACAGGTGGGTTGAAAAATAGACAGTCCACCTTAGAGTTTGAAATAGAACAATGGTAAGCAGCTGAGCAGCTAGAAATGCCCATTCCTACACGACAATAGACTACATCAACTAGAGCAGATGTACAATTAAACTAATTTTTTTTTTTTACTGGTGCCTTGTGATGCTAAAACTGTGTTTTCCATCATGTATCACTCGGCAAGTTCTCAGCCAGATCCTTAAGGATCTTTAGTAAGTGCCAACTCCAGACCACCCAAAGGTTTCACTGACCTGCCAGTGCCGGTGTGAGCTGCACAACACCGGAAAGATGACACTCGGTTCTGCTTGAACCAGAAAATGAATTTTGTTCTGTTTCTTCACACGTATTTTGGGTCAATTACGTTTGTGTAAATACTTGTATGCCAACTTTCTAACACTGTTGCTGTCAGCGCTTGTGCCTTGCTGTCACAGGGTGGTGTCAGAGCCCGTCGTGTCACGCAGCAGTAAGATGCAAGTACAACGCTTCACAAGACAAAGGTGCTGCTTCATAACTGCGTTCAGCAAGGACTGCAGAAAGACTGTAAAGCGTAGGAGTCGTCACTGTACTCAGCACAGGTGGAGTTTTAAATATCAAATACCACCCCAAGACCATTTCTTCCAACACAAGGTCCTAATTCGTGATCCTTGTGCTTAGTCCTGATGTTTTCCCATTGTGCTGCTTCTCTAACTCATAGTTCTACCAAGTGAGTTGTGGAACAGATACTTACCCCCTGATAACTACCTTTTGTCAAGCATTTCAGCCTCAGAATCCTAGAACCAGAGCCTGAACATAGCTATATTAGTGGTTTTATTGGTACTGTTTACCCTCTTCCACCTCTCCAGGGTCTTTATTATGTCCCCAGTCTCATTGCTAGTTGTGAGAATGACATTTGGGAACCGTTAGAAGCGCTGCTCCACAGGGCCATGCGCTCCAGCAACCTGTTTGTAGCAGAGGCCACGCCAGCCGCTTCTGTGGGGAGGTGAGAAGGTGTGACACTCAGTTCTGGCAAGATACTTGACTCCTGAGGTAACCTTTGCAGCGCAGAGGCCCCAGACCATTGAAAGTATGCAGGACATTCAAACCACCACCCAGCTCAAACATTAAACAAGTCTGTTAAAATGCAGAGTGTAAATAGGAGCGCAGGACCACGCAGATGTGTTCATGCCTGAAGCGAAGCTGAAGTAACACGGAGTAAATGAAGTTCCACACTTCGTCCTGCAGCTCCGGAGTGCTCTTAGAGGATGTTTGTAAGTACAGACTCCAGCTGCAAAGCCTTTGAAAAGGAGATGTGGTTAAACGAGTTAATCATACTTTTTCTTATCAGATTAATTTAAACCAATTGCAGAAACTTTTCAGTTACCAAAGGTGCTTCAAAGCATTTCTGGTACAAGCAGGTAAATACAAGAAAATAACTGAAATACTTGTGATACTTTTAAAAGGAAAAAGACCAGGAGATAATGATACTCAGAAATGAAAGCAAATACCTGCTGATAAAACCAGGGAGCATCAGGGAGCCTTTGTGTGGTACATGACGGTAGAAGAGAAAATAACTGCTCAGCCAATTTACTGAGACGCTCTGCTCTAGCCAGCCCCCCTCAAAGGTAACCGTTTCTATATTAGTTTTCTTTATGAAATGTCTCTGCCAGTTGATTTTTCTAACTGTGTCATAACAAGTCTGCTTCCAGCTAAGCTAAGCGAAGGTGGACTTTTCAAAAGCTGAAGTAGCTCAAAAGCACTTGGACTAATCACCTGAAACTTGGCACTGGCCAACATAATGCTTTCCTTGGTGAAGGAAGGCTGTCAGCCCGGCCAAAGCCTCTTTGTTGTGCTCAGGGGACAGGGAAGGAGCGTCAGTCTTCATCCAAGGACCAGCACTGGCCGGTACAGAGACTGCAAACTGACACTTACTAGAGTCTGGCCAAACTCAGAATTGCAAATTAATCCCTGAAAGTGACTACGAATCTGAGCAGGTGCTTTGAATTTGCCCATATTGTTCAGCAGAGAAAGAAGCGATCGTAAACTCACACTAAGGATTTCTCCAGCTGCAGGCTTGCATCCCAGGCCGAGCCCCGCGCGCACCAGGCAAGATACACCATGAGGTGTATCTTAATAACGGAAAATTACCACGGTCCGCTTACAGCTCAAAGCCAGATTCTTTGAGCCCAGATTGTCAACAAGAAATTTGCTGATTTAGCCCCATTTCACTTCTAGCAATATTAGGTAAGCTGTAAGTAAGCTTCATCCAACCATGGTGGAAAAACGTAGCCTCAAAAGCAGCTCCTTGCTGAAAATTGTGCCTCAGAAATGGATCTGAAGCAAAGATCTCAGACGGGGGCAAATTCAGCTCTAGGCACACCTGCATCTGGGAACGTACCAGAGTGTCGCTCACCACTAATAATGCCATTTGCATTTCTGCAATCCCACCTGCCTGGGAAAAAGTGTAGCTGTTTCTGCCAGTCTTTTTGTTGGGGGGAGAGGGGGGGAGCAGCTCGTGGAGCTGCTGGGTCACTAGGCATAGGCAAGCATTAATAATACACAATGGCAATGCATTTTTCCTAGACGGTCAAATTTATACTGAAGAAATACCTTTACTACCCCTTTTTCTTTTGAATTCTCTGAGGCTGGAGTATTAAACAGGCCCCGAGAGCAGCACCTGGAGTTTCTGCTGCTGGGCTGCGGCAGGCGCGCTGCCACCGAGCGGTGCTGTGACAGAGGACATCAGGGAGCCGGGTGCCGCCTTTACGGAGGAGCAGTAGCCGGGCAGGAGTAGCACAAAAACACATTCCTGCGGCCTGGCCTGTGGGGCCGGGTTACGCCATCGGGGTCGTAATTAAATGAAATAGCAGACGACCCAGGGATCGTTCCCTCTCCTCTCCCTCCCACGTTGGGGAGCTGATGTTTCCCCTTTCAGCCACAGGAGCGCTATTTGAGGCAGCACTGAACGGGGCTTGAAGTTTTACCTGTTTAGCTTTTTCCTCTGCTGCTCCTCTGACAGCCTCCATCCGCTCACTGGGGGCACATCAGGAGAACGCCAGCCTTAGCTCCAGCAGAGACTGACACAGGCACCAGCAAACCCACTGGGATGCAGGGAGGCTGAAAGTCCACTCTATCCAAAGCCTGGGCAGAAGGGCTGCTCTTCTTAGTTTGGCAAGTAACTAGGAAACATCTCGTTTTGTCAACTAACACTTGCCCCCAACCTGGATGTTCTTCCAAACTCACCTCTTAGTGACACAGGAGGTCACAGGATGGTCACCCATCACCACGGAGCAAGGAGCAGAGTCAAGGTGACACCTATTCAAACGGCCAAGTGACAAGAAATACCAACCTCCTTTCCCGGGGCTGACCCGTCAGGCAGAACCCAAGCCCGGAGCGCGGCCGTGGGCAGATGCCATCCATTCCTGCCCCACGCTGCGGTGGGGAGGAGATTAAAGCTGAGGGGTCTCAAGTGATTTAGCAGCTTTCACTTCAAAGATCCGCTGTACCCATCACTTCCATCGCAAGCAACAGCTGGTTCTTGCTGAAACACCAAAGGTTCACCCCTTGGTATATTCCTTTAGAGGTGTATTACCCGTTCAGTGGTTTTGCCCACCACTTCTTTTGCTTTGAAGAGTCCCTCCCCGCAAAGGTGCCTCCAGCGCCAGCGCTCCTCCTGCAGCACATCCCCAGGGAGGGGAGACCTCCTAGCCAAGGGGACACAGGACAAAGCAGGCCGTACAGCGAGACTCAACAGCTGGGGGGGGGCTTTTGGGTGCAAACAATAGTCAATTTTTTGGCAACAATGATTTACTACCAGGATTTTAAGTTAAATGCAGTCTCCGTAATCAGTAAGATATAAAACGTGGAAGACGCGGCAAGCGGCACAGAATCACAGAATCTTCATGGTTGGAAGGGACCTTTGAGGTCATCGAGTCCAACCACGAAAAAAACCCACCACAAAACCAAAGTCCCAGAGACACAGCCCAACAATCCTGGGCACTAGAGCGTGCCCTGAAGAGCCACATCTACACGTTTCTTAGATACCTCCAGGGATGGTGACTCCACCACCTCCCTGGGCAGGCTGTTCCAGCACGTCAGTGCCAGGTGAGGCTTTTGGGAGCGGCACAAAGTCCCTGCAAAACGTTTCCATCTGTGGCCTCTGCTCTACCAGATGGAGTTTGCCTGAGCCCGCTCCGAGTGTGTGAGAGTTGAGGTATGTAGTATTTAAACTCCCCCCAAAGATCTTTCCAATACAGCTGCCTGGCGCGGGGACTTCTTACTCCAAGTTCCAGTTTTCATACATTTTTTTTCCATTATGTGACTGCAACACAGCCCACATCTGACTCTTGCGGCTCACCATTTTACAGATGTCTCCTTATAATGTCAGAGCTGAACAATAATTAGGGGAATGAAACAGGAAGGAAAACGTTTCCAAAAATAACCAGAACAAGGGACTGAATGAGCAGCGTCCTCCACTAATTCATTCTGCTGTCAGGAAACATTTGGGAATCGTGGTGTGTTGAATCACAACATGGAACCAACACCATTTTCACCCATTTTAATCCGCGGTGAACTATGCCAAGGAAATACCCATAAAAAGTGGTGACTGGTGGATATTCACGTACTTCACCTCACTGGAAGAGTCATAAGAGGCTCTCGCAGAAGCACCACCAGCCACGGGCAGCAGAAATCCACTGTGTGTAGCCACAATGCACTAAACTCCCTAATTCTGGCTAGGGAATATCCGAGCCCAAGTCACAGGCCCTCTCCTACCCCTGCAGGGATTTCACCTTCCCCCTTCAGTTTGATATTTTTATTTATGCTCTTGCTCACCAGGTTGTGCATCGTTAACTGGGGACAGGGAAAATAAGAAGGATCCCACGTTACTGACTTCGGTATATTTGGATTTTACGTTGCTCAGTTACGTGTGACCACATGTTAAAAAAACCCAAACAAACCACAACAAAACCCAAAACATGCAAAAAGCTTGGAAAAAGGTGCTGTAAGAAAGGGAGCAGTTGCTTCGCTCCAGCGTAGTTTTAAAAAGCACATAGCAGCTACGTTACAATCGGGCGTTTTTAAAACAGATAAAAAAGAGCTGGTCTTTGGGCTTTTTGTTGTTGGTTGGGTTTTTTTCCTATTCATTTTACTCCCACCTACTGCTCCCACACTGCTTGTTCTATTAAACTTGGATACTTCCACCAAAACCTCTCAGTGCTCCCGGGAGAAGCCGAGAACAGAGGACCCTTCCCTGGGGCCAGCAGAAATGGGGGTGGGCAGAAAGAGCCCCTCTGCACCATGGGAGCAACTGGAACAAAGGGGCACTTCCACAGAAGAAGTTTGACTCCGTGGACATTTATATCCTATGCCTTCTTTGATACACGTGTGCTGGAAATTTCTAGGAAACCAAGAATTCCTAACTCCTCCTGTGGCAAAACCGCCCTCCTACAATGAACCTTCATTTTTATCCAGTATCCAACTGGGATTTAAAGCAAAACAAAGCAACAAGATAAATACTCGCCTGTTGTTCCCGTGGCCGAGGTGTGGGTGGAAGGGGCTGTCCGTGCTCACCTCTGAGCCCAGCTGCGGAACGGCCAGGAGAAGCCACACAAACGCAATTTTGGATAAACGGCACCTCACAGACTTCCCATTTAAGCACAAAGCAGTTAATAATCCAAATCACACAAGAAAAAGGTTTATTGAAAAATAAAGTTCTCCCTAGTTTTTTTTCTACAACAGTGAAAACAAAGCATTTTTCTATGCCATCAAAAGTACAGACATTTACTCTTCTAAAAGAAAAAAAAAAAATAATAAAAAAAAAAAGCCATCCTATTGAACCCCAGTAACTTGACAGGATCTGAACCACCGTGTTCTGTTCTTTCTGAATCAAACTGCTTGAACGTAATATAGTGGAACACAACCATTTAAATAAAACAAAGGATCAACCTTTTAGGAGAGAATTCAAACCAAGCACCATAGTACCAGCCTGACCCTGAAGTTCTTCAGTACATATAAAAAACTCTCATTGACTCCAATTATCTGCAAAAAGCAGCAATCTTTCACTTTTTACAGATTTCAGTAGGTTTTGTTTCAATTTACGGTGCAATCTGACTTTGACCCCCTTCCCCCACGGAGACAGAGTCTCCTCCAGGGAATGACTCTGACCAAAAGGCAAAGAGCTGCCCCAAATTTCCCTCTGGAGGACGTCCCCGCAGCGCTCAGCCTTGCAAGCTCAAGGATATCAACGTCTCCAAGCTCCAACTAGCTTTGTAAATATTCCTTTCTATTTTTCTTTTAGCTCTCTTAGAATCTTCAGGGTAACTTCTCTCTTCTCGTAAAATTTACTCTTTTTTTTTCCTCTGGTAAAAACTGCCATCTTCTCCTCCTCCTCCTCCTCTGCTGTATTCCTTTATGAAAACCAAATAAACCCATGACTTCTTAAAAACGGTTTTCACTGTCACTGTACTGCAACAGACCTGTTAACGAAGGTAACAAATTAGTTCTGGGTATAACCCTCTTAAAATTAACTGCCCTTCAGCCAGCAATTTAACTTGATTGATCACCGATTTGATACTTCAAACTACTTGGCAGGTGCTGGAACGTGAGCCCAGCCGTGCCACACGCGCTCTGCCCAGCGCCTGGGTGGCTCCTGTAAAGGCCACCGTTTCCACGCTCCTCCTAAAGCCAAGGGTTTTGGTGGCTCCCCCAGGAGGCACACCTGCCAGCCCTGGCACAAGGTGACAAACTCACAGCCCACCCGAGATAGATGGCACCTGCCCCGCTCTCCCCAGCGGAGAGGGGAGGTTTCTTTCACTCCGTCACCCCCCAATCTTCAAAAAGCAGTTTGTGCGTGTGGCAGGAGGAGCCATCCACTCGTTTCATCACATCTTTGAGGACCCGATTTTGGTTACCCGTTGAAGAAAGAGGTGGCTTAGGGCTGTCGAGAGCGCTCTGCGAGTTAAAACACACTATTGTATCCTCAGAATTCTATTGAATACGCGAAGGATTACACCGATGAAAGCCAGACACGTGGGCAACGGCTGCACTACACGAACGTGCCTCACATCTGAGGCAGCCTGGGGTTCAGCCTCTGCTCGTTTCAACACACTCCTACAGTAAACATTTTACACTTGATACACGGAGTTTGCTGTTTACACGTTCCATTGAAATATAATACTCGGAAATTACAAACTAATTTAAAAAAACCCAACCCTATAGAGCTGCTAAAACATACGAAGACGAGATTTAAGTCACTGCCCGTAAAACAATCTGTTCTGATGTTACATTTACAGCAAGATTATTATTATCTCCAGGAAACCATCTCTGTCCCTGCCCTTTTCAGCCTGAACGAAAGCCTCCGCCTCTCAGTGCATTATTCTCCTTGACTTTAGGGCCGTCCCTAAACCCGTGGGACCGAAGGGGAACGACAAATGGAAAGAGCTGACACGTCCGAAGTTGAAGGCACAACATCCCCAAGGAACAGCCGTGCCAGAATCTTAGCACCCCTGGAAAAAAGGCTGTGAAACTGGAAACTGGTAACTAACAGTCGCCTAAAAAACCCCAAAACAAACAGCAAAACAACAATCACCCCCCCCTCCAACCTCAAACCGTAGACTGAACAGCTATTTAACCAAGTTGTCAACTGATATTTTAATAATAAGTAACTTAGAGACGATACACGCCGTCACAGCACGCCACAGTGGCTGCTGCTCGGTGTCCAATACAGCCTGCGGCGCTTGGTCTCTCTCTCTAAGATACAGTGCTTTATAATTATTAAAAAGGGAGAGCTGCTTTTTTTAATTTGAAGAAAAATTACTGGAGGAGTTCTGCTGCTGAAGCCAGTGGGAGTCATGAAGTTAATTAGAGTTGGATGAGACCGTATCCAGCCTGATCCAGCCCATTTAATTTATTTTACTAGCCAAATCTGGTCCCGAAATGCACGATGAGCAAAATACATACCTGAGAAAGCAATTTGGGGTTTGTTTACATGAGAAGTGCTGCAAACTCGTAAATCAGACTGTAATTTGGCTGGGCCACTCATTTTTGCGAGGGGAGGGCACGTCTGTCCTATCAAGGATAAACCCAAGGACCTTGTCTGGCATTTTAAAGGACAGTAGCACAACATGATTAAGTGAGGAGAGAAGCCATCGGGTAACAACCCGATTTCTCCCGAAATTTCCACAGAACCTTTCAGCTGAATATCCAGAGTTCTCTCCCCACCGCGAGTTGTAAATTTAGGTATCACCAAAGGACTCTCTTCTCCTGGGAGCACCAGGAATCACCCCCTGTGCTTTCACGTGCAGAGGGCTTTACCCGAAACCCCAACACCTCACAGACTTTAATGCGGATCTTCAATTTTCCTGCTGGTCCAATCGGATTCGGCTCTTTCTAGAGGTTTTCTGTTGGCGTTGGCTCCTTGGGGAATGGAAGGGCTTTAGTTTGCTCTCTGGTCATCAAAGAGACATCCCATCCCAGCAGGAGCTCTCACGTCAAATTACAGATATTCAATAAAGGGTGCTCTGCTCGCAGAAGCAACGGTTTGCAAGAATTATTAAAGTTAGAGTATCTCTTATCTTATTAACCCTTACCTTGCAGTTTTAGAACAGATTTCTCCACTACTTAAAAACATTCAAAATTCACACCGTCAAGTTGCAGAGTCATCAAGTGTTATTTTTACCTGTAATTAGTGTTCCATTATACTTGTTCAGACAGCGCCCGTATTCCAAACACTCATCCAAACCCCAAAGAAAGTAAAAAAAGGCACATAAACATTAAATATTTGCAGGAGAAACATAATCTGATATAAACAAGCAAACACACAGCTGCAACTATAAATTACAAAAAGGAAACATAGAAACTAAGCAAAAAATGCAAAAAGCAACTCTATTTATACATGTGCAAATCAACTTGCATATATGAAATAAATGAGGTTTTTATTGGCATTTTTAAACAGTGTGTATTTACCAACTTTACCTTTCAAAGGCAAGCCTTTTATGGTAATTTTAATAAATATGTAAATGCTTCTCTCAAGTTTTCTAATCTCGTAGGAACAAGATTTTTGAAAAAAACTAGGTCACATACAAAAATACAAAATTTTAAAACAAAGAATGTCTTGATATGAGAGATATGTTTAAAAGCTTGTAAAATGTTGTTATATTCGACTTTTGACAATTTTTTTTCTTTCCCCATCAATCGCTGATCAATATATTCAAACGCAAAAACCTGATTGGTGAGTACAGGAAGCTGCAAGCTTTACTGTCAGACTGGAAACCAGTAGCACAGTCCCATCTCCGATACCCTCCTCTAAGTGCAAGAACTGGACTCCACCTCTGGTCTTTAATTAGGAAGGAAAACAGTTACGGAACTTGGACAGAAGCCGCTCTCTGTCCTGAAATGTGGAGATATAGATATATATATATTATATGTTTTAATAAATTGTTCGAACTTGGAAATAGCCCCACTTGGATTTGCCTGAGTGCTTTATCTGCGGAAGGATTTGCTTATTTCTGACGGCACGAACAATCGCTGCTGCGTGACGGGGAGAGCTGGGTGGGGTGAGGAACGGTTACGGGGTTTATGCACTTACAGTTCCCTTACGATAGTCTCCTTTTACAGAAACTTAGACCGAAGCCCTATTCCATAAAAGCAGTATTTCTTCTGCAAAGAGAGTTTAAAATTAATACTAAAGGCCTAACAAATTATAGGTCTCGATTCTTTTTTTTTTTCCTTTTAAGATGAATGAGCCTTCTCTCTAGATTTCAGCGGAAACAGGATCAGACCCAACCGATTCGGAGGCCGATCTGGATGTTCTGCCCCTGGCTGAAACGCAAGCGGCGTCGGTGTTTGCTGTTTCGTTTTGGCCAGTCCGCAGTAAATCAGTTCAGTGGACTAGAAAGAACCAGTGCTACAGCACGAAAAAACCAGAGCTCCTTCCAGACTCTCCCTGCTGTGGTAAAGGCAAACTTAGCGTTGAGCAAAGCACTAGACCGGAAAATCTTCTATTAACAAATACCCAAACCCTCACATCTTTAAAGGTTTAGAGGGGAAATAAAAAGCAGTATGCCGTGTGGATCGTACAGCGAGGGGGAAACAAGCAAATTTGTATTTACAGCAAAGAGTTATACTACAGCGAAAAACGACGTGTTTTGCATTCTTTAAGTGCACACACACAAATCTCTGTTTCTGACGTAATTCCGTGATCTCTCATTCCAAACTAATTTCCTGCCTGAAGAACCTCAGGCTGAACAGGCAAAGGCAAATTCTGCTTTTGCCTCTACTTTCAGCCCCAGGGATTAGCGTATATATATTTTACGATGCAGGATTTTCCAGTCACACAAATATGCACAGGTATGCGGGGAGTATTTTATATAAATACAAAAATGAATCGTTGCTCCTGCTCGGCCCCGTTTCCAATCCTCCTCCCCCAGCTCTTCCAGGGCATAAAGGTACTGCCAACTGCGTCTGTGCTGACTGAAGCACACGCTGAGCTGTGCTAACACTAAGCATTTTCACACTAGTTTCTGTCTTGTTTTCCTTTCATCCAAAAAGTTTGCCTCCCGTTACAGAACCCAGCTGTTCCGTTTCTGGAAAGTTACTCTAAAATACAGCAATTTTATCATCGTCACAGCCCAGTTACTGGTGATGCTGCCGGTCGACAGCTCCCACTTAATCCTTTTTGGGTCCTCAACCCCCTCCGGGGCTGAAGTTCCCGCCTGGCCCACAGCGACGTCAGGGAGTGTTACAGGATAACGCCTCAGGAGTGCCGAGGCAGGAAACAAAAAAACTTGAAAAAGCCAATTCCTCGCTTTTAAATCGAAACTTTAAATGTATCCCGTTCTGTTCTCTTCTCTTGAGAACTGATCCAAGATTAAATAGCATTTCCTTTGCTTGGTCTTTGGTAGGTCAAGAGATCCGCCCCTATTCACACACAGCTAATGAATGCCCGTTACAACAAAAATCTGAACCAACCAGATACAGATACATGAAAGGAAAAGGTAAAATACCTACGCTTTTCACTATTACCCGGCAATGTTCATTTTATGGAAAAAATTCTCCATGTTGATTTTAGGGTTTTTTCCCCAGTCTGATCAGAACACGGCCAATTGTAAACCTGCAGACTGGGACTGCTTCTGCAGCACCCTGTGGAACAGATCTGTTTCTCGCTAACCTTAGCGGAGCATTCATTTTCTGACTGCGTGTGGGGCCGCCTTCTGCCGAAAACAGCAAAACCGACCTCTACCAAAAGAAGGCGGGTTTAGAAGATGCAACTTGCTGCGCTAAAAAAAATAAATAAATGAAGTTTGACTTGAATACCAAACTCTTGAATTGTTTTTGTCTAAATTTGTAACTGGTGTGCCTGCTAAAGAAACACAAAAACCCCAAACAAACCCCCCCACACCCCCCCAAAACCAGAAAAACAATCAAAGAACCCACGAGATTGATCAACGCTTTTCTTAGCAGTTGTTTGTCTCCTCTTACTTGTTCTTCGGAAAAAATTTCTCTTTAAAAACCTAGCTAGTTATGAAGACATTTTTACATTTCTACCATACAATAATTATAGTTAGCTTAGTTTAACCTTTCTATGTCATTCAGCAACACTTTTAACTACTGGAAGCTGTAGCAAACTGAGGCTCTAACGATAATATTGCTCCAATGACGCTGAATACTTTTTGCTTCACACAGTATTTCTAGTAGACAGACTACAACAGAAGCGTGGGCAAATTCCAAGGATTACTCTCTAAATGGGACCAGTGAACTGTGACGAGTCCATTCCGAAAATGGCAGCATGTTTTTTTTTTTGTAGCTTTTCCACACTGAAGAATGCCACAACCCCAGTCAGTTGTCGGGTCACCAAGGCGATGTGTCACGCGCTGGCGACTGCCTATTTGCTCGTTCATGATACTCTCTGTTTCGACTGCTGTGAGGCAGCGGCCGTGGTGCAGACAGTGCCTTCTTGTAGACAAAGATTTAAAACAAAAAAAAACAAAGAGAAAGAAAAAAAGAACTGGGCCCAGATAACCCAATATCAGGGTACAGAGCTATCTTGTCATTCCGAGTTCTCGCGAATTAAACCACTTTATAGCCACTCAAGCTAAAGCAGTACCCAAAACAGTGCATCTAGAATAAAATGTTAGTCCTCCCTCCCCTGCACCCCCCTCTCCCTCAAGCACGCTTTTTTCAGTTTTCTACTGGAATGAAGTTGAGATCCTTTAGCTAACCGTGATGGGGGATGTCCTAACTCATTAAAAAAATAGAAAAGACTTCACCCGAACAACAGAAAAAAAAAAGAAGTTTGATGAGTCTGGGAATTTTCTACAAACTATTCTGTGCAGTCATCTTCAAATCACCGTAGAACATGAGACTCATTTCTCTTCGCAAACAGATGAAGGAATCTGAAGAGTTACACTGCAAATGTTCTCATAGGAAAAAAAGATCAGTTAGCGGTTTGTTGTGAATCCCTCCTCTCTTAGTAGATAATTCTGCCCAGCGATGATAGCTCTGCCTGCAGCGAAAAACCTGGACAAAAGTGCAGGAAGTAATAAGTAGCTCCTCTCAAAACTACTTACGTTTTGTCCTCAACTCAAAAGCAGCCCCGCTGCTGCTATAGGCAGTCTTTGCAAAGCGCAACCTGCCCCTTGATATAGTCTCTGCAGGGGCAGATTCTTCTGTGGGTTGGGTGGGAGCCGGCACAGCTGAACAACAAGAGGTCACCTTGGAAAACACAGTGCTTCCTTCTTCCATCAAAAGAGGGGACCAGAATATCATTTGCAGACTCCATGGTGAGACATTCGATATTATGCCTGAAAAGCAAAGCACATGATGTAAATCGCAGTGGAGTTTACGGCAGTTCAGTTCAGTTTGCATCCTTCCCTGCTAAAAATAAAATAAAATGCCCCATTACATCCTAAATAAGTACATTTAGAATTGCAGATTTCCAGAACACGACTCTCATTTCTTTTCGCCTGCGCAGATTCTCTCTGCAGAGGGCAGTACAGCCCTGCCAGCTCCACTCATTTCCTAAAAATTAATGAAAGAAGTTAAAAAGGAAAAAAACGCTATTGGCTGTTCCCCAAAATGCAATATTTAAATACTCCAGGGATTTCTAGTAAGACAAAACCAAAGAATCTGAAATCAGGGGATATTCTGGTTGATTTCACAGAGGTCTCCCCCTGACATGCCACGGGGTGCCCTGGGGAGCCATAGGTGAGGCCAGCCCAGGTAGAGGGGACACTGGGAGGACAAGGGGACACGGTTGTGTGAGGACAGGAGCCGGTCAGGGCAGGAGCCACTGCTCCGAGGAACCCGCTGGCGTGAGCTCGCTGAAAAGAGAAGAATTCGACTTGCCATTTTCTGACCACAAAGCTTAAGCGCGAGGGCGGCAGTTCCAGCAGAGGCTTGTTTTTCACTTATTCTGGAAACATCGGTAGCTTTCAGCATTTAATAGATTTATTTTTTTTTTCCACAGAATTATAATTTTGTCTAGACAGCTGAAAAAAAAAACAACCCTGAAAAAGTTTTTACATGAGCTGCTTCTGAACTCCGCCAGAAATTACAACTTTTCAAGCAAAATACAAAAAATAAAAACCCTTTTATAATTTAATTTAGCAAAAAGTGGAGATAGAAAACCTAGGAAGCAGATTCCCCGGCAGCCATTTGTTGGAGCCCAGCTCTGCGTGTTTCGTTTCCGTTCCGAAAGGAACGCAGACATATTCCCAGAGAGACAGCACCGAAAGCACCGTTAATTGCCTTAATGCAGAGCTGGTGAGCTTTATAAATTGGTACTAATAACCTCCAACCTACAGGGGTTTACAATTCTTTACCTTGGACAATACCCGCAGAAGGTCTGCCAAAAGAGGGATTGCTAATTGCCAATGAATATAGGTGTTCCAATATGGATGTCAATCACGGCCAAAGAGGGAGCTCAATAAATAAAAAGAAAAGCAAGACTTTCTAAGTGCTGTATTTAAAATCCTGGGACCAGCTGATCGAAATCACACAACCTGTGCAGATCCTATTTCCTGCAACAAAACACATTTATGTCTGAGCCAGCTGACTGAGCACAGTTAGGATTAGCCCAGGTCCGCTCCCTCTCGGGAGGATGTGGCGAAAGCTACGGAATAGTGCTCCCGCTCAGCCAGGGCTGCCGAGGGCCCAGCCAAACGCCATTCCCCTCCTGGCCCCCGCGATCCCCGCAGCACCGGCATCTCTGCCCACTGCAAGCAGCCCAGCCTCGCAGGGCACTACGGGCACACACGTGGGAGACGGAGGGGGGAAGGAAAAGATGTAAATTTTTGGCCTCGGTGCTGTACACACACGCAAAGCACCCGCTCCGTGGAACGGTGCTCTCAGCGCAGCAGGAACTTCCACCGTCCGCGGCGAGGGAGGAGCGAGAGCCAAACTCACGGCTCCTGCTGCCACACACACCCCTCTCCTCTCCCCACCCTCCCTTCCCGCGGGATTTGCACGCTGAACTTTGTGCGTGGCAAAACCCAGTGCAATAAAGAGACTAAATATCAACACGTTCCCACTTCTAAGTACTTACCTAAGCAGAGCTTTGTCCTTGTTAAGATGCTGGAAGAAGGAAGGCTCGCAGATGAGCTGGCTTTCCTGACAAACTTGTTTACAGGATTTCCCAGGTTCAGCAATTTTCACTTGAAGGGCACTTAATGGGGGCCACATCACCTGCCCGTGACAGAAATCCTGCAATGACAGATCAGGTTTTATTATAATGCATCCAGTCCCTCGCTAGCGATGTTCCCCAGTAGTAAAAGAAGTGGATATTATCACCCAAACATTCATTTTGCAACTCATTTCGGTTGTATTAAGATCAGTAATTTAAGCACAGTAAAATTCATTACTGTTTTTAGCATGAGGGAGTTATTATCAAGAGGAAATGGGCACAAACTGGAATATAAGAAGTTCCATCCAAACGTGAGGAGGAACTTCTTTCCTGTAAGGGTGGTAGAGCCCTGGAACAGGCTGCCCAGAGAGGTGGTGGAGTCTCCTCCTTTGGAAACATTCAAAACCCGCCCCGACAAGTTCCTGTGCAATCTGCTCTAGGTAGACCTGCTCTGGCTGGGGGTTGGACTAGATGACCTCCAGAGGTCCCTTCCATCCCCATATCATTCTGTGATTCCGTGATCACCTTTGATTGCTACTTGAAATGTGGTAGTATCTCTCTTCCCAAAGAAGCTTCTTCCCTACCTCTACCTTTTTTAATGTATCACAAGCACCTCCAGATACTCTACTTCCACGTACCCACCCCATTTTGGCTTCCTCAGTGACTCCCGTTTCAGTAACTGGGTGCTAATGGAACTATTTTTGTAACAGCACAAATATCAGGAGGAAGTTCTGGTAGGAGAAGAATTTCAGAGGCCAGTTCCCCCGTAGGCGAGAAATGTCTCAAGCGGCCCACGTGGAGAGCCATCTGGAAAGGATGAGGGGACCCGCAGTGCCTTGGAGGGAGCTCAGCTCATGAAAGACTGAAGATTTCTATAAAGCAACCGGGACTCAAAGAGTTTGTTTGTACTTCTTGGTTGACCTGCTAGTAAAAGTGCTCTCCCAACAAAGAGAAAACCTGACTGTAAATAACGCGTGCGGTCAAGTGTCACCACAGCAGAAAGAGGGAAGGAAGAAACAGCATCTAAACACACCTGCTGAAGAAAACCACTCAAAGACAAGTTGTTACCGTCTTGACATTTAAAATGAGAAAAAGCAAGGAGAGAATTTTAATCGCTGGTTTTACGTACCGTTCCATGCTCCTCAGCCATTAGCTAAACATTTGGCAACTCTCATCTGAAGGTGATCAAAAAAATCTGGGCGCAGTCCAGCACGGGTTGCTTTCTCCTGACAAAACTAACACTCGCATGAACAGGTCCCGAACTGTGACCCAAAGCTCTGAAAGGCTGAACTACTGGAAACGTTAATGAAGCTAAAACCCCAAACCATTTACCGGTTCTCGCTATCAGTTTGGTGGGTTTTTTTCTCTGTTTAGATCTCCTCTGCTGAAGGAGGAAGTTTTCATACTCCCAGGTCTAACCATAAATTTAATATTATACCCGCATGAATCACTGAATATCCCGAGTTGGAAGCGGCCCAGGAAGATCACAGAGTCCAAACTCCTGACTCCACACAGGGCAACCTAAAAGCTAAACCATACATCTAAGACCATTGTCCAAACACTCCTGGAACACCGACAAGCTTGGGGCCACCACCACTTCCCTGGGGAGACTGTTCCAGTGCTCGACCACCCCCTCAGTGAAGAACTTTTTCCCAATATCCATTCTGAACTTCCCCTGATGCAGCTCTAAGCTGTTCCCTTGTGTCATATTAGAAAAAATGGAGTCATTTTAGAGCATGTTTATGGCAGAATAATTTTAACAGCATCTAAAAAGCCAGGTTAACAATAGATGGTTGGAGGTGCGTTTTAATGAGGTTGTTTCAAAAAGGTCATCTTGCTGTTTGGACTTAAATGCCCTGCTTCTTCTGTCCTTTTATAAATCAGTATTTAAAATAGTACATGCAGGAGGAAATCTATATAGGTTCAAAATCCAATCCAATACTTTAATATATATACTATATAATACCGTAATATCTACTAATGTATACAATGTAATATTGTGACATTGGATTGGATTCACAGCTAGTGCAGGCAGAAGGCAAAGATTTTCAAAGACAGGGAATCGCTTGTGAGGCTTCACCATTTGCCAGGGGCTTCAGCTTTTAACATCTCTTAGTTAAAATTTCTTCCCCCAAACTGGGCACAGCCTCCCATTTCCAGTCTGTAGCTTGGTTGGAAGCCTCCCTTGAAGCACGTCTCAGAGAATATCACCATCAGGGGTACCAGCACACAGCCTTGTGTTTCAGTTTGCTGGCTCTGGCTTGTTTTCCTACCAACCATTAAAAGCAACCTATATTTGGGATCTTCACCCTGGTCCATCTTTCCCCACAACCTACAGGCATAAGGGTAAAATAAAGAGAAGATGTTCTGTAAAACAGAAGGTGAAGCTTCAGCAGAGCCTGCATTTATGCTCAGTTTACCTATAACCACAGTTTCAAGGTGAGACAGGCTTAGCCCTGCCATCAAAGGAGGTGTCCTCCTCCCTCTGGCTTTTCCTGCTTTTGGATGAATGTCCTCGCTCCACTCCCTTCGCCGAGCCCTGGTGCCCAGCTCACCCTCTGCTGAGCCAACTCAGTTTGCCAACCTAGCCCAGCCCTGCCAACAGCATCTTCTCCAAGGACTCTGCTTGACCACATCTTTCAAACTCAGCATGTCTGTTCCGTCACCCAGCCTGCCTCATCCAACACCTCCCAAGTTTCCAGCAGGGAAGCCTGCAGCTGCTCCGGCTGCAGTTGCCCGGCTGCTCCTTTGATGGCAGTGCCAACTGAAGCGGTCCCACCCCTTGGTTCCCACCCTACGCTGCTGCTTTGCAGAGCTGACTCAACGGTTTGTGGAGCCACAGAGCAACCAGGATCAAAGGATGGCTCCAGCAGATGGCACAGACACACCTGACAGACACGCTGGGCTGCTGGCAGGGGCAGTGTGCCGGCAGGAAGGAGCAGCTTGGAGTGAAAGCTGTTTTAATCCAGCTGAAGGTGGCAATGCTAAACGTGAAACCACAGCTCACAGTAGTTCTGACTTCAGACCTTAAAGACCCTCAGCCCAGTTGTTGGATCTGAAGATTCAGGGAATTCACTAAACCTACCTTCTTGAGAACACTTGAGAACTGCTGCTCCTGAGCCAAGGCACCAGAAGGAGAACTCCGGATGACTCCTTCAAATCCTACAGTTTCTCTGTCCCATGGGGTGACTTGTGAGTGAGTGTAAATGGCCCCATCCTCTTCACATTCAGCCATCCCTTGAAGACCACACTCTGGTGGTTAATGCACCCCACTAACCCTGAACCAGATCTGGCCCACACATCTTTGTCCCTGTTCCAAGCTTCTGCTGCTTTCTGTGTTCTGCCTGCCTCCCACCACAAACTCTTCAAAATAAGGTCTCGATCTTTTATTTTTGCTTCATCTGACATGTTAATCAGGCACAGCGCTAAGCACACGCAGATGCTTGAGCATTCTGGGAGCCGTGAAATAATAATGGCTTTTGACAATTAGTCTAAGCAATGACCAAAATGACAATGCTGTATTTATTTCCGAGAAGCACATAGCACAAGCCAGGGCTGAGCCCTTGGGGCAGGTCCAGAGGGGAGAGAGACTTTTCCACAGATTCTAGCTCTAAATTGTCTCTTTTTCTCTCTTACGCTGAGCTCTATTTCCTCCTGTTTTGACAAAACCACCCAAGTCCAGCTAACTCGGGCAGAAGAGCCCAAAGCAGCAGAGATTCTTTTACCGGCTGTCACCAACACAGCAGCAGAGAGCATAAAGTGTTTATTGGCAGGAAAGTGGAAATAGCTGTGTCCTGCTAACTGCCCTGCTGATCTGGAGCTGTGTTATCCTTTATTACTGCCTGTAACGCCGTCCTCGTTCAGAAATACAGGCACAGGAGCGCGTGCAGCGCTTCCGAAAGAAATCCTGGAAGTGAATTGGCATAACAGAGACAGAGGCTATTCCTGTCTCTCTTCTGCGGCAGCCAGGACAAAAGGCAGAGCTGGCCACTGCAACAGACCCGGCCTCGGGCAGAAGTCCAAGCAAACGTACAGTTTCTAGAAATCTGTATCCCCTATAAATCTCTGCAGTTTATTGCTCCAGCTCAACATCTGCTGCTGCTCTCAGCCGGCAGTAATGTATGGGGACCAAAAGTCCTTTAAGTAACTGCTTTCCAAACCATTTAAAGCTTTATCGATTGAAACTAAATACTTGAAAAATCTGCCCAGAGGTTCTAGTCTAAGTGCAATACTACCGACCAAAGAATCTCAATATTTAGGTAATACTTCATGATCTGAAGATTTTTTGCATGTACACAGCTAACGAAGTCACAGATGCACTGAAAAATTACTTCACCTTTCTGCTTTGGTATAACATCAGAAGAAGGAAAGTTCTTTGTAAATCAATTAATAAAAAATAATTAAAAAATTAAAAGGTCCTATAGCTCCTGAAACTCAGGAAAGTATGTCCATTTTTGCAAAGACATATGGTAAATCAGACACTCACAGATTAATCAGAACCCAATGGCAACCTGAGAAGCAGAACGAAGGTATCTGTCTTAATTTCTAGGCAGTCTCTTCACACACCAAATATTCCCCTGGTGCTGTATCTGGAAGAAGCCTCCCAAACCCCACATGGCCAAGTCCACTGAAGTGAATCTCCGAGTCCGCATGGACCTCCCAAAGGAGCACCATCTGAGCAAAGGATGCCCAGACAGGGCCTGCACAGCTGCTGCTTCTACTTGAACGGCAACAACACTGAGAAGCTTTACAAGGTACGGGCTCCTCCCTTTCCAACACAAACCAAAAGATTCATTCACAATGAACGTTCATACCTGTCTTTCGATGAATGCATTCATCCTCTGAAGCATCCCCTCACATGTAAATTCATAGGGCAAATAAGGGTCAATCTGTGGAAACACAGTGTGTTGAGGTTAGAGGGGATTTGGTTGAAATGAACTTTGTGGTGCGCTGGGTGGTAGCGGCGTGCATTCCAAATGCCACATTACAGCTTAAGTAGCAACAATAAATGCAAATAAACTCATTACCAAATCACACTTTTACAAAGCCATCAGCAGTTTAAGCTGATTTTTGCTCCTTTGTAAAGGCGATAGAAGTTGCACAGTGATTATCTTTAAGGAAACTCAGGGTATACTGGAAAGAAATAGATATAAATACAGCCCGAGACCCTGTGGGATTCCAGAACTTCTGTTTTAACTAAGTTTCACTTCTGGAGTTGAGGTGAAAAAGAAAACATTATGACAAAAAAAAGAATGCGATACCTTTGAAGATTACTTCAAACTTTCTTTTCCCCCCTTGAAGTGCCCTTATTACAATTCCTCGCTGTAAGTGCATGAACACTTCAGTGGTGGTTGTGTCAAGGCTACAAAACCAGCCAAAGGAGCCGAGCATGTATCTGGGAGCCTGCAATGCCCTAAGAACCAACACGGAAACTTCTGCACTGAATGCGCAGAAAATAAAGATTGCTGCATAATTCACATATGAAATCCAAATTTCTATACAAATTCACTCATGCTCATTTTTTTCAGGCAAACCCCTGACTTATCCAGTACTAAAACATGATAATCAGGTACCACAGAGATGTAATAACAATTTTTTCCCCCAATATCCTACCAAAGCGCAGCACTCCACGTTAGTTAGACTGACATTAGGAAGCACTCTCCATGCAGCACACAGTACACCTCCTCAAGTGCTGATGACAAATGGAGGCCACATTTCTCACCTTTTGATTCAAAATTGATTTCACGGCCTTCTCAACTTCTGAAAGATCATTGATGTCTACAGTCCAGACGTGGGGCTTCCCAATGTAAACTTCAGCATAGGGGTGCTGAGATGTCAGCTGAAAGGAAGAAATGACATTGGTAAAAATTAATGTGTCAAGATATCTTTGCCTTTTGCTCTCTTCGTCAGACTTGTTGGATAAAGTGCATAAGGATTAATGCAATTCAGCTGGAATTTAACAGCATCATTCCTTCTGAGTTATATTTCAGATTTTCCGCGTTTAAATTTAGAAAGTCAATTTAGTTGGAAAACTGAGTATCAGATAACAACGCAGGTCACACGTAACATTTGTGCACCTCTCATTTGTGGCTTCCCCACAGCTCATTCACAGAGCGGCCCCACGTTTTCACAACCCCTAATTGCTACCAGTCCCGGTCAGACCTGCCTGACTGCCTTCAGGAGATGTCACCCTTGTCCGGTCTCACCTTCAGACAATGTCCTCGCTCCAACTCTCCTTCAAATTTCAAACATTTCCAATCTTCTGTGAGTAGTAGGCAATAAAGAACCATTTAGAATTGTCTAGATTGGAAGGGATCTTTCAGATCGAGTCCAACCATCAACCTAACACTGACAAAACCACCACTAACGCATGTCCCTCAGCACCACATCTACCCGTCTTTTAAATACCTCCAGGGATGGTGACCCAACCACTTCCCTGGGCAGCCTGTTCCAATGCTTCACAATGCTATCGAGGTGGAATTTTTTCCTAATATCCAATCTGAACCTCCCCTGGTGCAACTTGAGGCCGTTTTCTCTTGTCCTGTTCCCTGTTACTTGGGAGAAGAGATCGAGCCTCCCCACGATNGAGAAGAGATCGACCCCCCCCTGGCTACACTCTCCTTTCAGGGAGTTGTAGAGAGCGATAAGGTCCCCCCCCCAGCCTCCTTTTCTCCAGGCTGAACAACCCCAGCTCCCTCTGCCTCTCCTCTTAAGACTTGTTCTCCAGACTGCTCCCCAACTTCATTGCCCTTCTCTGGACTTGCTCCAGAATTTCTATCACTTAGATGAATTCTGACTCTCACTGCTGGTACTATAAAAGCGATTTCATCTTAATAATAGTATTAACGGTATTTTGCTCACCGCTTTGTCAGAAAACAAAGTCAATAAATACCCAAGTAGATAACTAAGAAAAGTTATATCAGAGATTGTTTTCAGAAGTAGCAGAATGGCACTAAAAAGAATTTTTGTGACAGGTTGCACAGGAGTGCGAGGAACATGCAAATGAACCCATAGAGAGGAAGTAAAAGCTGCACTAGAGAAGGGAATGTTTCACAAAGGCCTCAGAAGAAAATTGCTTTTTAAATAAATATACCCCCCCTCTCCAGAGGATATATTATTCACGGACAATTTTTATTCAGCTGCCTCTTTATGCACAATACAAAGAGAAATCTAGACAGTGCAAAAGATCTGAAGTAGGAACAGCGTCTGTTGGAAAGAACCTTCTCCTGCAGTGGGCATACACCATACTTGCATCAAACTACTTACAGATCTTTTTGCCTATTGCATTTTGCTTGTGGATGAGAGAAGCCGGTGTTATGGTTGATACGGGATCAGCCAGCATCAACCCGTGGGGGACCCTGTAGTGGGGAGGGCTTGTGGACCAGTATTCCTACTGCCACTAAAACCATACGTACTTAAAACTTTGGTTACCGAGACTGAGTTCCCAGGGCACTTTTGTCTGGACTTCAGATGGCAGAAGCTACATTCCTATTGCTTTCAGTAACAACAAAAAGCCTTCTACTGCACCTTTAAAAATATGAACATAAACCAGTGTTTTGAATTCCACAGATCCTTAGGAATTATGCCTTAGACCACTCTTTCTCTACCATCTCAGACAGACAGATGGCAACATTAAAGCCAGATCTGAACTAGAAGACAAAAAACTAAACTTCTTAGCCTAGTAGCTGTTTTAAGTATTAAGAGTAACTGGTAACATATTTTTATTGCATCAGTTATTCTATATCTATACTCTTTAAAAGTATTAAAGCTATTTCCTAATACTGAAGTGCTTTAATTAGCTGAGGCTTAATGTTTTAGATATTCAGGAGATACTCCTTCTGTCTATAATTAAAATCTGTAAGAATTCTTATAAATAGATTTGGAATTAATTTCTAATTCCAGATATTTTTTTTCCTTCCTAAAAGCAGAAAATGAAAGAAATCACACCCACCGAGTACACATGCCAACCAGTATACAATGTTTCCCTTCTTGGGCAGGGGGGGCAGCAGAACAGAGAAGAAATATTGGTACAAATACTGGTAAAAAACAAGCTCCTTGAAGGTAATTTTTTTTTTTTTTTTTGTGGCTCTTTTCTCCAGCAAAATCATGTCCTAAGATAAAAAAATTGCTGAACTAAAATGAAAATTGTCATTTCCAGTTTTTCTATGGAGTCCTCACTCCAGCAGGACCCCCCCATCTTGCAGGTAGAGGCGAAACAGTTAACTCCCCCCCAAATAATTTCTCCTAGAACAGGAGAGAAATAATGACTGGCAATGGTGACTTTACAAAACTACTAAACACAGACTATATCTTCAAATTGGTCTGTGGATAACCAATTCGCAGAGCTACACAGGCTTTTTTTGTTCCTCCTTTAACACTTGAAAAAACCGAGAGAAGGATTCAAGGGCTTTCTTAATCCCAAAGACCCAGCACGTGGATTACTGGCAATCGGATCTAAATGCAGTTATGAAAACCAGTTAAGAGAAAAGGTTACTCTTAGGATAGGTCAGCGGAGCATGTGAAGGCAGCGATGGTCACGATGAATGTTTATTATATTACTTTGTACTAAAGCAGTCAATAGGGATTAGTTTTCTGTGCCAGTCAGGTGCCCAGCGTTTCTGTCGGTGCTGACACGTGCCAGAGGGATTTACCACAGCATTCCGAGCACTAAAATTCCTACTGAAGAGTTAGATGGGTCCAGATTATTTACTGAGTCTGACCAGTTGCAGTGTCTGAGCACAGAAGAACTGGAAAGGAGACACAGTCAAGCGATGCAGAGAAGACAAGCTCTGAAAGGTACCAAGCCCAAGGAGAAAGTTTAAACAGACTTTTTTCACTCTTATTGCTATTTCCTTTGGCAATATAAGATGTGAGAAAGGCAAGTTTGAACTCATGTCCTGCCCCTGCTGAGTTTCTAACCAGCTGAAAGGCAATTACAGTCCTGGATCATAAAAACATAAGGAATTTATGTTCCTGGTTTAAAATGGGAAACTGTCCTTTCCTTATCAACTACCTCAGTACATCATTTATATAGCCCCTTATCAACTACCTCAGTACGTAATTTATATAGTCCAAGGGTAACTTGAATTGGGAAATACGGATGTGCACAATTTGCATCATCTAGGTGTTAACAGAGACCTTTACCTTCAGGTAAGAATGTAAAGAAAATACCCATATACACCTACAAACAAGCCATGGTCAGAGGCAAAGTACTAATGTCAGAAACGGCTACAAGACAGTTAAATGCTTGCAAGGGGTAGAGGCCGAATGCTACCTACACTGAAGAAGAAAAATATTCCAAAGCCAGTGCCAGGATGAGGGCTAGTTTACTTAGCCTCATTTTTCTCTTACTGGAGTCTAAACACACTGCCTGTTTTGAAAGCTTGAGGTTTGGTTTTCCTGTTCTCTTAAAGATTCAGTTTTCCAAATGTCCTCAGTGTTTAAGCACAAACCCGGTGGGCTGTGACCATTAATACCGCAGCTCAACAGTGCCCTGAGCAGGGCTTTGCTGGAGAAAAAAAATAAAATATCCCAAAACACACACAACCACCCACAAATGGCATTTTTATTATTTACTTAAACACCTATTTACTTCCTACACAGTAATGTTTGTTTCTTCAACAAAATAAAACCACTTTGAAATGACACGTCGTGTACCAGATGAGATGACCTGTTCCTGAGCGGAACATTATATTTTCCAGTGAAACTGCAGTTTATGATCTGTCATTAAGGATAGAAGAATGTACATATAGGCAAATCCAGAGGTAAAACTTAATAGTACATTAATGAAAGATTTTCATTATCCTATAAAAATAAGGATTTATAATGCCATCAATAGCTGAAGAAAACAAGTGACACACCTTTTGCAAATAAGCTGAGAATATTTATGCAATTTTTCCTATACTGTGTAACTAAAAAGAAATCCACAATCATTTTCAATAAAGAAATGACCAAAATTGTTAAAGCTTACCTCTCGGAGTGTAGGTTTGCCTTTGAAAAATTCTGTGTTTTTGCTACTTTTTGGTGGGTTAAATCTTAAATTTAGAAAAGCACATCCATTAGCAATAGCCTCTAAAGGAGCCGGCCCTTCATATGGAAATCCAAGACCAACAAACAGCTGAAAAACAGAAAACAAGGACTATCTTAATTTCTGTTCTTGACAAAAACTGAAAGCTAAGAGTTAATTGAAACAATAATGCAGTCTAAATGTACCAGCCTTTAAAAGTGTAATCTTAAGAAAATGAGAGAATTTCAGCAATTTCTCCTCCCCAAGCAGTGATGGGATATCCTGTAAAATACATTCGACAATAATTTTCTGTAATGAGCTGAGGTGGTTTTTCACGGAGCTGAGGCAACAACGGACCCTTTCAGTTATTTTTTTGGGAAAAAAAAAAAAAGTCTTTGGTGGTTTGATTGGTGTTGAAATGGAACTGCTGGGCCTCTCTTGCAGGTACAGGCTTTACTGCAGCAACCTCACGGAACAGCTACGCTACTGTTTCCCCCGCTCTCCCACATCAGCCAACCTGCTGGTTTTGCCAACATGAACATGCTCCTGCCAAACTGATTAAGTCTTCTAATTAAAACGGTAGATGGCAGCAAATGTCAGCTGAAGACACTGTGCCCAGGCAGCAAGAGCTTGCACAGGATTTCGAGGGTTCAACCCCTCCAAGGTAAATTGAAGGAGGAAAAATGCATCACAAAGTTATTCTTACATCAGCCGAGATTACAGATGCTCTAGAAAAGGCAATGCTTTTCTCCAGCTTAAAGAAATTTAGTATTTTTTTCAGAGTTGTCTGGCTTTTATTTGGATCTTCATCCCTGTCCTGGCCTAACATAACTAAAGCCCCTGAATTAAATACAGGATTCTTGATCTTTATTTGAATGCCTGTATATAATGGGAGAATTACAAGCTCTGATTTGTAATGGCAATTTCTCAGCACTGCTGCATGATGTGTCTACATATATTCATATAGACACTGGTTTTTTCAAGAAAACAAAAAGCAATTTTCATAACTGTTAGGATCTTGTATTCAGGATGTACGTATCCAAAGAGGTCCAGTTATACAATTCTGCATGAAATTTTCCGCAACATGAAAGTGAATCCCAGTAAGAGAAGATTCAAAACCGAAGGCCCCTTCTAGGAGCTGACCTTAACACTGATACATAAACCCGTGGTCATAGAATCATTTAGGTTGGAAAAGACCCTTAAGATCATCAAGTCCTACCATCAGTATTGCTGGGCACGAGCACTGCAGCACCAATCCTCTCCAACCCGTGGCAACAACAGTATAAAATTCTGAGCTGGCTCGTTTTAAATAGAAAGTTAACACTTCTCAGCATAGTTGGGGACGTACGATTTTCATTGCATGGAGCCGAATATCGTTATTTCAGTTTTAAAAGTTTAGGTTAAAAAGGTCACTGACTTACAAAAAATTGCCTCAGTTTTCTCACAGATTTAAATCTTACAGGAAACTCTCCAGTGGCTGATAAAAAAAAAAAAATAATCTGAAAAACTACCTCCACTGAAGCTAGATTATCTATATCTGGGATATGTATATGGCATAAAGACACATTACCTTTCATTCAGAAAAAATACATACCACATTTCATCTCAAGAGAGGCTTAATTTAAAGAAAGGTAATGTCTTGAAAACGAATTGCGGACATGAAACCATTTCATGCAATCTGCACACATAACGTTATTTATTTAAACTGCTCCTTAGTTCAGGTAGAAAATCAGCTGAGAACCAGAAATTAAAACCATCTGAAGTATCAATTCTCCTATGATCCCGTGTTTGTCTGTTCTGTAGAGAATGCTGGTTTGTTTGCTTCGTTTCTCCCCTTTTTAATAAACTGCTGCTGCGCGCTGCTGAACAGTTCTGTGTCTGACTGGTCCGTTTATTTAGGAGGAAGCTCCACGGGGAAAGAAACATGGTTTTATGTTTTGACAGCCCAGAGCATGCTGTCAACACTTAATCTATAATAAATAGCTCACCACCTGTTCCGCATCCATTTTCCAACCTTACCTCTAAGCAGCACCATGCCTTTGAAGAAAGAAGGATGTGTCTGACTGCTAGATAGTGTGTGTGCTGGCTGTTGGTCTGAGGTTTTAGCCCAGCTCACAGCTGCCCGCAGCTCCTACCCCAGCTCCTTCTTTCAACCCTCCAAATACCTTCTCTCGCTCTCCATCGTGTCATCATCACGGCAGCTGAAATTCCCAAACTGAACCTAGACCCTGCTCCTGGAAATTGTCCTTTATTAACGTTCCTTGGTTAGGGAGACAGTATTTTTGTATGGTTATAAAGCCCAAAACTGAGGAATATCTTAACTGCCTCAAGAAAGTCACACCCATTATGATTCAAAAAGCAAGCACTGGAGAACACAGGTCATTTCTATAACTCATTCTCACGATGTTGAAATTTGCTAACCCCTTGAATTACATGTAACTTGTTATTTCCAGAAAGGCTAAAACAACCTGTCAAAGTACTTCCTAAAAGTATGTAACAAATGCTGCAAGTCCCTAACTCAAAAAGAAGGGGGAAAAAAGAAGAAGGTAAAAATAACAGAGAGCTGTTTTCTGGTTTTCTGGTACCGGTGAAGCAAGGATCCATCCTCAGCACAGGTGAGGCCATGTGGAATACAAGGCTCCTTTCCACAAAATGATAAAAATTTATCACTATTTTGTGATATAAATGCATGCTGTTGCCGCCACATAAGGTTGCTGGCTATGGCTTTTAGGGTACTCTCTTAACAGACGCTGTGCCTGGTGATGAAGTCCACTGTGGGCAGCAACCTTCACCTGTGGCTGAAGATCTAGAATGCAAAATCTGACGCTGTTGGCACACATGGTTAGCTGCAGCAGAATTGCTATGCAGAGTAGAATTCCTCTATACTTTACTGGCTGATTAGTGCTTGAAACCATTTCATTTTCTGTACGTGAGCATTTTTCTCACTTTTCAAATGTTTTTGAAAGCCAGAATCATTATTTTTCATAGAGTGCTTTAAGCGGGCACACGCCACAGTAGGCTCTGTATGCTAACGCCCCATATAATGAGATGATTGCCAGGAGTTTACAGTATAAAAGTACATTTAAAAGAGACAGCAGCAAATAAATACAGATGTAAAATGATCATGGTAACAGCGGTGGGTTTTTTTTTTTTTAAAACTATTTCCTTGTTTACAAGGTCTGCCACCCAGGTGTGTCTGTGCCTGTAGGTCTGCGCGAATCAAAAAAGGGGATCCATATCTGCCATCTCACTTGCCCAACTTGGGTAACACAGGTGTTGAAACCTTTCAGCAGGAGTACTTCGACTTTCATAAGAAAGGCTTCTTAGGAACCTTCTCTGCCTTTGCAGTGAACTCAACCCCTGGTTTGGAATTTCAGGCGTTTGAGTTGGCCACCCAGCAGCACAGCAGCCAAGACACCATTCTTTTCTGATGATAATGCAGGCAGTCCTTTCAGGGTGTAGTAGCTAAGTGCAAACTTCTCTTGACATGAAAAGTGCTTCACAATCACTCCCATGACTAAACAGCGGGGTTTTGTTTTATTTTTTGGAAACCACTGACTTTCAGTTGACATGAAGCAATTTAGTTGTGGAGTTCACGGCACCAGATTGGACTATTATTAAAATGAGTACTTGAACAAACAGTCTTTCCAAATTATAGCCAAAAGTATAAAATAAGGAGTGAATGTTTTACTTCACTGACTGTAATTCTGACTAGCTGAATATTTAAGAGCAAAGTTTCATATTCCAGAGAATAAATGCTAAATTTCCATAAATAGGAGTGTTTATCTCCTCCTCTCCCCTTTCTTACGCTACTGCACTTCATCAAATTTATTCTGTTGGGTCGGTGGGTTTATCACCACTTTGGTATGCCTCCTTTCGGAACTTATATTCTCGTCTGAACTACAGCCAGAGAAGTGTAGCAAAGGCTGTTGTTAACTACCTCGATATATTTTTCTCATGAATATAAAGTACTTTCTGGAAAAGCCAATCCTTTTGTGATTGAAACAACTTTAGAATAGAATCACTAGTTAAATGTCTTTTCAGCTGACCTTGTGAAGCATGTGGAAGTAAAAAATATATTACTTCATAAAAGGCAATATGAAAAGTTTGTTTTCCTATTTCTGCTTACCCAACATTGCACTGGGATTTTGCCCAAACCGTCTAAACAGGGTGTCGCTCCTACTTTTATTAATCCCCATTCAGAAACTGTAAATTCCACTTAGTAAAAGAATTTGGATTCCCTCAAAAATTCCCAGTGGCTTGAAGTAAAAAGTTGCATCTGAAACTTTCTCCAAAGGAGAAATATTTCTCAAGAATTCAGTCCTGGTTCTTCCAAGAGTCTGGTCCAACTCCTCCAGCTGCCCACTTGGCAAGAAGCCACGCAAGTTGGCAGGAAGGCTGCCAGCTCGCCTACCCTATTTTCCTCTGACGTGATGAATGGTTTTACATCTTCTCATTAGGAACTGTTGACATGTCTCGTTTTTGTCATGCACTACACAGCTGAACTAGCCATGATGAATCTCAAACAGGCCCCCTCCTGCTTGGAAAACGCACTTGTTCTGAAATGCGTTGCTTTACAATACACACCAGACTGAACTGGCAGCTGCAGGCTTTTGAGAATAACTGTGCCCTGAACCAACTCATACATTTTGGGAACGCCAAGCTCTGATCAAGACTCATGACTGAGCCGTCACCTACCGGTATTTTGCTGTCTAAGGGCAAAATGAAGCAGTGCAACATAAACCCACACTTCTCAGTATACTGGACTGTGTGATTTGTTAAATTATTAATACTTTCTGAAAAACTACATCATTTGTCAGCTGACCTAACAAAAACTTGCTAACACAATGTTGAAATCACAAGCAACAAAAGACAATCCTTGCCCTTGTGTATGAAAGCATATGTTTAGAAAAAGAAAAATCTGAAAGCTTCTGGAAGCTTAAAGACAAAGTTTGTTTCTTGGAGACAGTAAATAACAGGCCTAGATGGTTCCGGTGACCATTGTACCCACAGATGTTACCATCCCTGAGTTACGGCTCCCATTATTCACACACTTTCAGCACACTGATTGTCTAGTCACAAAACCCCATAACTAAATTCATTATGGGGCTCCGGTCACGTTGCCTAGCGATTAAAGTGATTATGATTAAAAAGTGTCCTTGAACATCACTGGAGTCATGTGCACGCATACACGAGTCTCCTCAGGGCACAAAGCTCCCATTCAAGTCAGCTTGATTTTGTGGAAAACCTGCACTTATTTTAGCAATTCAATCCATGATCCATTTAATACGAACACAATCGAGCCACACACGCAGCAGATGGCCAGCAGAGACAGGTGAGTGGTGCTTTATGCTAAGCTACGACAAAGTATTGCCTCTTAAAAGGTACCAAAATCTGAAACTGTGAACGTGCAGGTTAACAAGAAGACTTAGACCAAGTCTGTCTGTTGATCGACGCTGAGAGGCAACCATACGCTGTGGCAGAACCACCAGTGTACCTAAGAGAGGCTAGAGGAAAAAAAAAACCACCCAAAACACCAACAACCCCCAAAATCCACCTCCAACTGAAAAAGTCCAAACAAATGAGATGGTAAACCTCAGTTTCCACTTTCAATCTCAGGACACTGTTGTTTTACTTTTCCTGTGAAACTAGATATATTGGAACAAGTAAGTATTAGACGGAATAATAACTGAAATTCATGATGCAGTAAGCCATATTTCATTTCATTTTTGTTGCAACCTCAAAAATACATTGTGCTCCCATTTGCCTGACAATAATAAGTATTAGGAGAAGCAGATGGAGTCTTAACGGCTTATCACCAGGTTGAAGTTTTGTTAGCCTGGCTGCATCATAAATAAATAATTTCCTTAAAAGGAAAAGAGCTTTTTCATCTGAAAATCTGCTAACAAAAGTTCAGAAAAGCCACATGAAAATACTGTTTGCAGACTTCTAAAAAAATATTAAAACGGTTTATTAAGAAAGATTGTATCAAAAAGATAGAGTGATAAAAACACTGGCTTCCTGATACAGGATTCTGAAACACATTGATATGTTTCTCAGTGCCATCTACTAAGAAATGCAGCAAATTCTCAAAGGCTTTTCCCAAGTGTTACAAAGAAAAAATCCCCACCACTAAAAAACAATGCACAACAATAGTACAGAAGATCATTAAAGTGCCTTTAACAAAAATAGAATGTATGAAAAATATGCAACTTGCTGATCTCAAGAGTATTTCATAATCACAAGACAGTATCTTCCATCTGATATTTAGATTACCAGTCAAAAACTAAGGGAAACTAGTCTGGCTACTTCCTGTGTCACAAATGCCCCTATCGCTTCACTGTGCTGAGTTGCATAATATGTATTATCAACTTGAATTTGTCCTAAATTGAGTGTATCTTTACATTGCATCTTAGAGCACAGCAAATATAACTAATAACATCTAGATAAGCTATCTACTTAGTATTGAAAATCAAGCTTTATAGAGTAATACATATAAGATGGTTGATAAAGAATTAGAGGAAGACTTACTCGAACATAACTACTCTTATGAACTTTGAGAATTATAAGGACTTCAGTAATTCCATAGGAAATCCATTATCTTATTTTACTATTCCAGTGAATAAAACATGTTAGATTTTTTTTTTTTTCCAGAAAGAAGTCACTGTTTGTTATAACAATGTCAATATTCTTCCCGCATTAGTACTATGATTAACACAGTAATTTCATACTCCACACAGGCAAAAGCTGTGTAATCTCAGTATTATCTATGACGAAAGTAAATGTTGACTTTTTAATCTGCAACATTATGCGTATCTGTATGTATCAAGTACATACACACAGTGGTTGCCTTTAAAAAGGCATAATTTGCCAACAGCTGTCACACAGAGATGTCAAATTACCATCATTTTCCCAAATATTTCAAAAAGGAGATCTCTGCAGTCGTGTGGGAAGACTGGGAGGTGCCTGCTTTTTTTCTTTTGTTTTTATAATAGATTCTTCTGTAGAAGTGCACAGCAGGAAACTATCAACAATGGGGAGTAAGTGGTGCAGTTCCACTCATTTTGCTAATTTTAAACACACAAACTACTTCTTTCACCAACTGGAAGTTAAACATCCTATTTAAATGTAATCTACTAAAGTGTCTTAATGTTGTAAAGCACCACAAAGATCACGAGAATGGCACAGAAAACCCCACAAAGCATTCTAACTATGGGGACAAAAGTTTCTTTATTTCGATGTATATACTGCCCCTTATCTTGAGTTACCTTGCCTATGGGGCTGCAGGCAAAGCATCCCATAAAAAGCAGATTCTTTTGCTCGCTCTCTCTGCACAACTGAAGCAGAGAAAGGAACTGAATGGCGAATGAAGTGCTTTTCTTCTTTTCTCCCCTAGAGAGTAGGGTCACTCTACGTTAAAGTCATTGGTAGGGCACAGCAAGCATGCCTATTGTACAGCTTTCAGATGTTACCTAAGCGTTCGCATCAGGGATGTAAAACAAAGCACATTCTCAGCTGATAATCTCCTTGAGCTGAATATCACATTTAAAACAATGAAAAATGCATTTACCCACATTTCTCAACCTGGCTGTTAAATGTGCCTGTAGCTTGTCATCCCAATTTTCTAATAGTAGCTGTGAGTTCACACAACATGGACATGATGAAAAACATATTCTTAGCACACGGAAGACAACTTAAGCTCCTTTACGTTTGGTCATCTTATTTTTCCAATGCTTTTAAATTAGGAGCCCGTTTGTAGGAGGTGAAATGCGTGCGATTCAGATACTGTCTATCTGTCGCTATTTTTGCCACTACTCCCTCTTGACAAACTTACTTTGGTTTCCCTCAGTAGAAACTGCAAATCCCGCCCACTGAGTATACCGTGGTTTTTTACATAGCCGGGAATATACATAGTGCTCGATCCGTGAACAGTTCCATGGACTTCCATGTAGGTGTGGATGATGTCCAGATAAGCCTTCTTATCCTGTAAGAGCAACAATAAAATATTTTCAGTCTTTACACATTTCAACCAGCAGTGCTCCGTCAGAGCTGGTTTTTATCTTCTGTACCACAAAAGCCAGAAAGAGAAGAAGTTCCCTCATTCTTATATGAATTCTATAACAGTTGATCTTTCATTACATTATTAGTTTTGTTTCTACTAGATTGGAAGAAAACTGCAGCTTTTTTATTCATAGTACAAATAAATCAATACGAAGGTCCTATTAATTTCTAATTAGACAAAAACCAGGTCACTGTCAGATGGCTGTACTCTCAGCGTGCCTAAACAATACTTGGCCTAAAAATACTAAACGGTTTGTTTTGAAATATCAAATTTTCACTCTGTTTTTGTCAGAAATGCAAAATACTTAGTAATTGTTTATGTTCTTTGTAAAGAAATGGGTGAATCTCACCTTAGTAAAATGCACTCTTGCCAACTGAATAACTGAATGCATATCTTTATCTAAATACCTAGTATCTGAGTCCCATAAGATACCTACAAAAATTCCACTTAACCTAAAGATTTAAAGGCATTTTGGAAAAGACCTGGAGAAGAGTAATGGCTTTAGTAAACCTAAAGAAGAGTAAGTTGCATTTAAAAAATAAAAATAGTATACCATCCTTGTTTGCAAACAAGAGTTACTTTAATTTTCAATGCCATATGTTTTTGGAGTTTTAAAGACTACTAGGATTCCAAAAGCAATTAGCTGTAGACTGTATTTACAGCCAGGATGCAGCACAGATCAGAGAGACTTTCCCTCAATATTTGCACATAGTCTTAGTAATAGCTCTAAAATCAGGCAACAAGTTTCTGTACTTCTTGGCAGTGAGAGAGTTTTTAAAAATTCTACTTTCACTCACTATTTTTGTCATGTAAATTCCCAGCCCTGTGTGAAAGCTGGCCAACGATTTTACTGAAGTTCATTCAAAGGGCAAGTAGATCGGTGAAAATCCTGTCTTTTTTTAACCTTGGAGGAGCAGTAAGGTACCAGGCCAAGGTGAACGAACACTATCAGTTCTTAAAATTTCCTTGCTAAATTAGTTGTTGGGATACATCTGAATACACGGGGTATTTAATATCATATAACAACCATCTTCCAGCTTCAGCTTGCTCTACTGGTGATATCATTTGTGAAGAAGTAGCTTGGTGGCCTCGTCATTAAATCGCCCTGTTCTGGTGGTGATGCCAAGGTTGCACCAATCAGACAATGTCCTGGGC
The DNA here is from genome assembly GCA_013399435.1 of Arenaria interpres. NCBI lineage: Eukaryota > Metazoa > Chordata > Aves > Charadriiformes > Scolopacidae > Arenaria > Arenaria interpres. The sequence goes on along the minus strand of VXAK01027560.1, from coordinate 109,770 downwards.
TAAGTATTATATAAAAAACCCAACAAATGAAGAAAAATGTGCTGTCTTGTTTGATGTGGTTGCTGTTATTGTTAATTAGCAAAAATTATTAATAAAAATGAAAAGCTTGCTCCCTCCTTTCTTTTTTTTTTTTGCATTTTACTTCAAATTTGAATTACTCTGAATGAGATGGTCTTTCCATTATTTGTAGAGCAGCACAATTAGAAACTATGGAGAAGCTTATACATTTTGTTAAGAAAAAAATCCATTGTAGAGCTTTTTCTTTGCAAATGTGCAGGAGAAATATAAACGGAGTAGCCTGGTCCAGTTTGCAGAATGCAGCAGTGAGCTGTTTGCTGGAGGCCCACCTTAATCCTGCCTGGGTTTTGGTCCCAACGGAGCCTATCCCTTAGGCTTAAGTGCTCTGAATGAGGAGAGAAGGCAATGAAGTACAGCTACTACTGACATGATGTGCCTACAATAAGAACACTAAGGCGCAGGCCTCGGATTTTATTGGCTCATATCACACAAAGTGATGACACGAATGCACTCGAACTCAAGATAAATATGGGAAGCAAGCACCTAGAAAGAACAAAACCAGCACTACCTAAAGTTGCACTTACTTATTTTAACGATTCCAATGGCAATTTTACAAGCCTCTGCTACAGAATGTTTAGGTGCTCTAAAATAAAGTATTTGACAACAAAGTTATTTAGTGTTTACAGTCTTTCTAATGGTTCCTGAGGAACTGCATTATTGGCTGTAGGACTGTTGAAGATATTATATAGGTTCGAAATGCAATTATGGAAGAAAAACCCATGAATTGTTATTGAACAGAAACACACAATTTTTGGCCCAAGAAGTTCAGGAACCACTTGTCTCTGGTGGCTGTGAAATGCCTGATTTTGCAGTCTTCCTTACACAACAAGTTTTGGCCATTTTTTGGCTAGATAAATCTTTGATGTGAACTGGCCCTGCTGCCATCTCATTATCTTTATTAGCTCATTTTCAAAGACAAAAAGGACCCAAAGAAATGTAACATTTTCACATCTCTTGTTTATATGTGATGCCAATAAAAACCTAGTGGTATTCTGAGAAGCATCTGTGAAGTTCCTTCCCTAAATTCTGCTGGAAACACTTTGATACATAAAATGGACGTTGAATTTAGGCCAAAGTACTCCCCAAATCATCTCGTGACTAACAAAGTGAATCTTCCTACTATATCCATGTGCTGTCCTCTATATAAATGCCAGCACTTGATGACTACAAAACAGGGAATATACAGGATTAAAAAAAAGTATACTAAGATGGGATGAAAAGAATAGGCTTCCATGCTGTATTTACAGTATGTTTTTTTAGGGGCAGAGGGAGAGTTTTTACTTAAACCCCTAAAGTTACAAAATAATGTAATAAATATTACCAATAAATTTGAATTAACTGAGCAGACATACAAATTATATTTGAAATCAATATATAAACAATCAATATAATTTAGGAAGACCAAGCAAAAGCAGTGATAAAATCAGCATGTTTTAAGCCTCTCTGCAAGTGTAAACAAAACATTAAATTAACTATCCATTAGGAACGTTACCTAACCATATGACTGACTTCTTTCCCGATTCAGAGTCTAAAACTACAGATAACACATTTAGTACCCCAAACAGCATCAATTCATCCATCCATAATGTTTAGAAAAATAATGGACTTAAGTGTTTTTGCTGGGTTTCAACTTCTACAAGATAGGGTGACTAGGCATAGAGTCTATAGAAGGGGCTGTTCCTTATAGACAAATAGGCACAAGTAAAGGGATCAATATGTAAAAATTTTATGAATTAGTTTTCAAACCACAGGAGTAAAACCATGAAAAAACACCACATACAAACTGGGAAAAATCTTTCATCCCCCAAAGGGCTACCCTCTTTCATTTAATCAAATGAAAATTTTAAACAACATTTGGAACACAGAGTAGCATATTCCCTTTGTTCCCTGGACATAAACCAGTGGTTTTTAATTTTTCTAAAAGTCTGTCTTTCTGAAGGAAACAAACAAAAAGAGCCCAACCAAAACCTCAGAAAGCACAATCCACAAAACAATCACTCCTTTATTCCCTTATTCACCTTGAGTCAAAAGCTACCGCTTTTATAACCATCTGTAAAGCACCATAAAAATACCATTAGCACCATATATCTTACACAAATCTCACTAACATTTGTCTCCTTTTGCATTCAAGTAGTCCTGATTTTCCACATTCCTTGAAGAAAAGCGTTATTTTGGATCATAAAAGTATATATTGTAATAAACCACTTCACAAAAATAATCAGGGCACATAATTCCAATTCTATACATTAAAAACACTGAATTAGAAAATGAGAGAATGTAAATATGGCATTTATAAATAGAAAGGAAAGGCAATACAATAAAATAAATCAGGAGATATGATTTGCAAACAAAATATCAACATTCCTTCAACTGTTAATCCATTTCCTGAGTTTGCCTGCTTGGGTGCAGATATAAACATTCTTTTATCTTAAATCATTTGTCAGTAAACTCCAGATTTTTACTTTCTCCAAATAGAACTCAAAGAGAAAAGATAATAGGCTGCTGGCTAGTAATGTAAAATCAACTTTCCCTGCAGAGTTTGGGTCAGACTGCGCTATTCACCCATAGCTGCTCTCTGTACTGCAAATCTAGACTTCGAGCTTGAAATATAACCGTATTTTAAAAAAAAGCAAATTATTTCTTCTCAAAATCAAAACGGAAGAATAACTGTGAGTAACAGTCATACAAAACTTTTCTGAAACAGTTTTTCAGCAGCTAAAATAAACATGCCATTCAGGAAAGGAATTTTTGTTGCTCGTTGACTGCAGAACTGTTATTACCGTTCATCAATTATTTCCACCTACTTTTAAAAGCATCATGATAAGGCCTTTCTCATCAAAGAAATCAAATGGCAACTGTCTAATAAGTCTTTCCCTAAGACAACACTGACAAAATGACATAGTCTGAAGGGTTGAAATTTTAAGTTTGGTGGGTGAAAAATTTAAGAAGTAAAAGCTATAAAAAATACATGGTAGAAACACGATGCGTTAAGAACTCAATTATGCTTTTAGTTTTCTTGATGTGGTAGGTGGTGGGAATCAACAACTCTGCTTTCCCATCAGTTTGTCAGTCCAAGTTGATCACAAATTTTTGCAATTTTAGACCATTTGAGTACCCTCAAAGCACAACAAAAATTCAGTACTGAATGAAACCAAGCACCACATACGCAGAACTACAGGCCAATTATGTTACAGAAGAGCGTGATTCAGAGCCCCAAACAGGTTTATGAGGTTGAAAGTTCAGACTGAAAAATGTATGTAAAACAGCCCAATACCCAGTCTCACTTTCTTCCATTGAAAAAGTCAGAAGACGGTGGTTTTATAAAACTTGACAAATATGTCAGAAAAGTGGGTATTGGGAGGGATCTTTGTATGTATCCTAAATACATATCCCTAAGTCTAGAAGTCCTAACACCTGCGTGCTTATTTGCCAACATGTCAAGTCTAAGGTAAGCCAAAACCCAGTGTATATACAGTGTAGGAAAACTGAGATTCTGATACAAACATAAGATTGAAAAATCTCTGGTTTTGAGAGTTGTCACACTCTCAAAGACTTCTCAAGACATCCTTGAATAATGAAAATCCAGTCTATTAGGGAACTAGAAGAGAGCACAAATGCTGGAGAATTCAATGCACAACAATATTAAGTAAATAGATATAGTGATAAATCACAAAGAGCAGATGATGTCTCTTGGATCTGGAGAGGATTCAGTGATTCATGACTAGCAAGTGTGAATTCTATACTGAACAAATTATCTGAAACTAAAATAAAGTTTTAACTATACAACTAAACTGAAGGGGGAGATTCAATTAGATATTAGGAAGAAATTCTTTTCTCTGAGGGTGGTGAGACACTGGAACAGGTTGCCCAGAGAAGCTGGGGATGCCCCATCCCTGGAGGTGTTCAAGACCAGGCTGGAGGGGGCTTTGAGCAACCTGGTCTGGTGGGAGGTGTCCCTGCCCATGGGAGGGGGTTGGAACTCGATGATCCTTAAGGGGCCCTCCAACTCTAACCATTCTATGATTCTAACTACATAAACCCAACAAAATTACAGTATTCAGTTCTTTCTGTAGAAGAAAATCCTCTCTCACCAAATTGGTAGTGTTCTCTGAAGAAGCCAATGAGCACACAGAAACTCCTTAAAAAAGTTCTTACAGCAATTGTCTCTTCAGGATAGAAAGGAATCACCCTTGCGAATGAATAGTTATCATGCAAAAGAGAAATAAAGAAGTGACAAGTCACTTCATATTATGTGTGCAGTCAATACATATTATTCAGAGTAGCAAAACTGAAACTAATTTCAAAACACTGCAGAAAAACATCACAATACCGAACACTTGGAGTGACAAAGCTTTTGAGAAAGTCCCCTCAGTAATCTAAAGGACCCAGTGACTAGGAAATAGCATGAATGATAAATTCAATATAAATAAACAGTGATGCATGTGTTGAAAACCAGTCCTAGCTTCACATATGAATGACGGAACTGAGCTAACAGTGTCACAAGAATGAAGACTTTGCACTATGATAAAATATAATTATGGTCCATGAAAAAAACTCACAGTATAATGTTCACTATCAGTCAGTCCACCCACCCACCAACCAAGTAAATGATAGGAATTACATGGAAAGGAATACAGAAATACAGAGAGTATCATTGAACTCTTCTGTAACAACACATTTCTCTCCCTCCTCAAATGCTGTTGTGGTTCTGGTCCCTTTCCTCAAAAATAAGCCAAGAACACTGGACGTGGTTCTGAGAGGGGTAAGAAGGATCCAAGCTACAGAACATTTTCCATCATTTCCTACAGAAACCTATAACGAATTCATTAACAATTCTCCAGCTTGGAAAAGATGACTTGGCAGAATATGAGAGAGGTTTCCAAAACCATAATTGGCATAAAAGAACATCAATAGCGACTGACTATTCACAATGTCCTGATACAAAGGAAGCCAAACAAAGGTAGTAGGAGGCAGGTTTAGGAAAACCCAAAAGATAAGGGCTCGTCCTGCAACAGGTCAGAGACTTGAGGGACTCCATGACAGAGAACATTGTGGATGCAAGAAAGTTAGCAAAGGTTCATGATCAGACAAGAGATTTGAAGACAGCTCTTACTGAGATCTCAAAAGCTTGTCCCCAGACACTTAGTTTGTCAACAGAGAAACAGATTCAGAAAATTCTGAGCTGAAAGAAGCTGGAAAGAGAGAGAACATGCAAAGGAAGTAGTAGGTAACTTTGCCATGCTTTTGGTCTTCCTTGAATGTCTATTTACAGCCTCTTTGCTGGGCACCTACCACATATATCTGCATAAAACACACACCAGCACAGACATAAATATACAGATATATGTATAAAATTTATTTGCACATATATAATCTTTGCACAAAGAAGGAATAAAACATCTCAGTAAAGACTTGCATTCTTCAAGATCTGCCAGAAATCCTGCTTATTCAGTTCCCTGTCCTCATCTTTATCTATTTCATTCACCATTTCTTGTAGCTCTTCATCCATGAAATTTTCTCCTTTTTGTTTTCCACACTGAGGTTTTTGAAAACTTTGACAATTTCACTGTCATATAGCGTGCATTAACACCTAACCAGGCATTTCCTGGCCTTTGAATGGAAATTTCCAGAACTGAAAATGAGAGGTACTTGTGTACTGTACTTGAGGTGCTGAAGCTGAAAAGTGCAGGGGTACAGACGAAAATAGGAAGCAAGACTACAGGAAGAAAAGGTCATGTTGGTTTTGTGATAATAAAATACTAGTAGATATATGCATTAATTGGTATTGTAAGACCTCAGTAAATCATTTTGCAGCTGGAGAGTAAGAAATTAAACATTCAGCCAAAGTATTTTGCTAAATATGAAGCACAAAAACCACTCGGAAGGGAAAAGGCAACAAGACACTGATTTCACCAGCAGCGAGACACTGATCTCTGCACGTAACACAACTATTCCTAGAAGTATAATTTTTTCCTCTCTGACTTCTCATTTTCTTCCTACAACTTCATGGAAGAGGGCATACCATGGGGAAATTACATATGTCACATGGAGCTATAAAGGAGAGACATTAGCAAAAACAGCTTTGGTTGTGTACTCTCCTAAAGTACAAGCTAAATGTAACCATGTCTCATCTTTGATTCTTCAAAAGCTTATTATGCAGACAAGTACGCATTTAAGAAAAATGCCCATCTTGTCAAGTGGCATTAGTAACACACATTATTTTGCCTTTAAATGTGTAAATATTTTTCTGGTAATTCCAATAGACTCTAAGAAAATCTATTAAAGCAATCATCGTACAGTTTTATGTTATGCATTGCTGGTTGTTTTCTGACAGAAGTAAAATTCTGACTTCTCTCACAGCACCCCACAAAAAAGAAATAGCACATAGTGTAAAATGAATCTTGACTCTTTTATCTTTCTAGGATTAAGGGTAGAAGTATTGGAATAGTATGACAGGAAGTTGAAGGAAGAAGAACAAAGAAAAGGCTTAGACCAAAACAGGAGCTAAGATGACATGAAAGGCTTCAAACATTCCCTTTTAATTGAATGTTCTGCAATTAAAGCCAATTTTGATAATGGAGAGCATTACGGGTTTCACTCACATTTTATTCATTCTTTCTTTTTATCTTAGGCAGAGATAGGACTCTTTTTACTCCTTCGTACTGCCAGAAATCCCAGACAAAAACCCAAACCTTTGATTACAACGAACACATCCAAACTTGGCAAATGTTACCCTTGATAGGTTACGGAATCACGGAATTGTCGGAGTTGGAAGGGACCTCTAGAGATCATCTGGTCCAACTCCCCTGCTAAAGCAGGAACGCCTAGAGCACATTACTCAGGACTGCATCCAGGCAGGTCTTGAAGATCTCCAGAGAAGGGGACTCCACAACCTCTCTCGGCAGCCTGTTCCAGTGCTCTAAGGATAACGTTTAGAAATGTGGTCAAATTCTTTAGAGCCTCCTGTCAGTAACCCTCAACTCTCTTAAGACTGATTTAGTTAACAGAAGGAATTAAACAAGATGTAACTTGTCTCTGCTGCTTACATCCTTCCTGACCTCCAGCAAGATGTACCTGGACCTGCCCACTGTAATATGGGATGAATCCCACTGGTCTCAGGCCATGGACTGATGTTTTTTTCTGTATCCAGCAGAGCTTAGAGAAGTCATCACTGTATTCTGCCCCCTGTTACTCATCATGTTCATACCAGAGTTGAGTCCCACTGAATGATGTGGGAAGAGAGAACATTGTCTGTAATTAATCCATAATTCTCTAGCTACAATAACCTGGTTAGCATACCCAGTTTAAGCAGATGGTGGTCTTAGCTGGCCCTACCAACTCTGACCAGCTGTGCAGCAGAGCTCGGAATATGGGGATTTCTAGCCAAGGTGAAATGACAAATAATTTGTCTTTTTCTTTTTTTTTTTAACAGGTCTAACCAGACACAGAAGAGGACCCATGTCCACGACTATATAAAACCATGATGGCAGTTAGCTATTCTAGTCCCACCCCCAGGGAAAAAAGGTCCTGCACATACCTCAGTTCCATTACAACCAGCTCGGTTTAAAATTAAACAATTTATTTGCAACTGCTGTTTCCTGAAAGAACCTCAGTCTGGGGACTGGAACACTCTCCCCTCCACACTGCTTCTCTAATGACTGATTAGACCCAGCAGTGACACATGTATTCTGTGGAGATTACACTTTTTGTTAATTGGGCATGTTCAATATAAAGAAAAGGAGCAGAATAAATAGATTAGTCTGATTCCATACCAGCCATGGCAGATGAAAAGAGCACTGAAAAGGGAAAATGAAGGAAACACAAAATAAGCAAATTACACAGACACAAGATTAGTTCAGGCTTTCTGTTGATCACAAGAATTGGATTTTATCACTCCAGATAAGACACCCCACACTGTCATCGATTCAAAGCCTATCTGCAGTGATTGCATTTCTGTACCAGTGCATATGGGCATGACGGCAGTTACAGGCTGCAAGTTACAGTTTTAATGTGCTTGAAGTTACAAGCATACAGTAAGCATTTTAATATGGCCAGGTATTAAGTCATACATCTTGGAAAAAACAAGACAGACAATACTTATAGAAACAGAGCAGTGACTTGAAAAGCAGCAGTTCTAAAAAACAATACAAGGGTCTTGGCTGAGAAGTTGTCTGACCACAAGTTCCAAATGGTGAAAAGGGGATATGCCTAACAATGCATACAGTATTTCCTTTCAATTTGGTGCTGGTACGGCCCACGTGCCCTTTGCCAACATTCACATTTCAAGAGAAATGTCAATAATCTTGAAAAGGTTCAGACAAAACAGACACATGAGAACACTTAAGGATTAGAAAGCACAAAGCTCTCAGTGGCTCACATATACAGGCTTTTCAGGAGATGACTGCAGTTACTTTCACCTCAACCTATATATTCTCACTGGGAAACAGAACAGAAACATCATCAGTCCAGTAGAGAAAGTCTATAACTACTACTAAGACTGAAAATTACCATTTGGAAACCTGTACCAGAAATAATGCAAAGTCTTCTGGGAGAAGGCAATTACTCAAGGATTTTACTAGAGGAAGGAGTAGGGTTTCCATCGTGTGCTATTTAAAAATCAAGATTGGATGTTCTTTTCCAAAAAAGCCATGTTTTTGTCTTAATCAGCCCATGAATATCCTGTGTGTCATACAGAATCTCAGACTAGGCAATCACAAATCTCCCCTCTGGGCATATAAGCTATTAATACATATTTCTGAATTCATGCAGACTGAATAAACTGAGAAAGATATATATGTCAGTGAAAAAAAATCCCCTGGTGACTAAGCAACTATCTTGTTCCTTAAATCCAACTGGTACTCAACAGGTTGTTCTGCTGATATGCACTACAAATCAGGTCAGGAAGTATAGATTATTATTACATGCAACTGTTCCTGAGAGACTGATAACGAGATCAGGAACTAATAGTACAAAAGCCTCAGCCAGAAGAGACTGGAATGAAAGGATCCCCGCTCTGCCCCAGCATTTGCAGACAAGAAGAGCCGTCAGACAGAGGCATACTAACTTGTTCTATACCACAAGTCAAACAGAATAACTGTCACAGTATTTACTATGATTTAAAGCAAAATTTCCTTTTAAGACACAGATTACATGGCTTAGTGCAATAACCCCAAATATAAACCTGAGAGATCACAATCGAACACGCACAGCTAATATACATCTTTTTCTCAGCACAGTAGCCAAGAAGGATTCAACTCTTTTTGCCACCACTGGCGACATTCTCCCATTTCTCCTAAGTTGTTGTTTTGTTTTGTCTCACAGAAGGACCATTTACTTGCAGCTATCATCTTTCAAGAATTTATTCTGTATAATCAGAGATATCAGACTAAATGTGACACAGGTGCTGTCACTGTCGTGTTGTTTGAATTTGTCTTTTTCACAGCACTTACTGATCAGTTCCTTTTTCAGTTCACAAGAGGATTAAAATAAGGTCTTTTTAGGCAGGAGGGGAGGCACACAGGGTATATGGGCACACAGAGCTAGAGGTAACTTAGGAGAAATCCAGTTATTAGTAAATAATCTCTTTTCTTTAAAAACTGCATGAAAGAGACATTCCCAGGTGTGGCAGCCTGAAAGAAGGGGTTCCAGAAAAGGACAGGGGACAAAAAGCAGAGACCACTGTGAGCTTAACAATACAATATACTTTAACTTGGTGAAAATATGACTAAACCTCAGTGTTGTTATTCTACAGCTTTTGTCTGCAGATGGGAGACAACGCAGCAATTGCAATATTGAAGAAACAAAACTGATATTATTACAGGGAGATAAAATGAGATTGAACACTTCTTGAGTCTTTAGGGAAACACAATTTCCAGTTCAAAATGCAGCACATCTTTGGTTGTAGATATAAGAAAAGAAGTAATTGAAAGAAACATTTGCTTATGACTGATTAAAGTTCACAAAACCTTTGACACCTTCAATTTCCCATTGCTTTTAACAGCTTCTGCATTTTCCAAAATTATTGTGATATCAAGATTACAAACATTTTTTATTCTACCAGAAAGGTGTACATAAACAGCAAAGGATCCACATTAATCTAGATAGAAGTTTCCTCATCAAAAAGACTTAGAAAAATGTTCAATGTAATTATTTAAATATGATTATTTTCAGAAAAAAGAACTTAATAGATTTAGAGAGAAGGGATACTTTTAAATTTAGATTGCTCTATTACATTGACAAAAATAAATTTGTTCAAGTATACAAGCCTAGAAAACTCACCTTCCAGAAATTATCTACTTTGCCATAAACGAGAGATTGATTCTGCCTTTTGATGTCATTAATGTGTTTAATGTCACTGGAATTCAGATGCTGCTCTACCACAAATCCAAGGAAGCTGTTATCTGGAGTGTGAGCTGTAAGAAATGGAGCAGATTCAAAACCTTTTAAAGTATCAGTTAATGGTACAAAAGCGCAAATGTTGACAGAAAAGTAGATATAAGGAAAAAATTATTCAACAAAGCACTTCCTTCACATTCAGACT
>VXAK01027560.1:35008-99140 GCA_013399435.1 Arenaria interpres | reverse complement strand
CCTTCTCATTCAGACTGAGAGACACATTTGCTTTCTTATTATTGAGAATAGTTCATATTTATTTTAAGTCCTGCTGCATATGTCTACTGAAGTAAGCAGTTATTTTCTGGCTTGTTTCTGACAATAAAAATTCCGTAGCTGGACCAAGGCCAATGATAATGATTTTTTGTGTGCTGAGCTTTATTTTATTATTGGAGATAACAGAACCAGAGATAAGAGAATCCAGATTGACAATCTCAGAGATGCAATGCCAACAATTTGAAAAAACCCTGGATTTAGGCTTATTAACAAAGCTGTGTGTTGCTCAATGTCATAAATACATGTTAGTAAATTTCTTGCGTTCACGTTCCGTATTGGAATAGCAAACAGCAACCATCTAACTCACTGCCTATTATGTATCCATGCTAATTACTACCCTACAAAGTCACACTATCCAGATCCAAATACAAATTTCACTGCCTAATTCACTCAGATATACCGATCAGAAAACACTGAAAGGTGACAACTGAAGCTGGCAAAATTTTTGTTAATCCAGCATCCAGACAAAAAAAGTGCATGCAAAGGATATACAATTTACTCTCAGTGTTCTATGTTATTTTTAGCTTCTGTTGGCCTTTTTCCAGCAGTGACATCCAGCAATACCAGCCACTGTCCTCCTCCTATAAAGACACAGGGCTATAAGCTCATAAAAGTTATGTGGTTTTTATTGGGTGTTTTGTTGTTTTGTTTTTTTTTTCCTTTTTCTTGACAGGGTGTTTAATTCCAGGGATGGACTCCAACATTGAAGGCTTCAGGTAAAAATCAATCCCTACTACATAAAAATTACTCCAACATGTCAGATTTTTGTGCCTCTCCAAAACGTGTCATAACCTCACAAGATTACATAGAAATACGCTGCAATAAACACTAGGATCTCCTCTAGAATCCTCCCTTTTGAATTCTGGCACACAAGCTGTCAACTTCTTACTAAGCACATTTTGCAAATTTAACAAACAAACAAAACCCCAAGGACAATGCCCCAGGCACTTATGATACCATGTGATGCTAAACCTATAGTCAGAGTTATTAAAAAAAATAAAATTCTATTGAAGTTATGAGGTTTTGCTTTTTGCTTCCTGAAAAATCAGCCAACTGGATAATGCAGTAGAACAGAGAAACCATACAGAGCGTACACTCCCCTTTGCCATTACATTTAGTCTTTCAAATGACAATTACTCTTTTGCACAAAAAAATGCCTCAGCAACAGCTCAGCACTCACTCAGACCCAAGGACTTTTTAGAATTTAACATAGCAAATGGCACGCTGCAAATATGCCTGAAAAGGGGCATTTTTTCCATCCTTTCATATTTTTGGATGAGAGATTGCATTCAAAGGAGAGGCAAGGCAGTGCACACTCAAAAGCAAAATAAACCTTTGTTAAAGTTAGCACTTAGAACTGGTGGAATTCAGTGCCTCAAACATCGCTGACAGGAAGCATTCAGATGGATTTTTTATTTAAAAGTACTAGTGCTGCTATTTTGCATAAAAGACTAAATGAAAAAAAAACATAAAAAGGGGAAAAAAGCATTTGGTAATATGCCACAGGTTTGAATATGTCTTGCTTGTTGCTCAGCAATAATTTTCTGCCCTTATAATCAGAGTTCTCAAAACATAATAGAGTCTGGGGATCTTGGGAAGCTGTCCAGGCTTCCAGTCTGTCATAAAATCTTTACTGATGCATAACACACACTTTTCATCACAACCCCATAAAGATGGTGCTACGTCTGCAGCAAAGAAAAAAAACCAAACCAAAATTAACTTTAAATATCACAAAACACGCTAACTCTTCTGCACCTAGTGCAAAAAGAAGCCAAATCCTTGAATAATCTCTAGCAGTGGAATCACTCCTGCTTCAGAATGAGTTTGCTTGCAATCTCTTTACCACTTCACCTGCAAATGAAACGTGCAGCCATTTCCAGCAGTAAAAAATCAAAATGGTTATTTATTGAAATTCCAATATAGTCATACTATTCTGAAGATTCATTATGGAGTGATTTGCCCTGAACATGAGACTGTAACAGCAGTCTATACTGCCACGACAGAGACCTTCTCTATTGAGAAGGTTTACTTTCTTCTGCATTTCATGGGGAGGGACTGAGGAGCACACACAGAGCACACAGCCCTACCACAACTACTCATGCAACCATTTTCCAAGTGCATCATCACCCTTGGTGCTATCTTGAACAGGACCTTACACACAAATTCCCCAACAGGTGAGCTACTGAAACACAGCAAAACTGATCTTCCAGCTTCTTTTTCATTTAGGACATAAATCAATAAATATTAGCAAATTGTGTGGGTACAGAACAAGCTCAGCTTACTAATGTCCAGGCACAAACTCTGCAACCACTTCCAAGTCACATTTCCCCACCACACGTTTTGTTACTTGCTTCAAAACAACTGTGAATGCAGTCTTTTATCTTTTGAACAGCCTTCACTTATATTTGTCTGGAAAAAGTTGCACAGCAAATGTTGACAGATAAAATAGGCCCCTCTCAAGAATTTTACAGGGCAACTGGAATCAAAAGCATGTCAACCAGACAGTGGCATGTATAATTCTGCTACCAAATGCAGAAAAGTTTGAAGGACTTGACTATGAAAAGTCTGATGAGAGAGAACAGTGCACAGTCTGGTCCTAGTCTCAGACAGGGACCACCATCGAACTTTGGAGGTGAGGCTGGTCACTACTAAGGGTTTCTTTACAGGCTTGGGCTGAGAAGGTGCTGCACACAACAGCAGGCACCTTCCTCTTCCCTAAAGTCCACTTAAGTGCTTGTTTCTCAATAGCTTTGTACACTGCTGGCAAATAAACGTGAATCAGTTCACCTCAGGATGGATGCTCGCAACGTGAAAAGCAGCCAGGTGAAAAATTTGAGAAATACACCCAAAAAAAGTAGAGACAAAAAAATATTTTTGCAGACAAAAAATTAGCTATTAATCTAGAGTTTAAAAATTAGCGAAGGAATTGCACTGCTCTGTTGTTGAGAGGAAAAACACAGAAATTCAACAACATAGTTAACATAGCTACAAACTTCAGTTTATCATAATGAAATGCAAGAGTGCAATTTAGAAAAATGCAATCTAACCAGTTCCTCAAAAACCTATTGCTCCACAGCAAGATTTGAGAACACAAAACGAACAAAAGCAAACTTACTGACACTTGAAGGAAAATCCAATCACCACTTTCCACAAATACCCTGAGAATAAAGCTCCCTACCATTATTTACATTAAGCTGATGCTGTTATTTTCTGATTGCTGGATCAAAGCATGATAAGAGCTTTTTCGTAGTCTACAGACACTTATTGACACTTATGATTCTGCCCCTTTAGTAGCTGCATTTTATTAATCCGTGAACTTGCCTGTCAGAATACAAAACTTCTTCTCAATGAAAGCATTCCTTCTTAAAGCTTCAAAGTATTTATTAACACAGGGATACTTACGGAACATTGTATAAAACTGCTGTGGATTAAGGTTCCACTTTCCCCATGGTGTCTTGTGGCCTTTAGACTGGGCATAATGGGCATGGTTAAACTCTGGTTCAGTTCCAAAGGAATCCAAAACTCTTAGCATACACCTAAAAGAAAAAAAATAATTTACTGTAGGTACACATGTATAAGTATACATAAGCATGTATGTGTATATATACATAGCTATGATAATTAAGACGTGTTTTGATTTTGTGTGCACCTGTGGATGATTTATAAACTGAAGGTACATTTTAATTTCAAACATTTCTGTTCGTGTTACGTTCACAAAGACATTACGATCAGCAAATTCAAAGGTATTTCAGACATTCGCATAGCAACCCCGGAGCTTATTTTGGGTTTCTTTGTTCTTACAGAATGAAGTTATGCTTTAACATCCAAGCAGAGTTTCTGGGAATACTGCTGCGGTCACCTACATTCCTGGGGTTCTGAAGGAGAATTTAGGCAGAAGAAGAGAGGATTCTTCATCTATTTTCTAATGTTCTCACCCATTACCACAAAATCAAATACAACAGCCAAGGGCCACATGCCAAAAAGATCAAGAGCAGAATAGTACTTTGTCTTTAGACAATTTTAGTCTCCAGGTTCTGACTGTGGGGTCAATTAGACCTACTGGAGCACTGAAAACAGTTTAATTTGCTGAATGCTTGCAGTCAGACAGACCATTTATTTGTTTATGAAACATTTTGTCACAGACTTCTGAAGAAGCAATGTAAAAGTCAAATGTCTGCAACAACCAGTCTACAACTGAGAGAAATCTTGGTATTGGATTACAAAGGGTCTGGGATGTCAGAGTCACACTCAGTCCTTTATTTAAACTCCTATTAATTCCTTGGAAAAAAAAATATCCTTCATTTATGAGCGGCACCTTTCAAAAAAGGTACACAAGAGGCACAAAAAATCTCAGTATGAGAAAGGTGGCAGGCAGTCTAGCATACAGATTCTAGAAGAAGTTATCTTTCCAAAACAGCCTGCCAAACCTTGGTATGGCTTGGACAGGAACTTTATGGCTGTCATACTGACCGTTGGCTCCACTGCAAATGAACTGGATTATTTGGTTCCACAGCTGCTGACCCTACAACACTCTTCAGCCCTCTACAAACAAAATTTTCAGAAAAAACTTACATAGGATGTGTTCCAACATCATGTGCCATGAACTCTTACCACTGCACATTGGATCACTGGGCTTGTACGTGCTAAGGAAGGGACACAACTTTAGGGTGGCAGAAAAGGCACGTAGCTGCAAAAATGACTATTAAAAATGGCTACATTTAGTAATCTTCAACATTTCCCATGCTCCAAGTCCATAGACACTCTGTTCAGTAAAAAACTAGGATTTTGGCTTTAAAATGTGAAAGAATTTAGCCTCCAAAAGGTGAAAGAACTTAGCTCCAATCATTATGCAGCTTTAAAAGATGAAAGAATTTAGTCCCAAGAACACATTTACGTATTTCTTATGTTGCTCCTTTCTTTAAAAGTACCCATTAACTTGGGAAATAGAAAAAACCCAGCAACTTTTAAACTCTCATATGAAATGCCACCTTTGTATTTGAAAGTACAAATAGAGCAAATTTACTTTTATTCTAATCTCCACAGAGATCTTTCAAGCAAAAAGAAAGTCAAAATATACAACACATTATGATTCACCAAACAACAAAGCTGACAGATCAGTTTCTGTGCAGTGTTTTATGTCAACTGTTCTCAATGAAAATATTTTACAACAGTGGCAATTATCTCTGCATCACACAAAATACTCCAGCAGGACCAAAACAACTTCTGCACCGATGAATCATTTAGTAATAAAAGCCCTCATTTCTTGGCAGGCCTTAAAACAAAATTCTTATCAAATATACGGCTTTTGGGCATGTACTTGAATACAGGGGAATGAAAAATGAGCGAAAGCTCCTGAAAAACTGCAACATTACTGGAGTTTGTCAAATTATGTATGTAAGGTGCACTACATCGCATGAGATCATCTCAAAGTGCTTTGTTTCCTCTCTTTTTCCTGTATTGGGAGGTAGGGTGCGTAGCACTAATTGTTCACAGGGATACGTGTAACTATGTCCAATCCACACAGGGTCTCTGAAGCAGGACAGGAAACGCGATGCAATGGAAACTAAGCTAAACCAGGAAGCAGGGAGAACACAAAAAAAAAATATTTGCAGGATTCGGGCATAAAGCAAGTTGGAAAAGAGAAAAAGATCACAGCAGAAAGTGCAAGGGTGTGCAGAAACGGTATGAGAGGATCAAATATTCTCCATTTGCTTCACTTAGCAATTTAAATTTCTTTCAACTGAACTATTTTTAAACAGCATTTTGATTTTACATAGAATGTTTTAGCATTTCTGAAGTGAAATAATTAATTTTCAAAATGGCAAACCAGTATTTTTTTTAAAGCAGAGATACATTTTAAATAAAAATGTTAATTTAGTGTGATTTTACCTTTAGTTTTTCACTCACTTTCCCCCTCCTTCCCCAAAGTGTCACCTAGCTGTAGCAGGAAGTTACAGAGAATTACAGCATGCCTTGGAATTGATGGGTGAACTAGATGATCTGAAAGGTCCCTTTCAAACTAAGAAGTTCTATGATTCTCTGGCGTCAGACTGATTGGTCTATTCAATAACTAATTAAAAAGAGGATTGGTGGGAGGCAAACTGCTTACAGAAACATCCATATTAAAGTCTTCTTCTAAGATATTAGAAGTGACAATTTCGGGGCCTATAATAAAAAATTAGACAAAATAACCCAGGATTATGGCCATTTTAAAGTGACAATTTTCCTTAAGTTGGGCATACGCACAATCTTAACTGTGCTGTCCTAGTGGCGATATTTATACACATTTATTCATATCCTTTTCCCACCTGAGGTTACAATTTTTCTCTAGTTACATATACCTCATCTTTGTCGACAGGAGCAATGCTGTTCAGCAGCACCCATCACTGGCAGCAACCAGTGGCTACGCCAGCATAAACTGTTAAATAAAGGGTACATATATGCCAGTGGTTGCAGACGTCTTCACAGAATGCTATGGGGTTGGAAGGGACCTCTGGAGATCATCTAGCCCAACCTCCCTGCCGGAGCAGGTTGCACAGGAACGTGTCCAGGCGGGTTTTCAATGTCTCCAGAGAAGGAGACTCCAACACCTCCCAGGGCAGCCTGTTCCAATGCTCTACCACCCTCAAAGTAAGAAGTTCTTCCTCATGTTTAGGTGGAACTTCTTATACTCAAGTTTGTGCCCATTTTCTCTTGTCCTGTCACTGGGCACCACTGAAAAAAGACTGGCCCTATCCTCTTGACACCCACCCTTTAAGTATTTATAGGTTTTGATCAGATCCCCCCCTCAGTCTTCTCTTCTCCAGATTAAAAAGACCCAAGTCCCTCAGCCTTTCCTCGTAAGAGAGGTGCTCCAGGCCCCTCATCATCTTTGTGGTCCTCTGCTGTACCCTCTCCAGCAGTTCCATGTCCTTCTTGAACTGGGGACCCCAGAACTGGACACAGTATTCCAGATGGGGCCTCACCAGGGCAGAGTAGAGGGGCAGGATGACCTCCCTCAACCTGCTGGTCACACTCTTCCTGATGCACCCCAGGATGCCATTGGTCTTCTTGGCCCCAAGAGCACATTGCTGGCTCATGGTCATCCTGTTGTCCACCAGGACTCCCAGGTCTTTTTCCGCAGAGCTGCTCTCCAGCAGGTCAGCCCCCTACCAGGCAAAACCCAACCAATTCCGGTTTGGAAGCTTTGTAGGTGCATTGAGCCCAGGCACAGGAACATGCCAGCACAGATACACAAAATCCAGGGTGCTTTGGTTTATGTCCAGCCAG
Organism: Arenaria interpres; assembly: GCA_013399435.1. Lineage (NCBI taxonomy): Eukaryota > Metazoa > Chordata > Aves > Charadriiformes > Scolopacidae > Arenaria > Arenaria interpres. Next base: position 91,793 of record VXAK01027560.1, on the reverse strand, counting down.
GTCAGATCATGACCAGCTCATATCTGCCTATAGAAATCCTTGCAGATGCACACATTAACTTAGTTTCAGGTCACTCAGTACTTGCATTTAAAATGTAAAAGCTAAGTCAGAAGATAACCCTTCTAAAACAGATATATTCTAGAGGACTTGTAAGAAGCAGGAATGTTGTTCATTTTTCACGATAGCTGTCACCTTAATTTATTTCAAGGATAAAGCCAGTTGGATTTCTGGCATATGGGAATGAGTCATTGCTGGAGAGACTGTAGAAAAATGAAAAAAATACCAGATTCTTATGTGCTGTATGGAGGATGCGGGTGCTAAGAAAGGCAATGAGCTGCACTCCTCAAACTATATTAAGCTACTAATTTTTATGTTGCTTCATTGCACATAAACTGCATTCAAGTATCCAGACTTCAGAACTGAAAAATACAGCATGTTCAAGCATGCTTCTGCTTGAAAATGAGGTGCACTCAAAAATGAGATTTGTTTTGCTGTACTCATGCCATTTACAGCACCAATTATAGCACAGATAAGGCATGGACTACCAAAAGTCATTGGTGCTAGAGATCTCAGAGGTACAAAACAGTATTTCAGTTGTTCAGAAACACTCACCCCTCAGAGCAGCAGGGCCATTCTTTTGAGCTAGCAGTTCTAGAAACCTGATTTGCAATTACCAAAAATTTCCTCAGGGGCCAGGTTCACTCACAAAGATTTATAAAGGACACTTTTATCAAGAGACTGTTCTAAAGGCATAGGTGTATTCTACCACTCTCTTCATATCTGAAGTGAACACACAGGTTTTTATTTGTATTTGAGTCTGGTCTGCATAAACCAGACTGAGCTGATGAGAAAAAAATATATAGCATAAAACAGAAAACTTCTTTCAAGACAAAGAATTATTCCTACAGACAACAAATACAACCGAGTGAGAAAGTAAAGTTTGTAAAGAACAAGGGTTACAAGACAGCTTTTTTGGTGATAATGTTTATTTTACTGGAATGGGGTAAACAAAGACATGTAATTATGGTCTTACACTGGACTTATTAGTTAGACTTATTAGTCTTATTACAAGAGGATCCTCCAACAGGAGATAGCTTGCACGAAGCTATGACTTAATTCTTCTGCTCTGATCAATTCCCGTAGTCTCTGAAACCCATTTTGTACACTGAGCTTGCAGAACAGTGTCAAGTTATTAGAGAGATTCCCAACAAATGCAACAAGCTTGATGAAAGATCTACAAAACCTGAATTATAAGGAATGATCCAAAACTCTAAATTTCTTTTGAAGAAAAGCAAACCGAAGGAAAATCAGTATATAAGATGTTCTAGAGGCTGGCAAAGAGGGGAAGGAAGTAATTTACTTCCCAAAACCATAATAGAATAAGCAATAACGGGCAGTTTGCAAGAAATTGGACCAAGAAAAACACTTCAAAGAAAATCTTAACAACATAAAACAATGGCTCTTTTGGAATCTTCAGTAAAAGATGAGGCAAAAATCTCTGAACAAGGTCAAATAGATCCAATCTGCTTCTCAGCAAGAGCATGGACTGGATGAGGTCTCCTTCCATCCCATGAAATCCAATGGTGTAGGAGAGAGGCATTAAGTAATTTTTTTTCTTCGTCAAAAGGCTAACAAAAACTCCTATACTACCCTAACGTATTTATTTAAATTTAAATTTAATTCTGCTCTCCTAAACCAGAAAAAATCATTATGGCAAATTAGGTATCAATGAAAAACAGATCGACAACTTATGATTTAATGATTCATGAAATAAGCAAGAAAAATTGAAGAGCTAATCTAATAATCTCAATGTCATGGTGTACTTCCATATCTCCATTACAGAATATACCACACGGGAAACTGAAAGCAAAAGGAAGGAAACATTTTAAATTTGTAAGTATGGTTTTATATCCTGACCACAATACTGTATGTGATCGCCTAGTGACAATTACATCTGGCAGACAGACAACCAACTGTAGCTCAGTGGAAAATGGGATTATCTTTATTAGCAAGCTCCTAAAAACCAGAATATCCGTTTACTCCTCTGCTTCAAAAAAGAGATTAAGAGTAATCTAATCTGCAACACTGAACACAGTACTTTCATTTAAAATTACCCTGAAAAGATCCAATGCTCTAGAAAACTCGGAGGTAGAAAGAAAACAATTTTTCTGCCTGCAGTGAACACCTTTCAATACCTTCCTTCAAGTAGGATTTACTGAACTTTACAGATCACGAAACACAGCTAATTCAATTAGGTATAGAAAAAAATAAAAGTCATTAATTTAGACTTGGTTTTATTTCATGCTGATACATATTCATACAACACATGGGAGCCCTGCTGATTTAAAGTTATTGACAAAAATAAATTTGGCTCTAAAACTGCAGACACTAAGGCAGTCGTATAAAGTAATTTCTTGTCACTGCCAGCTTCCATTTCTAATGGAAATACCTTTATAGATTACAGAAGTAACAACAACTACAGTTATCAGATTCATTCTTTAGACCTACCCCTGAAGACAACTCTCTGCCCAGCATCTTAAGGGATGGAAGAGAAAACATTGTGGGTTGTTGGGTAACGCAATTAAAATAGATAAATCTCCCTGATCATCAATACAGTAGGGCTACAACACTGACAAGAAAAACATGCCTTTGGAATTCCAACTAAACAACAAAATCCAATAATCTCTCAGCTCATCTAATAATTTACAGAGCAAAGTGTGGGGATGGCGGGAAATTTAAAGAAGGGAGGGAAAGAAAGGCAAAGATGATGACTCAGCAATATAATATAATTCATCAAGATTAAAAATGTTTGAATCCAAGAATCCCAAACTTGCTAGGGAGGATGAAGATGGTATGCAACAAATAGGTAATAACCCCTATATTCCTAAGAGTGAAATACAACGGAGAACCACATTTTTAGTTTTAAATAAATTCAAATTCACATAGATGTACTCACCTCAGTATTTTAACATGTGTTATTCCACAAAAGCTCTTTAACGAAGCAGTTAAGAGGTCAAATAAGTGTTATACTTACTGGTAATGTACCCATGATGGACCAAGGGTTTTCTTAAACTGAGTGAGTCCCACAATATCAATGTAAATGAGTTCTACAACTTTATCCCCCTGGGTGGGGCAGCCAGATCTGTTACCTACAACTTTCTTCATAATCCTAAATAAAGAAAGAAGGAATATGGAAAAATATTACTTTCTAAATACCTTGAATAGATGTGGTAATACTATATTTACCAATAACTCCCCTTTCCAAAAAAGCCTTAATCTTATCTTTTCCAAATCAGGAACCATGTGAGAGCATTCAAGTGCTAAATATGTCCAGCATTTATTGAAGAACTGTTTATACATCAGTAAAATGCTAATTTTCACTAAAAACCTCATCTAGTTTAAACAGGAGAGCAATATATTTGGATATATTTAAAAATAGTGTGCTTTGAAATTATTTGAAATAATTTCTGATTTCTATTGACACCTTTATATTAATAAGAGCGCTCTATAAAACGATGCTGTCATGTTTGTTATAAAAAAAATGAAAGCTACAGAAAGTGTATGTGCTCAAGCTTAAAACTGATGTTTTATTCCTAATGCTCAACTAGTATGGCAAAGTAAGACAAAGATAAGTGAGGCAGAAATTTGACCTAATGTAAGCAATTAACTACATCGAAAGTGATATGTTCAAAGGATTTAAACCTTCATTTTAAAATGAGATACTGAGTAAAGAATAGCAAAAACTGAAGAAGAGGACATTGAATTAGGCTAGTCTGTAACACTTCCTATTGCAGCTGGTTAAAGCACCTGGAATGTTAAAGAATAAGCTGCTTAGTTTGAATTTTACAACATTCATTTATGAAGTCTCAGGAGCCTGAAGCTACAATGAAAACACATTATCCTTTTCATAGCATATATACTCAGCTCATGAAAATAATCTTATCGTCTGTTTAGTGAATTATCACTTTCATTTTACGCTTCAAGAAATTATATACCATTAATAGAAGCTTCAAGAGTTTACAATTCCTTTTTTTTTTTTATTATTCCAGTTTCAAAAGTGAAAGTAATCTCCTTACTCCTTGAGCTCTGCCAGTGAAGCTGAAATCCTGATGTCATGGCCCAGTAAGTAGAGAGATGTAATTAAATCACTCCACTGGACTAATTCACCAAGCGGGCCACCGCTAAACGCATTTTCTGCAATCTTGAATCCAGATTCTTTTGTCAAAAGCCCCAGATGAACAAGAATCTGGAAAGCAAAGTCATATGTTAGAGTTAGCAACATTAAACATGCAACTACTATATCTCACAGCATTTTTTTCTTTCTATTAAACTCCAACTACGGGCAAAAAATCAACCAAAAAAATCCAGTATTCCCATCCCAATAATTTAATTTTGCAGTGGATCTCTAGAACATTAATTATAAGAATGTTACTGCATTGCTTTGAACTATTATCTGCCACCAGGTCAGAAATTAAACAAACCCCCAAAATCCGCATTATTGACAAAATAATCTGTAATTCTGCACAGAAAGCTGTGGCTCACATTAACATTTTGATTGAATAACCACTTGTATTCTCATGTAGGATATACTTGCTTATGCAAGACAGTATAGTTAAGGAAGGGTACACTGCTGTGAAGAAGTCGGCATTAATAACTTGGAAAGGCTGCAGAGGAGTAACAGGGTGCTTCTGAACCTCTCCTCTCCATTGCCACTGGAGAGAGTTTTCTCTGTAGTTCCTTGAAATCAGTGCTTGCCTTTCTAGCAAGAAGCACAGAAATTGAGTTCCAAATACTTCACTACATACCTGGACTGTGATATGAGTGTGGGTACATACAGTGTCAAGTATAAAAACTCCCAAACACCAAAACCCTTTTGCCCTCACTCTTTACAAAGAAACAACATTCAAAAGACCATTTTGTTCTAATCTCTTGCAGCTCCCAGAACTGAAGAGACAGAGTAAAATGAAATCATCATATGTTTTACAGAGCAACCTCAAAGGACTTTTAAAAGCAAAGAATAAGTCCGAGAGCTTCCCATCAAAACTGCCTGTGCAGGACAGCACCGCTTCTGTTTGTTCTTGAGTTTATGGATTCTCAGTTGTCACATTTCTTTAATAAAACAGGCTAGAGGGCTGCTCGAAAGAGAAGAGTTGGTCCTTGACAGAGGGTGAGCCTACTCAAGGATTTTAGTAGATTTTTAGTATCTGATAGACATTACAACTGCAACATGGAACCTAAACTTCACATGAGGACTGAGAATCTCAAGCAAGGAGCTGAGCTGCAGCCAGCCAGGGTGAAGAGAGGGTTGAACCACAACTGTGCATGGCCTGCTGTCACTCAGGACTGGCTCCAGTAAGAACAAGACAGGAAGAGAAAGCCGTTGTTGTGTTTACAACTTTTGGCTTTCTATTAACTAGTTGAGGAAATTAAAAAAAAAATAAAAATCAAATAGAACTTTTCACTTCAAGAATCTCACGGTCTTTACATTGAACTCACTGCAGGAGGTCTTAACTGATCCAATCCAAAGCTGGGGCCAATTTTAAGTCTACTCAACTCCAGAACAGAAATATTTCACCTAAAATCTCAATTTTGGACAAAGAAGATGTACAACTGTTGTTTTCTATGACTACATAAAACACGCCAGTGTCATGAGCTTGCACTAAATTCACAGTTTCTCCCTTTGGAAACTTCTACATAGTCTCATTTTTATCCATAATTAAAGAGGTTGACTCCTGGAAAGTATGTGAAACTATTTGTGAAGCAAATACACATTGTAACAGTAACTTCAAACAGCAAAATACTTCTGGAAAATATGGATGTTTATACACGAGCCTTTTAGACATATTTGGTATTTTCACTCTGAAGTCACTTTTGGAAAGCGAAGCTTAAAAGAACCTATATGACTGCAAGTGGCAGGAATAAAAAATGTTTTTATTCACCTTTTTTCGTTTTCTCTTCTCCAGATTTTGTTTTTCTGCAAGCGATTTAATTGCTTCAATCCAGGTATCAGCCATTCGCCTGATGCGTAACATCATCCATCTGAATTCCTCATGTCGGGACATCATTTTGTAGAGATTATCAAAGTTGATACGTATTTCAGCCTTCAATTAAAGCATTAAAAAAGCATCCAAAACATTAGTTATTCTTCAAATAGTGTACTTTCCAAAAGCAAAAAATCTTCTCAAATGTAAAGTTTGTGTTTTACGCTACTCATTAAAAAAAATTTAAATAAATAAAGATGCACTTCTAATGCTTAAGTTAAGTTGAGATTTTAGTTCAAATATTTAAGGTATCTTTAAACAGACATTTCTAAGCCACATAACTACTCTTATGTTTATTAGTAGCATTTGGTAGCCTAAGAATATGTTTGCAATGTTTCACAATGTATTTATCCTGCAGTGTAAGATTTGGTTTTGTTCATGTGCTGCAAAATGAGGTTGAAGTATCTCTAAAACACAATATAAGATCAGAAGAGTATGCTGCAGATTCATGTATATCATGGATCTTCCGAATACAAGGAAGTCTCCTGTTATACCATCAAAGAAAAAAACATTACTACCATATAAATCTTAAAGGAAATATTAATTTTAAAGCTTGACTGATCTAAGAACAATTTATTTTACAAAATAAAATGGCCTATATCTAAATTATGTAAGCAATGTTCATATACAGTCCAGCAATTATCTGAAAATACCTAAAACATAATTAGGCTGTAACAGTTTTGAAACAACTCTGCATGCTGTAGAGTTTTTAAAGGAAAAAAATTAGGAGTAATCAAAATATTACTACAAAACTGAAGTGTATATAATCCTCTTCCACTAAGGCATTTTTATATATAAGGCCCAGATCTATGGGACAAGAAAAAAAGGACACTTTCACATATGGTCACTTAACACTGGTGAACAGCCTATGGATTTGTAATTTTTCTTAGTATTTGCATACAATATTTCATAAATTCAAACACAAAAATGCTTTTAATGGAAATCTACCACCAGGACTGCAGTGCAATACAACGACTGGAGAAAATACATGATGAGCTACATATATAAGGATGTTCCACTTCAGTGTTGAGGGGCTGAGAAATAAAAATGGTAAATCTTAGTCTGATTAGCATTCATGTGGCACAGGATTCCAGGATCTTTTCCATGAATCCCAGTTACGGAATGATTTCTCATGTTTTAATGTTATACTTACCGCTGTTTTTTCATCAGTTTCTTCATTAGGATTTTTTGCTCTCCAAGGTAAACGAGGACACCAATTTTCAACCTGTAAAACAATCACATGAAAATCAAACATTCTGTTCTGATTTCAGCTGGTCTACCAAAGTCTCTTACTGCCTTTATATTACACCTTTTATAGCTTAAATGAAACACCAGCTGATGAGTAAGTCACTGCAAGGTAAAATTGCTTTTTGCAAGAAAAGCTTAAGACAACTTTTTGCAATTCAATGCCATTTTAACCTTGCAAATTTGCAAACAAAAGTGGCATTTAGATATTCATTCGTGATAACGAATACGGGAGATAAAACCCCTCCAAGTCAGAGGTCAGCTGTTGAATGCTCTAAATACTGTTTCTCTGAGCAGTCCCTAAATGTTTTCAAAAAGCACTAAGTTTTTTTATGCTTCTAGACCTTAAAAAAATACGTATTTTGAAACATTTCCCATCTCCCTACAGTATCTTTATAAAAAGACAAAGCCTGATAAAACCCAAGGATCAAAGCTCTACCTTGTAGCAATCTAGACAAAAAGTTGACAGAAGAATAAAACCAAACCCATCCTATTTGAAGGGTATAAGTAACATAAATATAACATAACTAAAAACATCCACAAGCACTAATAGCTGTAATCCTTAGAGAAACAGAATCAGTGCAAATGCAATACTTCTACTACTGTCTACTAGAGAAAAATAATAAATACTACAGCCAGTAGTAAGGGAAGAAACAGCAAATGGATGCACATCACTGAAAGCTCCTGTGCTCTCCCTGGGGATCTTGCTTGTCCTGCAGAATCTTTATTATTCATGTGCCTTAAGAAATTGCTTTGGGGAAAAAGAAATCTCACTGTTGGAGGCAAACCCATGTAAACATAAACATAACTGTACTGTCAAAAGGGAGAAAAGCAAAAATTTATAAGCCAGTTAAGCTATCCCATCACTACCAATGAAGTTCACAACTCCCAGAGAAGTCAGAGTTGCTCTTACGGTTCCTCCAGTCACAGATCTGTCAAAACACAATTTTAGCTTAATCATGCTGCAGTAAGCCTGAAGCATTAGAGATTAAAAGCTTAAGATTATACCAAATGATTGCCTAGAAGACCAATCATATGAAAATAAATTAATAGACATCATAACCTCATTAAAGAGAAGAAATGTATCAAGCTTAGGTTCCTCAGACAGATTATATAAAAGCATTAATTTGAATGCTTATGATTTAACCAATTCAACATATTTAATACGATATTTGAATGCAGTGACTTGATCAACCTGGTTTGAAAACAGTGGTCCTCCAACTCTGGAAACATTCTAGAAATTGGAGCAATTAGCAATCCTAACATTTACAAACGTAAGTTGTGAAAACACTGACAAAAAAAGAGTTGCAAGCTTCGTATTACATACCATGCACAAAGTGTTTTTCTTTTTTTTTTTTTTTAATAGTACAAATAATTTTGAATTATTCCTAGCATTAAAACTGATCTAAATTAAGATATGACATTTCAAGGACTACTGTACATGCCCCTTTTCTGGCTTCATGTATTTCACAATGCACCACCAGGCATCCTAACGGAATTGAAAATTTTTCAGAGCTGCCAAGGACAGTCAGCTTCATGCCTCACTGACTGAAAAACAAATATAGTTCTTTTCTGCTTTTAGAAAGATTCCTTCTAGTCTAAATTAAATTATAGTAATTCTAATCACAAATAAACAGCTAGGGAATAGACTCAAATGAATATCAGTGTACTCAGAGGGTGCAGCACTCGTTTTTCCTTATTGATATTCAGTCAATCCCTCTTTCTTTTGGAAAGGCCAACTTAACTCACCGGAGGACCTTTAAATGGATACTCTTCAAAGTATGCCAGTTGTTTGGTTATTTTCAGGATCAATAAATGCACTGGGAAGAACGCATAGGCATTCTCTTACAGAAAAAGGAAGAAATTTTATTTTTATGAGCCAACGGCTCACAAAGAGCTGTTAGATGGGGGGATAACAATTAACAAGAGCACCAATAAAGCAAAGATGAAGGAAATGAGTCAGGCATATCATGGGAAGGGGAAAGAAGAAAAAAACCTTATCAAGTTAGCATATTGACACTAAGGAAAGCGGGGATCAAGAGGCAAAATATTGACTGACAAACCAGCCAAACTAGGATTACTTTAATAGTGAGTTTCAGGTATTCTTGGGCAAAAAGATCAGGGGTATACATGCCCCTAAGATGGAAACAATATGACAGCAAAACCAGCCAAAACACTAATAGAAAATGTTGCTCAGATCATGAGATAATTTTGCAGATAATTAAAGAATCAACTGGAATTAATAAGTCATGGTTCCAAGAGAAATTGAGAGGAAGATCCAAATATGATTAGAGTGATGGCAGAGCGCAGAACACGCGAACACTTGACATACACCAGAAGACACTTTTAGATCATATAGTTGATATTGTTGGGTAGATACAGAGCGAAGAAAGCAAGAAGTGAAAAACTAGAGCAGGGAATTCATAACATATGTATTGAGAGGTGCCCACTACTCAAGAAATACCATACTTCCAACAAAACCAATGTTTTTGGAGGGAACAAAGATATTTCTCTCCATCTCTGGTTCTTCCTCCTCTGTTGAGTAACAGATGATCAACATCTATCTGCGCTTTGGTGAAGGGAAGAGGCGGTTCAACCTACACAACTACACAAGATAGCCAAGACTGGAGAAACAGCCTTTGTAGAACTATTGGAAAAGGAAATGGTAGCACTGGCTTCTACTACAGAATTAAAAAGCCTGCTGGTTTCATGGAACTTATACAAGATATCTAGCAGGCTGCTCCTCAATAAACACAGCAACTGCATTTTTATATGTATTTCAAGTAAAAAGCTTCCAGTTAACTGCGTTTTTGCATTGCACGATGTACAATTAAGGTCTCTAGCAGGACAAAGCCTCAGTAAAGACTCCTTAAAAATCCTGTAAAGAAACAACACTCAATAATTTGTGTCAGAATTAAAAGCAGTTTGCACTAATCCAGATGAGTAGCAAAATGAACTTTGTATTCCTCTCTATTGAGCCCCATGTAGAGATACACAGTAGTGCAAAATACACACTACTTCTGTTGTGATTAATTTAATTAACCATACCGTTGGCCTTTTACAAGACAACCACTTTCTGCTCTTTCATGACTTCACCTTCCTCTCTTGCCCAGTGCACCAGAATTCAATTCAAACCAAGCACTTAAGCACTCCCTGAGCAGAACATGCAATCTCCCAACTTTAAGCCCAGGAACTAATTCTATTTACAGCTCTTGACAAGACCTACAGCTTCATGAGAGTTTCAGATGACCTAGAATGTGGGTGGGTGGGTTGTTTTGTTTGTTTGTTTTTTAAAGAACTAAGCATTGCCACTTCAGCTAATCACTTCAGGGTTTCTCATACAGAACACCACAAGGATGCCTATAACTAAATATGACTCTTAAGTGGTGAAGTAATTTTCCTGGTTCCCTTGCATAACCCAGATATAGTCCACAACAGCAACTCTAGTTGTACTCATCATTTCTGAACAAGTCCTGCAGCTGTTATTCTCAGATTCAGACCACTAAACACTGCTATCAGAACTTCTTTGAAAACAAAGGTGGGTGCTATAGTTATTGAAAAATGCAGGAGGATGCTTATGAAACGATCTTTTTCCAAGCAAATACCACTGAAAACTTAATCCATTTTTCTCAGACTTATTGATGTGAAATAATGACAAGCCAGGTTTTATTTTAGTGAGTACTAACTTCCAACCATAGATGTGGGAGAAAGAAAGGTAAGGAATGTCTAAAACTGCTCAGATTGACTTCAGTGGAGCCCTTCAACCTCCTTCATCGTGTGTCACCAGTAAGCACGAACAGTGAACAGTCAGTCTGTGGAAATACCTGGTGCCTGGAACTTGCTCTTCTCCCCTTGCTCCCCAATTTCCTAAAGAAAGCTTATCAGCTTTCATTGAAACTACCAGGGACAAGACAGAGATAGGGCAGGGAGTGTCAGGAGAAGAATGAGTTACTTTGTTTTGCAACACAGTTTCTGGAAGCTCCCAATACAGAACAGGGTGACAGGGGAGCAGGGGTTGAAAAGCCTGCTTTGGTTGATAACTCATAACAAAAACAAATTGCAGAAAATGCAACAGCATCTGTGTGCAACTTGTCCTGGGTTGGGAATATTTGAGATTAAATAACACGTACAATGGGAAAAAAAGCATGTGTGCTTATACATGTATGTATATGACAGTGAACAGGAAGATGACAGAGCACATGCTAAGGCTGCAGTATGCAGTTACAAATCTGCTACAGTTCCATGCATATGCACCTTTTCTCTGTCATTGGCAATGATGACAGAAAGGATTATGGTAACACTAAAGTGGGTCTAGATGAAACCTCCATCAGAAGTATACAAGTACTTCAGCTTTGTACTTGTTTAGGTACAGGATATCCACATGCAACAACCCCTAAGTTTCAGCAAGGGGAAGGAAGGCAGTGGTGTTAGTTTGGATGCTGATCTTCAAATTCTTTATGTATTTCATTTGATCATTGAAGACAAAACACAGAAGTTGTCTTCAAAGAAGGAACCAGGACCCCCCCTTCTCCCTTTTCAGGACAACCTTCCTTTCACTGGGTTAGCATCGCTTCTTTCTCTAGCTTACTCTCTCCATAGGAACAGTTACACTGTCGTACACATGATTTGAGAGGGAGGATGTGATATCAGAGTACAGATTAGTAGTTGAAGATTGTTGGGAAGCACAACTACGGATTCGAAGACTGACCATTTTCTGGATGAGTGATATAAACACTATTAATCAGAACATGCTATATTTATTTTTGCACCATCATATATTTTTGAGTAAGGCCAGCTGTGCTTCTTGTATCTGTTGTTGAATTCAATGCCAATCAAATGTATTAGGTAGTCTTTGATCATGCTAAAGAAACTAGGTCCACCTGAGAAGCCAAGGGTTCCCTACTTGTTTTTGAATCATAGTAGACAACACTGTCTAGAGTTTATGTAGCTACCTGCATAAGGTTACGCTACACGGTAGTTTAGAAGTTCAAAATCTAAGTGCTACATAATTCCAGATATTAGTGAAAAGCTGGTGTTCCAAACTGCTTTGGGTTGTGAATGTCTAGATTCTGCTTAAAGTGAACTCAAGAGTTTCTCTAGTCCCTTATCATAGACAGTCCATTCCCACAGTGACTTCATCTTTACATAGCTTACTGATAAGTGAGTTAACACAAAAAAAAAATCCCACCCAAACAAACCTAAGAAATTAGATGAGTATGTTTTATAGGAGATTTGCAGGTATCTGTTCCAGTAACTCTTCCTCAGAAGCAGACTGAATCTGAAGGGAAGGGAAGATTGCAACACTCATCCCAATTACAGAGCAAGTACTTCAAGCACAGCCATAAGAACATGGCAAACATCTGTAGCACCAGGGTAGTGTGAGCATCCTTCAAACTGAACGAAAGCATACTCTGCCAGCAGCTCTCCACATCCAAAATTTCAGGAAGCCCTTTGTGTTTTTAAAGAGTGATAGTAAAGTTTAATAAAGCAGAAGCTGAAGGATACTCTCTCTAAACACCTGGGTTAATCTTCATTTTGGACTCTTCTGAAGGGCAGGTGCAGCCCATTTACAGGGAAACTAAAGTGACTTCCTTTGCCCATCAGGTGAACAGCATTATTGCTCAGTGCACTTCTATCTGTGGTGAAGTGCTGCTGTTAGGTCAGCCCCAGAGTGGGAAAGGAAAAAAAAAAAAAAAAGCAGTGCTGCAAATCAGGTGAAAGAAGGTGCATCTTTAAATTTATTAGGCAGTATGAAGGCAGGCAGGGAAGAGAACTCATAATGTTCACTTCAAAAATCCATTTGAGAATTTGATGCGAAAGAACTGCTCCCTCTGGGAAGGTGACTTTCTCAACTCCTCTAGAAGCTGTAATACCTATATTTTATTTAGCATTTCCTCAGTGATAGGTAGTCATTTTGAAGGTGCTACAAAATCTGCAGTGTGCAAGATGACTGTCTGCCTGTTCAGTGAAATGGAGGAGTGTTTCCAAAGGCAACATCAAACATTAAGTGTTTGGTATCCGCAGTCCCTGTGACACTGCAACACGAAATTTTATACATAACCATCAATGAACAAACAGTGTCTTACCTAACTTCAGTAACGAGCACTAAATATGACTCCTCTCTTACACTGGCATCTACGCATTTTCCAACAAGACAGAAAAAGACCAATTCCAGTTTGAAGTGACAGAAGTAGAAAAGATATCTGAGCCCAAATTGCCCAAATCCGGGACAATACACTAATGGATGATTTGGGGACAAAGTGCTGACAATCATTAGCATTTCAATTCCTTAGGAACACACGTAACATGACTAAATGAGTTCAAGCTTTTGCTGTTTTACATTTCAAACAACAATACTATTTTTGTCAATTTTCTGAGTAATTGCATAGAATTCAAAGAAGCTGGTTTGACGTTACGTTACAGTGAAGAAATGAAAATCATGAACCTGCCTCAGTGTCAGAAATTCACTTACACATACAGCACAAGTTGTGGAAAGGGGACTTCCACATAGACATGAGCAAATTGCAATAAACCAGCAAAACCACAAGGATTTGAGGAACTTACATAATTTTGATTCCCAGATGTTTTCACTAAAATGTGCCTCAGACTATAGCTTGCATTCTGGAAACAAACCCACACTCAAAATCACCTTCAGTTTGTATTTTGCTGCTTTATCCCTCAAAAAAAAAGTAAAAGTATATAGAAAAATACCCCTGCAACCAAACCATGCATTTTGTTTCCATCAAGTCTGAAGGACTGAAAACAAGAATTCTCTCTAGTGGAACACTAGCACATGAGCAAAAGCTACAGAACCCTCAAAGACTGGTGTTTGAACCAGTTCTAATCTTTCAACTCATCAATAGGATGAGGGGTAATGTCTTCAAACTAGAAGAGGGTGGATTTAGATTAGATATTAGGAAGAAATTCTTTCCTGTGAGGGTGGTGAGGCACTGGAACAGGTTGCCCACAGAAGCTGGGGATGCCCCATCCCTGGAGGTGTTCAAGGCCAGGCTGGATGGGGCTTTGAGCAACCTGGTCTGGTGGGAGGTGTCCCTGCCCATGGCAGGGGGGTTGGAACTGGATGATCTTGAAGGTTCCTTCCAACCTGAACCATTCTATGATTCTTTTGAAAGAAGCGTTGGGTCCACTTCCAAGATGGGTACCAAAAATTACACTTCCACCTGAAGGGCGAACTGGAGATGCAAAGCCTGGGATGTGAATGAGACCTGCCCAGCTTGAGCAGGTAAGTATCAATGTAATGACCCCTGGGTGGTGGTAACTTGCATCACGACTACTGGCTGACCAGCAGGCATAGCAGCAGTCCCACTCCTGTGTGGCAGGCAGTCCTCTCAGAGAAAGCACATATCTAGATAAAGAAAAGGAGCAATAAGACCCCTCCATTGGTGGCTTTTTTTTTTCTTTTTCTTTTTGGTTAAGCTGGGAAACTGTGTGAAAAATTCATTTTCTAGAAGATATTTTTAAAAACTTCATTCTTCAGCTGCAAACTGACATTTTGCAGTGAAATATATTTTGGTACTGTCTAGAAATTAATTTTTTCACATTTCTCCCCAGAGGCAATGCCATCCGTGAAAATTATAACTGTACCAGTGACATTAAAAGTGTTAAACAACTGACTTTTTCATAACTAAATGCTAAGTTTAAAAGGAAGTAACTCTTCTCAACAGGCAACTTTGTATCACGGTTATAAAGAAACAAGTCCCAGCTATCCAGAAGCCTTCGAGTTAGCTTAACTTGCTTTTCAATTTTTGCTACCCCTGTGCTGGATGGCTTCCTGCCTTCCTTCTGCTGACACACACACTACCTTTCTGCTTTTTTTTCCAAGAGAAGTGGAGAAGAGCTGTTGAGGTAGCTGTGCCTACAGCAGTCCCATCCAAAACGAACCAGAGGAGGCAGAACTGCTAACACTTGCATCTGTGCAAGCTCTTCAAAAGAGAAGACTTGGGGCAGCCTGGATTTTTTTCCATTTTATTTCTGTTTTGCAGACACACATGGTGGAAACATAGCAAGGGCGCACGACAATTACCCAAAGACTGGGGCTTATTCCAAGCTTTGTTTCTAAACCTTTGCATAAATTGTAGGCAATTACTTTGTGTCTCTTGTGGTTCCGACCCATATTACATACCAAAATGTAGCATTTCGGGCTCCTTTGTTTACAAGTTTAAAATTGTATTACAAAGAGTGATAGATGAGTGTAAGAGAATCCCCTAACTGGACTGCTTCAGAAGAAAAATCAGATGCCAAAAGAGTATGAAAGAGCACAGGCGCTTGTCACACTAGGTTGCAGAGGTGATTTTAAGAGCAAAAGTAGACATATGCGTATTTGATGCATATTCTATCTTTTCAAACTGAGATTGTACATAGTTTGATGCATATAATGCCTTTTCATGCAGAGCATGTGTAAACAACCATCTTACTCCTATACTGTAACCTTAAAGTAAAAATAATAAAATAATCTTAACAGTAATATCTTTCCAGTACCCTAATGTATTTTAATATTTTAAATCAACAGTTTTGACGTAAGAGCTCTGTGGACACATTTATCATTCAGCTGCACACCCATACTATAAACTGTCAACTCTTCATCACTGTCCACTTTGACAAATTACTCTCACAACAGCATTTCCAAGTTATCCTTAGCAGCCAACACACCTCATAAATCCACATCATTGTAGTGTTATTAGAATTTCATTTCATGCTTGCATTTGCAAACATTTAAGCTTTCAACCTCTGCTGCCGGGCATTAATCATGGAATTAATCATAGGATTAAGAATGCCAAATTTAAACTCAAGGTTAATAACATGCTCACCCAATATGAGTTTTACATTCAGTCATGGGAAAGCACTTAAAAAAATACAAGACCTTTGTCTGAAGTTAACAAATATACACATAAACTAATCCTACTGTAATATACTGTAATGAGTAGTTGTCCAAATTCAATATTGTTGTTGCTTAAAGAAAAATTTCGAATTCCTTGATCCTTGAAAAAACAACCATTTGGCCCCTGTAAATCTGCTTGCCTTTTGCCTTGAGGATGAGCTGAAAGACCAATTATCAGAAAACTAACAGCAACAACTGATTTTTCAAAACTGATGATCAGAGAAGATTGTTACAGAAAATGCTGTGATTTAACAGAATTACAAAATAATAAATATTATTTCACAGTATTAGATTCTCACATTGCATTGACATGTATCTTCATTTTTAAGATATATCTGCATTAAAACACGAAGCACCTGCTGCTTGACTGAATACTATATATACGTGCAAATGTAACCCCATTGATGCTAAAATATAACCTTTTAGTAGAAACTTAGATCAGCTTAAGATGATTATGAAATCATGTCTCTAGTTTCCATGATAAATAACAAGATAAATAATATAGTCATCCTGTATCTTTTCCTTCCCCAGCTTTATAGCCTATAAATAAATCAACACTTGGTACTAGCAATGGAATGAGTCAAATTTGTGATTCAACCCAGCCTTCTTTATTTGTTCAGATACGTGTTTTGGATATGCATTTAACTATTATTATTGCTGCTTCAAGCAATGCCCCCAAAAGTTCAATGACAGTCAACTGAGCAAATTAACAGAAACTGCTTTCATTACAACTAAGCTACTTATATAATAGATTTATGGTTTTAATCTCAGATACGTAATTTAAAAATCAAGCCCCATCCCCCGAATCCTGCAGTAACGACAGAATTAATATTAGTTTGCAATTCTGCAGCCACATTGGCTCTTGCAGTTCTATCCAAGCAGTAAGCTACTAGATATCAATACCACTACCAAGATCAGTTGCTGTAAGTTATGAAACCTTTACTAATAAGAAAGGAGAGGTCAAGCAATCAAATACACCTGACACACACACTACAAGCCAGTAACAGAGCTCATAATAACTGATTGACAAAATTCATCCTTAGAAAACAGGTATTACTCAGGCAACAGGAAGGCCATACAAAAGCCACCAGAGCAAGCACCTTACTCATCCGTGTACAAAACTGGGCCTTTGGTTCTGATAGGTACCATAAGCTTCAGACAATATATCTGCAACTTCACTCAGGTTGGGTTTCAATTTCAACTTTCAGGTTGGGTTTTTATTTTCCTGTTAACGGACTCTGCAATTCATGAACAGCCTCTGAGCAGGAAGCAGGCACGCTGCTTAGGAGGATGTACTATCTAGTTCCACTTCCCAAATTTTACATTCCTAAAATACCTCCCTATTACTACACCTCAGGAGCTACATGGAAAGCAACAGAAAAAAGTGTTCAGAGGCAACGATCTACGACTGAGTGTGATACTTCAAATTAACAGGATACCTAGTGGAGAGTTGCTGCTTACGTCACTTCAGTTATAAATAGAATTCTCCAGGGTAGAAACCCCTGGAAGACTTACAAATAATAGCAAGACATTTCATAATTATTTTTTTTTTAATCACTTTTTCTTATTTATAGATTTTTTTTCTGAAGTAAGTTATGAATTTTTCTGAGAAAAATTTACAAACAGTTACCAAAAATATGTAGGCACTATGTTCCCCTTCTGCAGAGTAAAAGATTACTGACCTCACTGAGGTAAATAAAAAAGGAGCACGTGGACCCATCTACACCGTAACTTGCATAACAGGGATCCGATCGCCACATATCTTTCATCCACTGTAACAGAACAAAACAACAGTCTGTTAGGTTTAAGTACCATGCAATGTCTCTATACTGTTTCACACTGGACTCAGGAATAACAGGGGAAAGCTGCAAGTGACTATATCCAACCAGATAAAAATCACAAATAACAAAAAGAGGAATTTTATTAATATTTTGCAGCATACTGCATCTCTGCATTCAGCTACATTGGGGAAGGAACCGCATACCAGCCGTGAGCACAGTTTATACAAACTGGTGGCCAGACAAGCAGAGACAAACATCAAAAGGAGAATATAATCAGGATCCAGACATTCGGGTGCGGTTAGAGCTGAATACATTGTCCCCCCCACCCCGGGTTACACTTGCACTGGAATTTAACAGATCATTTCAGCTACCAAGATTGAAATCTGCTCGATTCTGCCAAGAATCTGCCATTTCTGCAGAAGTAATTAATTTAAATTCATATTTTAATATTCAAATAATGTATTGCATATTCACTATGCAGCCAGTTTGTCAAAATGGATCAAAACACAGACATGAGATTTAAATTTTACAGATTTTTTAAAAAAATAGTTGTCTAAGAATTTTATTTACAGAAAAAAGGCAACATAACTTCACAAATACTTTGGTAGTTATTTGTTTTCACTTTCCTAAAGAAATTGCAACACTTGATAATGACATCTCAGTGTCCAGCAATTTTACTTTTGTCCTCCGCTACTAGAACAGTATCCTCACATTTGAAATGTAACTTGGGGGGAAAAAAACCCAATAATTTCCCATCTCTTCAAATTTGTTGGGGTTTATCTTTGTTTTGCAGGACTTTCCAACCAAAGCCTGATGGCTTGCAATATTTGGCCCTTCCAACTGCATTATTTGTAAAATACAGGAGTGATGTGGAATCAGTAGTGAGCCCCACAGCTCTGGTTGCACACTTAGGGCAGTGCCTGGCTTGTGAGCAGAAGAGGCAGAAAAGGCTTTTAAGAGAAAAGGCGAAGGAAGGAACTGGACAAAGTTGCTGGCGAAGAGGGGAAAGAAGTAGAAACAAATGTCTTGATGAAACAGAGAAAGGGCTGGAGTGAGGAGAATCCCAGTCCTGGGGTAGGGGAACGCGAGATGATTCATAATGGGGAAGAAAACAGGGCTTTTCAAAAAGGAGAAGAAAGTTTTTGAATAACAAGACAGCATTAAAGTAGTAAGGCATTTTATTAAAATTTATGGCATCTTAATATAATATGGCATTGTATTCCTGTCTGAATAGGAGGCTGCTTTATTTCTTTTCAGCAGTAGTATTAAAGGCAATACTATACTGACAGATACTCCTAAATATCCCCATTTTGACCCAGTTATTCTTGTTTTACGCCATTGTCTGAGAAGTGACCTTTTGCAACACACGTTCACGTTTAACAGAACACACAGAATAAGATTAAACCCAATTCATTTTACCTTTATTTTCCCTTCACAGTGAGGAAAACCATCCATAGGAGGCAATTCACACTGTTCTTGGGCTCCATTTATGAGATCTAAAGAGAAACACAGAGCATAAGTGAATTTCATTTTACAGTTCTGACAGATAGCCTAATGAATCCTTCCTTTTATTTTCATGAATCCACAATCCAGACTGACTGAAGAGCCCTACTGTGTAGTATTTGTTATAACATTAAAACTCAGTGTGCTCTTTTTTGACTATAGAAGAAAATGGCTGCATAGATTTCAACTCTGACCTGCAGTAAAAGCGCTGAATTACAAAAGCTGGTCCACGTAGACTTAAAAGTTAACCTAATCCATACTGAGAATAATAAAAAGCAAAATATCTTCCTAACTGAAGTGTGCTTAAAACTACTAAATTGCAAGAATTTGTTTCCGATTGTCAAACATTTGTAAGATGCATGTTGCTCTTAACCACAAAAACTAGTTTTTTGAGCTCTGTTATAACTTTGTGAAATACTCATGATTTGCAAGTTGGCATCAGATACATGACCCAATTAATAAAAGTTGCAATATGATCTAAACTTAGGACTGAGTACCACTACATCACATCTCATGAGAAAAATTTCCTATGGTCTCCCAAGAATTTATTTTTCTTTTTGCCTATTTTTAAATTTTATGATTCTAGATTTTTACAACACATTAAAGAGTGGAATGCTGAGCAACGCTTCTAGCCCGTGAGCCAAGAAAAAAAGGAGCAGTTTTGAAGGGCATTACCACATCAACTCCAGGATGGGAATTTCTTCTAGGAACTTAGAAGAACCCTCTAATGCAGGCCTTTAAGGCAAGAAAAATTATTAACGCGGTGGAGAGATCCTTGCCAAAGGCAGTAGAGGATAAGGTTTTCAATTTAGGTAGTTCATCCCAGAGTTATCTAAATTATACCTGCATCATTTCTGGCTTTTCCCACAGGCAAGAATCAAGATCATTAAAGCCAGTCATCCATCACCCTAGGAACACTTCAAGCTATGGCAGCTACAGTGCACAACTTCTCTCAGAATATGTCAATCAGAGATCTCAAAAAAAAAAAAAAAAGGCTGCAGCATTAGAATAGAGTAGGGACAAGTATTCAAGATCAGTGGATAAAAGTTAGAATGTTGTATTATATACAAAAAACACCTACTGAATATTTTACATGTTTTTGCAAATAGTTTCTTTTAAAGACAAAACGCAAAATGTGAGTGAATCGTTGCAAAGTGCAGCTGATGGGGAAAGAAGAGTTCTGCCAGGAAGAAGACACTTCTTTGGCAGTCTCTGCAGCAGCAGTAATTTGACAAACTGAGCTGTACTGCCAGTGACAATAACACTGAAGCAAAGTAGTTTTTAAGATGACTTTGTAATTTCAAATCAATACACACTTTCAAAATATTCTCCCTTATCTTCGTATCTTTATAGGATTCTTGCAGACTAGACCAGTGACATCTACGGCTCTGATTTCTGCTCGAAGTAAGAACATACAGAGCAGGCACAGAGATATCAACAATTTAAAAGTATGTTCTAAATTCAGTCCATACAGCTAGAGAACAACAGGACCTTTTGCTTTATTACAGTTCAGGAATCAGACCTTCCACTTGAATCACACAGAAATCAGTGCTTGAGATCAAACAGTAACAAAGTTCCCTTAAATCAAAAAGAGGCATGGTTAAAATGATGGCAATTTTCAGTAATCAATATAATGCCACTAGAAGAGCTGTACAGTCTAGACTGTGGTCTTTTTTGATATATATATTTTTTTTACGAACTCATAAGCCTGAATACAAAATAAGTACAGAGCTTTCCATAAGGCATGTCAAATTCAGATCTTCCCAAAACATAAAAGACATCTAAAATCTAGGTTATAACATCAGAGATACAGTTCAACCACAGGGAAAGTTCAACTTTCAACATCCTACAGAACTCAGGGTTGAAAATTCTGAACGTCTGGGCAATTCCATTCAAACACGTCTTCCTAGCAATTTCAGCTGCATTTGGATGTTACACTTGCCATGCTCAAAGGTTTTCTTGCTTCCCTCCTATAGCTACTATTCATAGAACCAACTAACTGTAGTTAGGAATTTTCAGAGAGGTAAAAGACAATTATTAAACACTTAAAGAGAAGGTATTTTTAATGGTATTCAACATGCATTTCCACATACTTTTTCCACTGCAACAGTGCTCTTTTAAGGGGTATCCTCAGCCACTACCCACCCCTCACCATGCCAGCACTACCTTTCACTTGACTTTTTACTGGATCACTGATATGTTAAAAATAGTTCTTGCCCAAAAGTATTACTTTAAACCAGAAACAATTTTTGGATTGGCGCTGCAGAGGAAGCAAAGCAGAGGTGGGAATGACAATGACAGTTCCCAAGGGGTTGCAGCTGCAGGAGGTGCCGATAGCAAAGCCCAGTAAGGCCACTTAAGGCACCATAAATACAGTCTTTGCACCATTCGCTCTGGGCCAAACGATCCTCCTCTTCAAGGTAGTCATTCCTCCTTAGACTTAGTGTTACTCCACTAGCCCCTTATTTGTCAAAAGTAGAAAAGTACTCAAAAGCTGCTCTGCTGCCCTTTCTGTTGGTTGGAAGTATAGCTTGCCAACATGAAGGATCCATGAACTTTGTCTTCTACCTCAAGCTGACTATACTATCATATGACTGCCTTCCAGGTCAGAGGGTTAGTCAAGTGAACACTCTCGTCTTCTGAAGTCCCTTTAAGTTCAGGGTAATACATAAACACAAGTTGGAATTCCTTATTTTACAGCATAAGCATCTAGAGTGCCGAGTTTCTCACTTACATCATATTGCATTTTAATGGATATCTCGTGGTCTGTCAAAAAAAGGAAGGATAGAGAAAAAAACAGATAATACAGAGAATGGCCAGATTTTCCATAGATACACCACAGTAGTTTAGATACCTGTTTGCTTTTGGCATGTGTAAACACATTTTCTGCACGCAAGTATGTTTGTCTAGATGGACAGTGATCTTTGCTACTGTTCATTCGTTCAAAAGGTTTTACAGGATCCCTGTATTTGCAAGATCTACTTGCAAGAATAAAAACTGCCTTCTTACAAGTCACATATTGCACCCACCATACACTTTAACAGCTCAGCTCAGCTGTGGCAATACTACATCCAGATACTTCCCAAGCAGAAAGCCAACTTTCCCAGCTCTCCCTGTTCCTGCCCATTCCAAGAAGTAAAAAGCAAGAGCCAGACATTTTTGTCAGCATAAGCTGTGGATTTTCTCAGGCTTCTGGTCTCCCCTGGGGCCAGCTGCACTAGGGTTTTTCCAGAGCAGTCCCACTCTTGTTCTTCCACCAAGATGATTTACATACAAAGAACTTACTGATCTCCCTGGGATAATCTGTATGTATAGAGAACACAGAACACTAATGCCCACCTTTATCATCTCTTACCGTGTTAAAATGCTTGAAGAAGTATTAATGCCTCTAGTAGCATTTCCAAGAGTACCTGACATCTTTCCCTCTCCTTGCCAGCAACAGTAAATGCTCTTAGTTTTCACCTTCCTCAAAAATAACACCTTTTTTCCACCATTACAGACTGAAGATGCTTCACATGCCCTCCAGCTTCCCACTCAGCCTTACCATGGATCTATCCCAAACACTACACCAACTTTCACTTGCTTCATTCACAGCTACTAATCAGTTAATAGCATAGTGAAGGCAGTTCTATAAAGCTTAAATATAAACCGGCCCATGAAACAATTTACATAAAGCATTATCCAGAGCAGAACAAAATGTAGCAATATATGCATACAAGATGGAATGAATGTGAAAGAACAGGAGAAGCAATAAAGAGAAACAACTCTGTTCCATCTGAGCGCTCCCTAGACAAGCCACCTTTCCTTCATGCCTGCAAATGGGAACTGGCTGATGTAATCAGACTGGAAACACATTGACATCAAGAAGAGTTGTCCAAAGCAACAAATCACCTGCAGAAATGGGGAAGATTTGAACATACTTGTTTCCATTCATAAGCCTGAGAATTGATACAAAAGTCTGAATTCACTTGGGAATAATTTTGATGGTTCCCGTCAATTACTGCTTGCGCTGAAGCCGTACCCTTTCTTCTTGGTCACAGTCAGTATGAGTTCTAGGTTGAGAAACATCCCTCCGAACTTTTTTCTTCCTTAATAATCACAACTTGTATGAAAAAATACAGTTTGGCTCTTCTAACTAGGCTGGAGGGTGTGCTGGAGCCCGATGGTAACAGCTAGTAGCCTGTGGACAACAAAAAGGCTCCTTTCCCTACCCTTACTAAACTGGCTGTTCTGAACTACTGTTACAAACATAGGAAACATCCTTGTAAAATATCTAAAGTCAAGGAAGCTGTGACCAGCCTCTTTAAATACAAATTTATAGCTACAAATTAACAGCCCAGCTTGCCCTCAAACCACACTGCACAGCTGGACCAGCAGAAGCAGCAGTGGTTGGCCATTATTCCCTGGTGTGTCTCTAGCTCAATGTGGGCCCGCTACTGCCAAACCAGCTCACCCCCTTTTCCCTTCACAGGCTTCCATCATCCCTGCTCTCTAGGAGCTGGCTCTTCTTAAACGGGAATCCAGAGGTGACCAAATCTCACACATCCCATGGACAGCTGGGACCAACCTCAACCAGATACCATCAATTTACACTTTTGAATAGATCACAAAGACAGGGGAGATGAAGCGAGCGGAAGCCTGAGGATGCTGATCTACACATCCAGATCTTTCAAAATACGAAAAGCAAGCACTAAGGTATAAGTCAAGAGTTCAGAGTTTTTCATCATTTGGAGATGACAAAAAACCCCAAACCCTAATATCTTATGAAGATTCTTGTTAAGAAGGTCTGCATAGATGCATTACACTGTTACCAAATTCATGTTGGATGTTCTTTCCTGAAGGGGAAAAATATATTATTAAGGCAGACATTAAAGTTACTTTTGTTGGAAAACAGTATTTGAGAAACCACAATCCTTAATTAGGATTTATGTAATTTAAAATTCAAGTTCTGAGATCTCTTTTCCCAGCCAAAACTTAGAACTTACAGCCAAAAAAGTTAGAAATACAGCAACTGTCAAGTCAGTACAAAGCAACAGATTTAATACACATGCTTTTTTCTCCTAAGATTTATGTGAGCCATGATATTAATTTCTATTCTACAGACACCTAGGTGTTTTTGAAGTCATGCACAACTTATTTCCTCTTGACTGCTGTTATGCAAAGACATAATTATTAACATTTATCTCACATGATGTTACATTAAAAGCCAATGCATTGACAAATTGAAAATATGAACATGAGTGTATTATAAACCTAAGAGCACACAGATCTTACAGATTATCCTGGAAAAAAATGAACAAAACACCACGCAACTCTGGAAGAAACTCTTTAGATACAGTGCTCTGTTTATGAAGTCCTGACATATTCAATATATAACTAACAAGTTCCATCCCCACGTTTAGAAGGGAGCCATATGTTCACTTTGCAAATGTCTGTGGCTGTTTAAAGATATACAGCTCTGCATCAGAGATTGTTAGTGCACAGCAGGTGAAACCCAACTTGTGAACAATCATCAGTTACTTCAGTGCAAAGTCTGGCACGTTAGCACGAATGACTTGGCAGATGGAAGCTAAGCCACCTAACCCTGCAATGGAAAAGATACTTCTCCCTTGTTGCTCTATATGAGCAACTACACTGGCTCAAGTCCCACGCCTTTGACACCACCCTCTTTAAACACCAGTTCACAGGTACAGGTCTGCATCATCCCTTGCAATTAAGCTCTAAGTCCACAGATTTAGTTTGTTTTAGTGAAGGTCTACAACACTCAAGAGATAATTATGTGGTTAAAAGCACAATCTGCGATACGGAATTGATTTTTTGTTTGCTTCCTAGTTACTCTTTAACAAAACAGTAAAAATAAGCAATAGTGAGAGCTACATACATATTTTGTCCCTTTCCTATATTGCACCATACTTCAACTAATGTGCTTTGTAAGAGGATAAAAAATTCTGCTTCAATTTTTCTCTATCAGACAGTTAAGAAGTCGAGAAATAATCCACTAAGACAGTGAGCTGAACATCAGTTATAATTAGTTACTCAGTAGTGATTGTTTATTTATAGGTATTCTATTTGTCATAGAACTTTTAAAACAAGAAATGAAAAAAAAAAAAAAAAAGCTCAAATTATAAAGCCATGATACTGTTGAAATTGCAAACTGTGACGCCAGCAGGCAATCTAGTCTACAAAGGACCAATTCTTCAGAGAATTGAAATACCTTAAGAACTTAAATTTGGAACTTTGGAACCTTGAAGCTAAATCCCAGATTTTTAGACTAGTGCAAAACCACATATTAGAACACCTTTTGACAACATATAGCACAGATACCGGCTCAACTCAAAGCCTTTCCCATCAGCAGACCTCATAAAATCAGGAACCGCCCAAGTATTAAAAGGACAGAGTAATCGTATCCAATCAAGTCTATTCAGCAATTCTATGTCTACCGGTCCTCCTTTCTGGTTTTGATCATTAAATAAAAGTGCTATTCTTTCTTTAATTCATGGAACCTTTCTCTTGTTTCTATTTCAGTTCTGAAATCTGGTATCTAAGGCTAGACACAACACTGTAGTTAGGCTAGTTTGTGTAAGGTCTCCTTTCCCTTCTCACACTAATTAGCACATTCTCAATTTAATTCACATTTTTCATCTCCAGCTGGTAAGATTTCTTTAAAGAGAGAATTTGCAATGTGAGCTGAAAGCACTATCAACATATTCAATGGAATGAGCTAAAGGTTTCAAGATTTTAAATGCAGAGCACAAAATGCTTTCTACTAACATTTTAGAAACTTCAGTGCAAAGCATTGGTATGATTTAAAGAAAATTAACTTTTCTACTGCTAGTCCATCCTCACACCAGCTGTGCTGCTGTGTTCCATTAACGCTACCAAAATCAATGCAGCGTTAGGAGAATTCAAGTAGTAGTCAAGTGGTTAATCAAAATGCAGCCCAGGGGACCACTAACAGCCCCCTTCAGCATTACTAACACAGCTTAGCGCTGCCGAGGAAAATATTCACGTGTGGTCGTCTGCACAGTCATTATGCTGAGCTGCAACAGCGAGGCTTGAAAACACACACAGTTCTCCCCAGCTCCACGCTCCTGCCTTTGTGGGAGGCAAATGGACAGCAAAATGGGAAAAACTGCTTGGCGTTATATACAGTGTGGAAAAAGAAGACAATGGATAAGGCACGATAAATACGATCCAAAGCAAAGCTTTACCCTGAGAAAGCTGAACCAGGGCAGCCCACATCTTATTACATCGGGTACACACTGACATTCTGCAGAGATAACTAGTTTGTTTTTTAAGGCATGACCATACAGAACATTGTACGTACTACGTTAACCGAAGAAAAGCCTACTGCAGTCCTCTTAAAACAGGAGGACAGCTTTGGAAATTCAAAATAATATGCAATATCTTACCTTTTTTTAACCTAGCTTGTCTCTGCAAGTGCAGAACTATGGGGTGAACTATGGTTGCAGATTGTTAAAACCAACAAGGCTGTTAGACATATAAAAAACTTCATTGGAAATAGAGCAGTGGAAACAAATCAACTCATCATGAAGTTACCCGAGTCTTCCTCCCCACCTGAAAGGCTTCAGTGCGTCAACCCCAAGTCTTTCGGAAGGGGGACATGGAAATACCGTGACAGAGGTCCTTCTCACCATAGTAACGTTAAAAGAAAAAGGCTGCTCGCAGCGTTGCCAAAGCTGACTTGTCAGCCTGCCTTGCTACATATTCACGAAAGATGCCAGATACCTGACAGGCATCCAAGCCATCATGTCTTAGATGACAAGTAAATACTGAAGTCTGCATCCTAATGAGTGACTTTAAAGATGTTAACACTGAAGTTGTTAAAAAAGAACTCAACAGCCAATACAGCAGAACAAGTTAATGCATAAGGCAGAAAAGCCTCGGAAACTTTGAACAGAAACACCAAAAATATTCTCCCAGTGCTTAACTGTTCTTAGCCTTCGAAAGAGTTCCCCAAGTACCAGCTATGTACTATGGGGTATGGAGGAGCATTTGATGCAAACCTTCACTTGCTCATTTTTATGGGATCAAAGACATGCAATTAAAATCTTACAAAGTGACACTTTTCAAGGCAAAGAACATTTTGTAAACAACACGTTCTGGCATGCTTTGGGGTGTAATTATACTATCTGAGGTGTTAGATGGTTACACTTACCAAAAATTCAGCTTTTCACTGAACAAGCGCAGCAGAGTGATGGCAATGGCCTCAGAGCACCTTGGCCTTTGCTTTAAATCAACATTTTTATTTTTAAAATATTGTTTTGCAACACGCATATTCAGAATTCATACAAATATTATTTAGTAGAGTTTTAAAGCCTAAGGAATTGAAACTCTTTCTTTTGCTTTGCTTAAATTAAGTTTTTCCCAAAGCTGCCAGAGAGACTTCACAATTTAGGAAAACAAAAAAACACAAACCCACACCCCAAAACAAAGCCCAAATCAAATCAAACCCAACCCACAACACACAAATCCCATACCCTCTGTTTATGGAAAAAAAAAAAAAAAAAAAAAATCACATGAAGAAAACAGAGTACTGATTCTTTGATCATGTTTGTGCAAGCAGATTGCACTATCCAATGAAATATGGTTAGCACAATACCGTCCCACAAAAATCAAGGGTTTCTTTCATAGTTACCTTCAAAAAGCACAACTTCAAAAAGCCAAGTTGCCTAAATCAAACCGATCTTGTGCCTGTCACATGGAAGCAAAGATTCAGCTACAACAGAAGCAGCCGCGTAGATAAGCTCTGCTTTACAGTGTCGTGGTTTCATATTTCCCCATTTCCGTTTAATCATCTCCAAAACAGCAACTTTAAATTTACCCAGGGCGTTATTTGTGGCAGTGGCTCAAAGCCTCTTGTTCTGAAGGCTAATGAAAGCTCTTACCTACCGGGCACCCAAGGTTTAGATTAATACTTTCTTGTGTGTATGGGAATACATTACTTCCCACAAATGCAGAAAGCATGGCTACCAAATATCTTAAAAGCTTTTCAGACACAACTTGGATAAGTAAAGACAGAAGAGAGAGAGGGAGAAGGAAAAAGGGCTTTATTGCTTTTGAAACCAGTCAGCTGAAACCTTATAAGCATTACATTAACAATTCACTCTTTTATAAATGGAATGGAGGCTCTGAAAAAGCAGTTGAAAATTGTCGGTATCAAAACAACCAGATTGTTTGATGGTTTTGAGGAGGGAAGAAGAAAAAGGAAAGTATGTTTATGGTTTTACGCATGGATCCAAAGAGGGGGAAAAAAAAAGTAACACCTAGCCTCCCACTCAAGTTACTCAAGGTGGTCCATGGCTTTGCTTTTTAACATAATCTGTGCAGCCTCACCCTCTAGAAGAGGTCCCATCCTCAGCTCCTTTGGGATTGGGATTAAAGATACTTGTGATACAAAGAGCTCACGCTCTAT
Source organism: Arenaria interpres (assembly GCA_013399435.1). Taxonomy (NCBI): domain Eukaryota; kingdom Metazoa; phylum Chordata; class Aves; order Charadriiformes; family Scolopacidae; genus Arenaria; species Arenaria interpres. Next base: position 62,888 of record VXAK01027560.1, on the reverse strand, counting down.
TATTCTTTCACACAGGATAAAGAGAAGAGAAGCTATTTCGCTTTTGGGCTTCCCTCAATGACAGATTCTGCAAAACTAACTTCGGAGGAAGAAACCAAGTGTAGCACCATGTTGCAAACACTAAACCTAAACACAATAAGGAAATGAATGGACAGTACAGGCTACATAGAAATTAACAATGCTAATTGTCTGAGAATCTGAAAAGAAAGCAATTTCTTGTCTCTAAATGGGGATTCAAAAATAAATAAAAGTTTGAGTTCACCTACTGCAGAGACAGCTGAATTATAGCCCTTGCTAAATCCTCAACATTTCCTCCTACCAACTGTTATCACCTTCTTATTATGAACGAACATAATCCAGATGGATTTTCTTCAGATACTTTTATCTGCCAAAAACTCTGCACCCCACTGCAGAGCGATATTTTCTATTGCAGATTTCACCACTGCCACCTCAGTTCTACACCATGCTTCACAGCCAGAGGTGGAACAATTAAAAAAAAAACAACTAAAACTGCCACTATTTTTCTCCATGTCTCATCAAATAAAGAGCACAACTGATGAAGAAACTATAAAGTGAAAGTGATAAATAACTTTATTTCCAAACAGCCACTACTTTTTAAACACTGAGTCATATTCTTAAGATGTTTGCATGTTTGCCCAAAGTACAATTATAAATCTTGGTCTAATAATATGTTTTACTTACGCTAGATAATCTCCAAATACCAGCATATGTTGGGTTTCAGTATGGTAATGAAAAAGCTACTGATAGAAGAGGTCATATATACCTATAATATGAACTGTTTGTTCAGACTACAGTGGTCAAAGCACAGGCTAAATATTGGTCAAAATTGCTTTTAGGAACCCACAAACATTTCTATTAGGCTGTTATAAGGCCTAAATAGCCACGATGGCTACTGCTTGGCCAGAGATTATTCCACTTCAGGCTGTAAAAATAACCCTAAAACAAAGATTGATACTTTTTCCAAACTTAAATAGTTTGATTATTTCCCATGCCAGTGCCTCCTTCTTCCTTTGCTGACAGGCTCTTTTGGAGAGGGTATTGCTCATTCCTTCATGAAGTCATTTATAATGGATTATTTTAGCATAATCCTCCAGGTTATAACACCCCCCCAGTCCAATGCTTATCTGGACCTCCCCAGACTTTGTGTCTTATGTTGCCTAACACTTTCCACTGTCAAAACTACACTCTTTTTTTGTTTGTTTTATTGCTTTGCTTTTTTTTTTTTTTTTTTTTTAAAAAAAACGCTTTTTAATAAAAAACATCTTCGATAGTCAGGTACTTCCCTAATGTTTTTTCTTTTCCCCGAGAAACTGTCCTACTTCGTCTTTCTGCTGCTGGTGCTATCACCAGGAAAACCTGCAGAAGTTGGTGATAAAAGTTTTAGAAGCCATTTGGTAGTCCTTCAGATGACATCCTGACTAGAAACAGCAGTTAGTTGTATTAAAAGGAGCTACAAAACTCATTATTATTAGGTCTTTTCTCATCCATACGGTTCAGGGGAAAATTTTCATCTGCTTTTACACCTGCAAGGCTGCAAAGGCTGTGTATTCCTTTATTAACGCTCTCATCGAGTTACAGGCAACTGCTTCCCACTAGCACAGAGCAGATCTATTCCTTAGGGGAACATGAACTACTCAAATTTATTGCCCAGGCAGCTGCAGCAACCACTCATATTAAAAACATCAAAATGTACACAGAAGACTTTTTTTTTTCCTCATTAGAAAGTAGGGTGGTAGATTCTGTGTTGCAATATCAAGGGGCTGCGGTAACAAGGTAGTTTTAGCTCAAATGTAGCACATTAGAAGTAACCTTGCAAGTTTAGTAACTATAAAACCAAACTTTCCTGGACCAACAAACATTTTGCCCTCAAGATGTATACTGGCCAAAAATTAAATGCCCTCTGATTTTGGTTCACTGAGAAATGTCAGCATTTTAAACAAATTGATTTTTCAACCACTCTGTAATCAACAACCATTTCTCATCATACATTCTCTCTTCATTGTTACCTGGATTACTCACTCAGTCACATTCAAACAAGGATCTGAGCTAAACTAAAAACAACATATATGTGAACTGAAGAAAACATCCATACGTTCTAATACTATAAATATTCTCCCTTTTTATGCTATTATTCTAGTTGTCTATACAGAAAAGGTGGACAGCAGGAGAATTATTTTTTTAAAGTCCACACCTGATCCAACTGTCAGTCTCCTTAATCTCAAAGAAATGATTTTTTTCAATGTATAAATCTGAGTCACAGTCACATACCACTTGTGTTTATGAAGGTCAAATGAAACCATAACCTGGACTGATTTCAATAGCTTGACCCTGGAACTAGGCCAGGATTCTTGCGTTATCATGATTCACCTGTAGCATATGGATACTGTTCTTTGGACTGCTTTCTGAATACAGCAATGTATCTAATAAAAGAAAATTCCACTTACAGAGAGGCTTTAGGAGGAGAAATGTTGACTAATCACTATTATCTCTGTTCTTCCCATTTTTCAGATAGAAGAATACTAGTTTTTTTCCCAAGTGTTACTAATACTTAAAATATACAATGAAGAAAAGCCCACAGCACGTTCAGGTTGACATGTCCAGCCTGCCACAACGCACAGTTTTAAATTACAATAAAAATACTGTTTTGCTCTTATGTTTGTGTCCAGTCATAATCAAATATTTACAATGTAATCACCTTCCTGTCATTCTCTTATGTCTTATTTTATCACTTGCATCTCCTCAGGTAGTTTATAACAGACAGTAAACTTTACACAAGGTCAGCGAGGACAAAACGCAGATTTCATGATGATTAGTGACTCCACTATTTACTACCAAGTTTTACAAGCCATGTCAATAAATGCTAAGGTGCAGCTTAACCCCGCATGAAGCTTCATTTATTTCAGAAAGGCTTTCCATAGGTAAAGGGACACAGTTACCCAGATTATAGAATCAGGTCTCAGTGTAGTGTGACAGCTTGATCCAGAAATAATAAATGCATGAAGTAGCTCCAGTGGAAGCAGGACCCTTCGAGGGAAGTCTGCTAACGACACTGCACTGTTGCACTGATGGATGAGGCCATAAAATGCTTAATTTACTTCAGAGTTTTAAGGAAGGCAAAAAAGATTTAAAAAAACCAAAACAACTCAAGAAGTCTTTAAAAAACATTACTAAAAATATTAAACATGATATTGTTAGGATTATTCATAAATACTATGGTTGTTCAGACAGAAAGAGTGAAATTACTAACAATAGCTAACGTGAAAGTGTCTAAGGTCAGCATTAAAATATTACAGCTGATAAAGAGAGAAAGAGTAATCCTAACATGTTTGCTTTCTGTGATCACTTTGTAGTGTAACAGCTGAATAAACCATTATAAAGAAAACAATGGAAGTGTGATGTGTATTTGTATACATAGATGTTTCAGTTCCAATAAAGCGACAAACTGTTGGGTGACAAAGTGCGCTCCCTGCAATGATTTTCAGATTATCTCAATTGCTCTAGCACAACAGAAAAAGATGCTGTTGAAATATTACAGACAAAACTACCACTGCAGCTGATAGTGTAATCACATTATTTACTCACCTAGCTTATTTTCTGAACAATTCCTTCCTAACAGAGAAGATACTTATATTACGATTTTACTGGAATCATATGGCTTCCAGAGTTTGCTACTGTCAGGAAACTGCTATGAAGACAGAAGTGGAAACAAGTTTTTCATTTCTATTTGGCTTCCTCAGATCAGATGAATCTCCACTGATTGCTTCAAATGGATGAATAGAAAGCATTTTAACACAGGGATTAGCTTCAAGCCCTATTCTACCCATTGGTACTCTCCAGCCTGGAGATATCTGAACAGTCTCATTATCCAAAAAGGGACTAGTAAAATACCTTAATCAAAACTTAAGAAATGGTGTCCTAAAGGTTTTTCTGTTGTTGCTGTTTAATACAGTTGGTTCAGATATTTTAAACTTAGTGTTCTAATAATAGCTAATAAAAATAGTGTTTGTTGCCACAGAGCAAGCCTCAGGCAACAAAAAGTTACGTAAATACCGCAGTCTGAAAACTGCTACCAAGCTCCTTAAAGGTGACTCATCAGCAGTAAAATTGTGAATCTAGCAAACTCCAAGAATAACTAACAAAATTCAATTCACCCTAAGAACTGATGAGAGATGTTTCCTGCTCAGATAAGAACAATGATCCTTTGCCTATAAATGTATAAACAACAACATGAGTATACTTCTTCCAACTATCTGCAAATCTGTTGAAAGAACAGTGTCAAGTCTCTCTTTTGTCCAGCTACAAAAAGAAAATATACAGGGATGTTTTTGATTTTATATATAGCCCAGAAACAATAACAGTACTGTACTAGCTCACTTTCCATCAAAGTGGAAGATCTTCCAACAAAGATCTTGTGTTGCATTCCTTGTGGGAGCAACACGGCCCATCCTGTTAGTAGTCTACAGGTGCTCTACATCTTCAACTTGCTTCTAATCTGCCTTCAGCTTAACCAAGACAAGAGGCATGGGGGAAAAAAAGGTAGCACAAGGCAAGCAGCAGTCAACCACACATGCAAAGGGCTGTTGTAAATGTCTATAAGCATGTTCTTACTGCGTGGCAAGAGACACAAAGGTCTGTCTCACCAAGATATAATATGCCTTTAATGTCCTGGTACAGACGAATGAAGCTAGGACAGAGCAGCTGAGACAGCAACTCTGCTGGAACACTGTACTCGGGTAATCAATCACTTGTCCATCTGCTCTCCCTGACCTCCTTTCAGTGGCATCACCCTACCAAAGGTACCATCTCCAATGTTTTGACAAATTTAAGAAGGTAACACCCTCTCGACAGCAGTATTTATTTTTACAGGAAACCCAAACACAAGCAAGACTTTGGAGAGCAGCTATCAACCTGTTTACCAAGTTGCCCTAAGGCTTCTGCTCCGCTCCTTTTTTGGCACCACAAAGATCTTTAGCAGGGCAGACCCAGAACTTCCTGTGAGTCAGCAGAGCCAAAATCTGTTTAGATTTGGTGGCAGAGCAAAATGCAGGGATATAGTCGAGGCAGTATGAACAAGAAGATTATACGGTGTAGCAACCACATTCACAGCTGCGAACACTAAGAGACCACAGGTGAAGGGGCCAGCAAGGCCTTCTGCCACCACAGGGTGACTCAAAGGCTTTGAGAAGTCGTAAGGGTAGTGAACAGTCCATTCACTGAAGACAAAATTAATGACTTCAAACGACATTACAAAACATTTATTTAAGCTGAAGTTACCAGGTAGGTCATTTCTGTGTGTCAAATCATAAGAGCTATTAAAGCAGAGTAGGGAAGGACATTTTAAATGAGAAGCGGCAACAAACATAAATGTTTTCTTTCAGTTAAGAACCAATAAAGTGCATGTGATAGAAATGCAGAGCCGATTCATACCAACCCAAGTAATTAGGCTTAGAGAGAAAACGTCTGCTCAATTTCATCTTTCTAAACTACAACCATTTAAAGTATGAAACATCTAGTATGCACAAGGTAAACCATACTCCCTTGGCACAGAATTTTATTTTCTTCAACTTGTTTAAGGTAACAAAGTCTTCCTCTGAGCTTGTAAAATACCACCGGACTTAAGATTTCCATTGATACAGGCCAGACTTTGAATTTTGTTTTCTAAGACATTCCAAATACCTAACACTGAAAAATCTTGTTATGGCCAAGAGAGAAAAATACAGATTTAATAGCCCATAAATATTTTAAACAATTACCATACCCACCTGCTACATTAAGCTTTTCAACTGCTCCTAAGATGGGAGCAGGAGTGCTAGTATTGTTGGTAGAGTTTGCTCCCGTTCCATTAAGTACAAGATTTTCCACCTTGGACTCCAGCTTCCCAATGCGCTGCAAGATATTATCCAACAAGACGGCAAGTGTCTTCTTCAAATCTACAAGTAAAAATGAAAAATTAAATTGCTTAATAATGCAATGCACTCTGTCAGACAGAATAAAAAATAGATACAAGAATGAGACTGGAATATACATAGACACTTTTTCAGTGCAAATCTTTGTCATTAGCAGTGCTATGCGCTAACATTCAGCCTCAGATACAAGTTTTCCTGGACACGGAACTTGTCTTCCTGTGTATTTTATAAAGCACACTGCAATTCAGATACATATCCTATATTCAAGGTGAAGTGTGCACCTTATGGATACATGCACGGGAACAAAAAAATGCATGCTTTGCAATTGTGTAGATAATAATGAATCTAAACTTAAACCCATATTTAAGCACTATCAGAGGAACAGTTTGTTAGATGCTCAGGTGCCTGGAAACAAAAATCCCCCTCCCAAAAGAAGGGACAGCTTTCAGCCAGTACAAATCCTTTTGCATCTCCTCCACCACAACCAGGTTCTGTACTGGCAAAAAAAATATGTGAAGTTCAACCTTTCCGTCATACAGACAAACCACCATAAATCACCCGCTTCTTTCCTTCAGTCTGTTGATGATTGCCTCTACCTATCTAGTTGGTCTGACACAGCACTTCCTTTGCATCGAAAGCAACATACAGTAACAGGAGTTTGCATACCAACCCCGTTCTCTGATATTTTTTCTTTCCCTTTTCTTTTTTTCAGATTTCTTGAAGTAACATAGACAGCTGGGGAAGCTAAAAGAACTGTGGGCAAGATGGGAAAAATAGACCACTGTCAGACTAAACTGTATAATTATGGTGGCAACCAGCCAAAGAAGATGAAAGAAAGTATTGTTCGCTGTGCAATTACCCTTGTCTCAGGATTAAAGAATTTGTTATGATGAATTTACATTATTTTCCCATTTAATTACATAAGATAATTACATGTGCATATGTTTAATACATTTTCTACTTTCCACAACTTTAGAATCAACTAACTTTCTGATCTGTAATAGAAAATTTCTCCATACATCTGAAGAGATTCCTCTGCCCGAACATCAGTTGTGTTTTTGCCATGCTTATTTTGTGCTCCCTTTATTATTTTTTTTTCCATGACTAGCCCAATTCATGTGCAAATGAGAGAGTAAATAAGAAAAGGCTATTACTTTTAGAAAGCTTATGATTATTTTTTCCAAATAAAAGGAGAGCTATATTTATTCCATGGCACCGTAAAGTAGATATTTTTCTTTATAAGTGTGTTTTCCTTTGTCCTTTAAAGATCAGAAGATGTAATCTTAAGCACTAGTGATCTGGACTATCTAAAAAGGGGTCCAGAAGTCACATAGTGTGCAGAAGACAAGGAAAGAGCGGAGCAAGGATTTACCATGAACAAAACCATGGTAGAGAAGTAGGAAAAAAAGGTAGTAAAAAAATAACCAGGAAACAGTGAGGAAGAAACTTGGCATACATAAAGGCATACACAGAGCATAAAGAGAAAAATGGCTAAACATTGTAATTTTTTAACACTGATACCAAAACACTGGTATGGGAGACTGCTTACCACAACAAAAAAGGAACTGGAGGTCAGTTTGAGAAGGTGAGGGCAGAAGCACAGATTCATAGTAATTTTTGGCAAACAATTGTTTATTGCTATAAAAATCTAATACTCACTACGTACATTTGGACTACAACTTTTAAAAGGGAAGTATTTGATTCACCTACCTGACAGGTCAATATATGGTAGAAAGAAAAAGATAAAAAGTGAAGAGTCTGTGCAACCACAAAGTAAGGGCTTTAATTTTCATAATACAGTGAAGCAACTTCTACCCATTATTATTAACATTAATGTGTTTATTCCTGGACAGCTAACCTGATCATTTGCTATCAGCAAATAATTTGGTATGCCAAATGGACAAACTAACTTATTAAGTAATTATTATATTACTCAGTTTCATAATGTATTATTCACTGTGGTGTTATTCACTCACCATAGCACCACTCTAATATTTCAAATAAATATATTACCATTATTTTGCATCCTTCCAAGCTCCTTAATTGAAAACACCTGTCCAAACTTGTCTTTAAACTTAAAATTCTTCTCAGCCACGAAACTTGAAATTTCTATACAAAACTTAGCTTTACCTCTACAAAAGCATTACAAACTTATTTCCCCAACTTTCAAATGCAGTTTAACTTCTCCTGGGGAAATTGACCACCGTTCGGCAGGAAGTCAGTTTACTCCTCAGCAGGATTTGGAACAGGAAATGAATGCCTCAGGCAACAAGCTGCAGGGGAACTTGTCTTAGGGATATTCCCTACCCTCAGACCTAGTTAGGGCACAGATCATTGCAGTTACCCTTCAATTTCTTGAGACATATTGTTTTGGTTTGGTTTTTTGTGTTTGTTTTTTTTTCTCTTCTTCAATTCACCTACCATCAAGCACCCGTGCAAGACAACGGGACACTGATGACAGCTGTATAGCAGGTAGTGTTTTGTTTTAAGTCTACACACACACAATTCTCTAAGGATTGGAGGTCTCCAATCTAAATATTGATCTAGTACCGCTCTACTTAGCTTGTGTCTCTTTGTAAGATTAACTTACCTGCATAGCTCAACATGCAGTCACAAATCAGTAGAAGTTACAGAATGCGTGCTGGTTTTGGCTGGGGTAGAGTTAATTTTCTTCATAGTAGCTAGTATGGGGCTATGCTTTGGATTTGTGCTGAACACAGCATTGATAACACAGGGATGTTTTCCTTATTGCTGAGCAGATCTCACACAGAGTCAAGGCCTTTTCTGCTCCTCACCCCACCCTCCCAGCAAGCAGCCTGGGGGGCCACAAGAAGTTGGGAGGGGACACAGCTGGGACAGCTGAGCCTGACTGACCAAAGGCATATCCCATACCATACAACATCCTACTCAGTACATAAAGCTGGGGGAAGGAGGAGGAAGGGGGGAACGTCTGGAGTTCCAGAGTTTGTCTTCCCAAGTAACAATTACTTGTGATGGAGCCCTGCTGCCCTGGAGATGCTGAACACCTCCCTGATGATGGGAAGCTGTGAAATAATTCCTTGTTTTTCTTTGCTTGCATGTATGGCTTTTGCTTGACTTATTAAACTGGCTTTTTCTCAACCCACGAGTTTTTTAATTTTTACTCTTCCAATTCTCTCCCCCATCCCACCAGGGGAGAGTGAGCAAGCAGCTGCGTGGGTCTCAGTTGCTGGCTGGGGTTAAACCATGACAGGATGGCTTGTCATTTAAGCAACAAAGCAATATAATTGTTAGCTATGTTTGCGATGATAATCTCAGGCTTACAGGCAAGCAACTTCACACAAACTGAAAAGTTTTTTTTTTAGAGGAAAAAAAGTGGTAACAGAAACAAGATACGGAAAGAACTTCTCAGCAGGATGTTTTCATCACATGCACCAAAAAGTAAAGAGTATTAAAAGAAAACTAGAGAAAAAGGTGCAGCTATTATCTGTTGCATGCTAGTCTTTATTCTTTGTCTAAGCTTACAAAAGACATCTATACTATTTCTTCAGAGATGAATATTAAGGCAACTATAAAAGGAAACAAATCTAGATGACTAATTAGACAGTAATTTTCCAGATAGTCTGAAAGTGCAAAAGTAAGCAGGAAAGCAAGTGAATTTAAAAAAGGCTCAACAAGTAAGGTGCACAATGTGATCTTATCACATTGAAAAGTGGCCACACCTAAGGTGAAATTGGATTATATTTTTATTTTCATAATATTTTCTGGCAATATGTTTTGTTCTTTTCTGCATGCTTTCCCTCACACGTGCACCCAAATTTAACCCTCATCTTGTACAAAATGGGAGAGAGTAAGCATTAAAACTTACTGCTGAACAAAGCAATGAAACATACAGAGTTCTATACCCTGAGGCAAGTATGATATATTTAAGCTTAATTTAAGATTATGCCAGACACGTAAACTCAAATGTTAAATAAATTGACTGAACAAAGATGAAATGGGAAAGAAGAAGAAATGAATGTAGGAGGTCTCCACTTCATGAGTAAGGCAAGTTCTTCTTCCACAGGAATTTCTTACTTAGATCATTGACACACAAACTGAAAAGCCTTCCAAATTTTTCTTAAATGAAGTTCTAACAAATAACCTGAGGCATACCAGTTAAAGCTACTGGACTGTAGTAAAAAATAGTAGACAATTTAATTTCCAAGTGATTGGGAATGTAAAATTTCATACTTGCAAGTTCAGACTGTTTTCTCCATCTGTGCAGAAAACGCAAAGTGCAAAGTATTGTCAATTGAGCAGCATTATGAAGTCAAATGTTTGGACAATTTAGAAAAAGCCTTAATCAGATTATCATGTAATCTAGAGCACACACTTACCGTATGCTGTTACTGTCCCAACATAAGGCCCATCAACCACATTTTTATTTTCTTCGGCTAACGCTTTGATGTATCTTTTGCTGAGATCCAAAATTTGCTCACGCAGGACTGAACTGCTTTCATGTTGCGTTTGTTGCTGAATCGTAAAATGCAGAAGCATCATTCCCCAAATGAAGCCAAAAGTCACCAGAAAAAAGCCGAGTTTCTGAGAGGACAACTTCCATGGAGAGAATGCCATGATTCCCAACAGCTTCACAGAGTTACTACAAAGGTTCCTAAAGAATGAAGCCAAACAGCAAGTTCATGGTCCGGGTATACAAATATCACAGAGCAGGACTCAGTCTTATTCCAACTCCTTAGTCAACGTATATCCGTATTTCAGTTCCATCCTGTTGCAAGAGGAAAGAAAAGCAGGACAGTTATCACAATGTATTAGAAGGTTTTACTAACTATACTAGGTCTTTGCTCTAACTGGTACAGAATAGGCATAGACAATATGCTCTCTTTGTAAATGTTTAATTTGTATGTATCAACATTGTACTGTACCAGCCAGAGCACAAAGAAGCTGAGAAAAGCACTGGAAGGAGAACAAAGAGGGCGTGATGTGCCTGAGCAGGTGTAGAACACCTCTCACTATCTGGATCAAATTCAATGCTTGAAGCGGTTTCTAAGCTGAATTTCAAGGTAAGGCTACTTCTACATAATTTTTTTGTGTGTGTGTACACAAAACTTTGCGATGTTGCCAGCACAGCAATTGAAGACAATTCTCAACATAATTCAGTTCTCAGAAAAGAAGTAATTTTAGCTGGCAGTGACACCGCTCGGAGTTCCTGGCAAGAGCTCCGGCATATGGCTAGATAGGTGATCAGGAAATCAGACTCCCTCAGGGGTAAAGAAGAAAAAAGAAATCTACATTATTAAAGCCAATACACTCTCCTGCCTTACACTGCAAGCAGGCAGAAGGCTGGAATGATCTCCTCTTGCTCTAGTGTGGCCTCTACCACGCATCGTTACTCCTTATTCCTAACCCATAGTCCAATAAGTTTGCTTGTTGCGACTAAATTCAAAACACATCCTTCTGAATGCTACAGCATGCCTTTTGTATAAAAAATTAATATTCTCTGAGATTTTCACACACTAGGGAAAAAGAATTGCAATATCAGCCTTCAAGACAGAGTAAGACCATCTTTTCATGGTAAAATCAAAGATAAAACCTGGCATAAACAATCCAAAGGCAAGAAAATCTCTGCGAGGAGGGCCAGAGGCAGGGTCCTTAGCATAAAACCCAACGAGAAGAAAGGTAATTAAAATGTAATTAAGTGTAACCTATCATGTTAAAACACAGATTTGGTAAAATATTATCCTTTTAACTTCATAACGCTCCCAGACAGGATTAGAGAACATAATGTTCCCCTCCATTCTGCACTTGCACCGATAATGCAGATGTTACTCTGTTTTAATAGGATAATTACACAGATGCCTGCTAGCAGTGCTCCCTGTTTGTTAAAATTCCCTTTAGATCTTCTGCTTTCCGTTGAACCAGCAGTTCTGCAAAGGGACAGAAATACCTTTGGATCACTTATCTTCCAACATGTCTTGTGTGTGCATTTAGCATTATTGATTACTATCGATTGTAGAAGTGGATGTGCATTACACTGTAAACTAAAAGCAGACAAGGCAGCGATTGTACCATGCATTTACGTTGCTAAAAGAACAATCTGTAGCCATCTTTTGCCTAAAGGAGGAACGGTGCAGAAAAAGAATTGCAAATACAGTGAAAAAGACTATGAAGCCCTCGAGTTGACTTTTTCCACACTTAAAACACCTCAATAAAGAAAATGAATGGCTTCAACCAAGAAAATGAAGGACTCTGTTTAATGCTGCTCTCCATAAACTCAAGTTAATTTTCCAAGAAATGGCAGAGGGAAGTTTTACTTCTTGCAGTTTATTTAACTATAGCCTTGGGACACTCTTGGGCTGACTAAAAAGTAGACTATTGTTATTTCATTAAAAACAGAATGTTTTACTATTCTCGTGCAGTATCTGGTATGGTAAAATATAGAAAATTCCATAGTTTAACAGAACATAACAACTTTAGAAAGAAATCCGAAATATTCAAGATTGATCCCCTCAGCGACTTAATCTGAAGTAAGAACTGATGGTGTCCTTTACAGCAATAAGATCTGTGGCTATAACAGCCAGTATGTCTTCCCCGATTATCAGTTGTTTGAGAAGTGAAAAACACTGAATAAGAAAGCAAACCTATCACGACCATGTTTTAACAGTCTTCTTTTTAAAGTTCTAGAACAGAAACAAGGATGATTACAAAAAACAGTCTATGTCTAACCTAGGAGTATGATCTACTTAAATGCACCTGGTGACTTTTCTATTCTGTTTATAAGCAAAAAACAAAACAAAACAAAAGCCCTAAATCCACTCAAAAACTGTAAAAAGGTAGACAGGAAATCTTAAAGTTTTGCCATAAGAAAGGATTGAAATTCACTGACAGATGGAAGAACAGCCCCCACTATTTCTAGTGCTAAAAGCAAAAAAACCCCACCAAGTACCACAAACCAGCCCTATTTTTACTGCCATTTAAGCAATTCCAGTGGCTAGCAACTTGATGAATGCCCAACAACACGTACTGAACTAATTAACTTTACAGCACTACTGGTGGCCATGGAGGTTTGTAAAGTGCACAGGAGAAGAATCGCTCTCCTTCCCACTGCTTTTCCATGGCTGGATGCACACCCACACTGACTTCAGTATATGTATAGTCCTAGATTTGATAGTTGTCAAGACTGCAACACAACTATTCCACAATTAACAATTACCACACATTAATAATGACTTGTTATTTACTATCTAAGTGATCAAAAGATATCAAGGAGTTATGTAGAATGCACGAAGACACCAGCACAGAAACATCTCTGCGATATTTCTGTCTCGACAGGAAATCAGTAACCGAAGTGAGGAACAGTTGAAGCAATAAACACACATTTGTCTACTGTAATCACTCACAGACTTTAATAGGTCCTGGTGACTATTTATCTCTCTGTCCATACTAAGTAAGCCATTCTCAAACCTAAGGCAGTGGCATATTTCCCTTATTCTTCCCCTTTCCTTAAAAATGTTCTCAAAGGAGCTGATCCTGCTAACTATGAAGGCCTTGTTCTCGTCTAGTCTCCAAAATGCACAATGGGAGTTGTGTCTAAAAAGGATATGGAAACACATATTTATATGTGCCTCTAAAGAATGACAGCCTTTTTGTTAGAGGTTTTTTTTTAAGCTTTGGAATGAGGTGGTCTCACTGTAAGACAACTCTTGAAATAATTCCAGCACCCCTCTGGAAACTGGATATGTCATAGTTGTGAAGTTCTTTGGGAAACCATTAGGAAGATAATTCCTCCTGATTTACTGAGAATAGCTAATGTACCAAAACTAAACACCAAGTGTGAAAAACAGGGTGAAAGCGAAAAGATATACAAGACAAGAAAGCTTTTGATAAAGAACAGCTTTGTTATGTTCTTCCTGAAATTCAACCCCAACCTGCAAAAATCTCACCACAACTGAACCAACACACCAGGGTTGTGTTTTCTTTTCTATTTTTTGGGGTGTTTTTTTTGTTGGTTTTGTTTGTTTTGTTTTGTTGTTGTTTTAAATGCACCAGTTACACCTTTTGTGATAAACATCCCACAATTTAAAACAGAACTGCCTCTACCCTTAAAAATGATTAGCATATTTCTTTGGAAAACGGCTAACCTCACACCCATTTACATAGGCATAAAAATTTTAATAGTCTTAGTACTTTTACTATTTCAGCTTCATTAAAAACACATTTTTTTTCTGTTCTATATTTAATAAAATCCTGCTCAACAGCTGGTCAGTTCATTAGTTACAGAGGATAGCATTACCATGCCTATTTCATCACAACAAAAGCCCCTCATGCTATTTAGAATCCTACCAAGAAAGTATCCCAATACTAAGTGATCCATACATTGGGGATTCAAAGCACACTTTTTCTTTTTTTTTTTTCTTTTTAAATGCTTAAAATAGATTACAAACAGTTAATCTTCATGAGAACAGATTTTGGTGACACATATCCATGTATTCCTCTTCACTTTTTAAAAATGAGAATTAATCATCTACAAGAGATTAAGCAAAGTCTTTTTATAAGTACGTACATATACAAAACTTGATGCTCTCTGCCCAATCTGCACCTATAGAAGAAATGGTACTTTGTCAGGGTAACCTTGGAACAGCACTATCCTCAGGACAGTCAGGACTCGACTGCTCATCAGCTGAATGCACTGTTCATCACTGGCTCCACAGTGATGAAACCTTCCCTGTCTGTAGAATCATAGAATGGTTTGGGTTGGAAGGAACCTTAAAGATCACCTAGTTCCAAACCTCCTGCCATGGGCAGGGACACCTCCCACCAGACCAGGTTGCTCAAAGCCCCATCCAGCCTGACCTTGAACACTTCCAGGGATGGGGCATTCATGCCTTCCCTGGGCAACCTGTTCCAGTGCCTCCCCCCCCTCACAGGAAAGAACTTCTTCCTAGTATCTAATCTAAATCTCCCCTCTTCCAGTTTAAAACTGTTGCCCCTTGTCCTTTCACTGCACTTCCTGTCAAAGAGCCCCTCTCCAGCTCTCCTGTAGGCTCCCTTCAGATATTGAAAGGCCGCTATAAGGTTTCCTTCTGGAGAGGGCCCACAACTTCCCTAGTCTTGCCTTTGTCCCTGACCTATCTGTAGACATTGTTCTTATTGCCTTTGATGTTCTTGGCTAAATTTAGTTCTGCCTGGGATTTCGCTTGCCTGATCTCATTCCTGACCACTCGGACCGTTTCTCTGTATTCTGCCCATTTTATCCGTCCCTGCTTCCACTCTCTGTAGGCCTCCTTTTTGGTCCTGTAACCAAAGCAGAAGATGTTGCACCCATAAAAGAAGTGGCAGATTGAGTAGTATTTAATTATTAGCTTGTTATGAACTCAAACATAAGCAAACTTAAGATAGCTTGACTAGTAAACAATGTATATGCATTTTGCTGCCAACTGGATCAGTAAAAACAGTATGGCCACTACCAGGAATAGGCGTTCCTATGCCAAATGCACAAGGCCCAAATTCTGGCCTCTTAAATTTATGAAATTATTAGGAGAACTTGTTGTGTACCACGAGCTGGGAATCAGGTGCCTTATGTTATGGCATACAGATTAGATATGAGATAAGAACACAGGCCTTGAAATACAGGCACAGGATGAAAGCAGAGGCCCCAGAACCGTAAGCAACGTGGAGATGGTCAATAATTAGTCACTGATTAAGTGCAACCTTAAGATTTGGAAGAAAACCTGGAAGAAAACCTGCTTTTCTTTCAATAGCAGGAAAAGCTGAAAGGGAGGAATAAAACTGCTAAGCAAGAAGAAAAGGCACCTGTGATAGCCTCGAACGTCTCACCGTCAAGGATCATGGCTATCAGTGCTAAATACATGGCACCAGCTCAAGTAACTGTGTGCTTACAATTAATTTATAATGAGATTGTTACAGACTAATGCAGTGGTAACAACTAGGAATGAGTAAGAACTAGCCATTAGCAACGTGTATTGGTAATGAATGTCAATCTAGTGAAGTTTTGTTATAAAGTTTAACGCTGGTTTAAAACTTATTTCATCAGCCTTCTAAACCTTCAGTCACAGCAACCGCTCATTCTCTTCTTACATATATCCATACACAACCTGTACTCAGGTGCAATGTTATGCCACCATGCCTGACCCACACACGATTTGGCTACTGCGTCACAACCGGCTCAAAGAGGTGCTGTTAAAAACCCACCCATCATGATCCTATTTTCCAGATTGTTCTCTGAAGAGGGCACGCTGCACTTCTGTTTGCAGCTCTTTGATTCTGTAGAACAGCTTGTTACAGACCAACAGAAGATAAACATCAAGATGTGAATTTCCTCGGTTCTTACAAAGGGTGTGTGAACCTGAAAGCGACCAGTAATTCAAGTGTCAAACCAGTGGGCTGCCAACACACCACGGCTACAGCCAGAAAGCACAGCGGTGAGTGAAAACACCTGCCATATCCCAGCACTTCTCCGCAAAGGGATGCCAGGAATCATGCTTCATGCAGAAGCTGATGTAATGCATCTTAAAAGGGATAGGCAATCCCTTAAAACCTCCTTTCTAGGAGTAATGAGTCCAACTGGGACTGCTAGGCTTTAATAGTTTAAACCAGACATGCTTCAACATACACATAAACTAGAATTCCAGGCTGATGTTAACCACTGTCTCCTGCTGCAGCTGCACTGCCTAAACAGATGCGCACTATATTCCAACCAAATGCAGAGTAATGGATTTCCCGGTACTTTATTCCTGCAGGAATACCTCAACAGATGTCCCACCCCAGTTAGCCAATGTTCTGAAATAGTGCAATTCTTGCTGGAGACACCCCACCCCCCTTTTACTTATTTGTAAGACGCGAGGCTTGCTTTAGTCCTTTTGGAGGCTGAATCTACCTTTCCTTCTTTCGAAATACAGCATTAACAACGGGATAAGCTACAGTTTACTATTTAATACAGTGAAATCAAAGAACAGTCATATGCTGTGTTGGTGGAAGATAAGAAAGGATAAACTAGATCAGAGAAGGAAAGAGAAGCCTGATTTCTGATAAGAATACTTGCACTTCAACACAATGTGTGCTCATACCATATCAAGTATCTTCATACTACATACGTTTTGACTCCAGTACTGATGTAGCAATTAAATAACCAATAAACTTAGGAAATATGTTCTATCAACATAAAACCATCCCCTCACCTAAACAAAACTGAAGCCCTCACTTGTTACCCTGAGGGTTGAGAAGCAGTGCTGGTTGCTCCCAAGAGAAGGAAAATACGATGAGATAAGAGTTCGTTATAACTCAGTCTGGAAGACTCCACTGATTTCAACAACTAACCAGTAAGTCATTTGTTTCAATAGTTCAAGTCATAAATTTTAAGGCACCTCAAAATATTGTTGTTAATCTTAAAATAAAATTTCACCATTCAGTTGTGATCAGTCCTATAGAAGAGAAGATTTACGACAGCATGTTCTGAAAGGAGCAGAAACATGCAAGCAAAGCCTATAATACTAACCCATTGGATCTCTAAGTCCAAGGTCTGGTTGAAAGTGTGCACATTCCCTCCAGACCCCACAGGCAGTCTCCACTCCCGGCACCTCAGGAAGAGGGAGTAGCTTAAAAGTCATGCAACTATATATACCAGACTCATCTGGTAACCAAAGTTTACACATACTTTTGATAACTGCACATTTTATAATTTATGTTCCTTAGTATAGAAAATAAATGCATAAAACAGTTTCCTTAGCTGAATTTTGGAGTCTTAGTTTTGCTCTTCCTTCTGCTGCTCAACTTTATTTTGAGCAACGCTTCTGCCAACCCAGTCTTTTCTTCTAGCTGACAGATGTCACTATGTCTTCTCTCTCACCACCCATCCACAGCTGAAATGGCACCACGTACCGTGCCTGAAGTGGCAATTGTCGATGCAATCCCATGAAGTGAGAAAAGCAGAACAACACTGGGTCACAACAGCAGAAGCAGGACAGATGGACTGAGGGAGAGTAAGAGTATAAATACTCTGGGTTTGGGGTTTTTTTTAGGTTGGGGGGGGCATGTCTGCTTTGTGCGTGTGCATGTAGTAGAAATTGGCAGGAGGTGGTGGGATGGAACTTGATGGAGAGAAAAGCAGCCTTTGATAAGATGCCATAAAAACAAGCAAATTTTCATCTTGAGCAAGCAGCTTGCCTTCGCTTTCAAAAATAAATTTCTCCACTTAGAAACAGTTTGGGTGGTAACTCCACCATAATTTCCCCATGTGAGTCTGTGGTTTCACAGAACACTCAGAAATGTTTCTAGTTTTCTACCTAGCACATAATTTTCTGTAGTTTCATCCTACAGGAATTGAACCATCAGATGTTCCTCCTTACATGTTGTTTGCTTACCCTGATACTTCGCGGAGGAAAGAGTAAAAAAGGGAGGAAGGTCTACACAGAAGACAAAGGAATCAAGGATTACAGGAAAATCCATAAAGAAGAATCCTTATGGTTCAAATACTGTTTATTGATTAAAAACACTCCAGGCAATGCATTTACAGCCACAAGCACAAACTAATCTGATCTTCTTTAACAAAGTGCTTAGAGATCGAAAAACTGAATGAACTGTAGGACTAGGAATAGGAGTGCCCTGAACCTCAGAAAACCAGAAATATTCCTGACCTTGAACGAAAAAAAAACAACCTACATTTTTATAGCCATTTAGAGGCAAAGTACAGAGTATATTAATGACCTATGTCTTGTTGCTGCATTAAAATAAAACACCCAAAATAGAATTTTCTCACTGAAAAAGAACATTTTGGGATGTCAGCATGCTGATCAAGAGATTAGGAAATAGTTGGTGGCAGGTTTTTTTTTTTTTATTTTGCAAGAAAGTACTTTAGAGAGCCTGAGAGCCCCAGTCATCATCTACAACATAGCTAAAACTAGTGAATAAATTTTAAAAATAGAAATCATGGCCAATAAGTTTTACCATATTTTTAGTGTGTACACAAGTATATACCTTTCTCTCTTCCCCTCCTCGCAGCTACCCTCAGTCAAAGGCATCCTCTTATGTCATTCTCGATTTTACAGTTGGCATTTGTCCTCTGAAAAGCATAAATATGGCACCTGCTGAAAAGTATGGGCTCATACTTTTCAGATCACCTGGAAGTTCTCCAAAGTTATGAGCAAAATGTCCTTGGTTGGCAATTTGGGTTCTGGTAATTCTCTCCCATCTCTTTAGGACACAGTATAACAGGTAGCAATAGTTACAAGCATGACTATGAACTTATTCAGAAAACTTGATTTATTTTTAATCAATAATATAATTAACTTCAGCTTATAATCAAAGTAACCAAATTACTTAGCACTCCAAGAAGAAATAAGTTTATTATATAGAAACTGGATCCATTAGCTCATTTCTTGCATCAAGCAGATACTCCAGGCTCCAGTCTCACCCACTGCTATTAACCACAAATCAGCCTGTTACATCACATCTTGCAGCCTGTCCAAGAGAAAAAAACAAGTAACTCTCAACAGCAGCTCTGTCCAACTCGCAGAGGAAAGTCAAAAAGTTCTTTGTATTCAGTGAGAAAGCTCTCATCGATGTGGATGCTCAACTACCATCCCTTGTCAACCTGACGGTCAACACACAAAATGCAGTCTTGGCAATTGGGCTGGACCCCAGACAGACAGATGAAAATAAAGTAAAAGATTTAAGGAAAGATCCAAACATGTTCATGTTCAAAATACTCATTTCAGAAGTAGGAGATAAAAATGTAAGTACATCAGTGTAAGAAAAATAACTTTCTTGAATTTCTTAATATTTGCTGGGAATGCTAGATAATCAAAACAGAAAGAAATTCTCCTTAAATTTAGTTTAAATAAATTGTCCCTACAGCATTCTAAATCCGAATTTTCTGTAAAGGACAAATGCCAACAGAAAAAGATGGAAAAGTTGAGTTAAAACAGAGGAAAAGTAGAAAGAAATACATAGGAAATTAGTACGTGTATGCTATTAAGCAAGTGTATATCAGATCATAGGGAAGAAAAAACCCTCCACAACTATCTAAGCTGAACATTAAGTAAGTCTTCAGAAATATTTATTTCTTGTTGCTTTAGAACGTCTTGAACCTGGGTCAAAGTATAACATTTCTTCCAACGGATTTGTTCTTGGCAAACATTTTGAACATGTTCCAGCTCATGTGGCTAGACAAATGGCTGAAAATACAAGCTGTATCTCCAAAGCACAAAATTTAATGGAATTAAAATTTCAACACAGTCACCTGTTTGGAAGCAACAGTGCTGCTGATTATTCCATTGCTCCAGTTTCTGCAAGCAAATCCTTGCTTTTATTATTGAAAAGGATGAAATTGCAATTTGCTTCATATCTCATTTGAAAGTCAGTAGGACAGCAAAATATTTTAACCTATTTCCTGCATCACTTGTATACATCCTTTTGATCAAAATTGGTATTTATCAACAGCTGATACCACCAAAGATTAGAAAAGCGCTTTAGCTCCTAATGTTTCTTATTCCTCTTTGTAAGTAGCAACAATTTGTCACACAGATCAGCTTTGCATGGTATTAAAAGAGACAATCTATCCAATCCAAATTGATGAGTGACTATAGCGTTACCGGGTCAGCATTAACTACAACAAACACCAAACTTGGCCATGACCACAACAGCATTTTGAAAGGAGAGCCAGTACCAGGCCAAGCATGACCACATTCTAACCTGTCACCTATTATATTGTAACCACTGTGCTGCTGGAAGGCCAGCAGCTTTCCAGTTATCTGCAAGACCTAATAAACCATACACACTTCCTTTGCAAACGTATGAGCTCTACTTAGTATATCGTAGAGCACAACTTACAAACTATGCGGAGGTGGAAAACAGCCTCCCCTCTTTCGCCATCCCTAGACAGATGTAGAACAACTTGTACTGGCAAACTCTGAGGAATAGCTCTGTTTCAGCTGTAGCCCTTATAAAGTTAAATGGGAAGAAAAAAGTAAAAAAAAAAAAGTAAAAAATAGTGAAGTGTAGAAAACAGCCGGCACAGGCAGCAGAAGGAAAGTAATCTCACTTTGTAGTTTCTCTCTAGACTGCTTGGCAGGGAGAGGTGGGAGGACACACAAAAACCCCCCACAATTCAGGAAACAATATGAAAACGTCCTAGCAAGCAAAAAGGTTTCTGAGCTGATGTTCTGCATAACATAGGTCTAAAGGATGGGCGTAAAACCCCAGAAGCTCTCTTCGTTACTTATTGCCCACCACTAACAACAATGTTCCTCTTTTCAGCCTCTCTCACTCCCGAGTTTTCAGGTCTTCTAGATAGCTATAGTCTACTATTACTCGAGAAAGCTATTTCATCTCCTGGTTCTGGTCCACAGTGCAGTAATAGTTTGGGTAATGAACTTTAACGCCTCAATGCTTTTAATAAATCATCCAAATTACTGGCAAGGCCTCCATGCCAAAGCATGTTTTGTTGAGGCTACTGTCAATACTCTCATTCAAGGTTTGGTAGCAAAAGTAGCTTCATTTTCAGTGCTGAAAGCAAACCTTTATTCCTCCTGCAGTGCAGTTTCAAAGTAAATGCAAATGTCAACGTTTTGGCAAATTTAATTATTTACAATATTGGACGCTTGAGTGGTCATGAATTTCCTTTTCCTTCTCAAAGGAACTAGTTAGAATTTACACAAGAAAGTTATCCTTAAATAAACCAGGAAATGAAGCCTGAGGTCTGTCTTTAATAGACACAAAATCACACCTTAGGCCTCAAAATCTCTATTTACTTTAGCAAGTACCACAGTAAAACAGGAGCATATCTGCAAAACAAAATTAAAGGTTTTGAGGACCTGACATTCACACTATAAGTGTTTCAGTCCAGGGGTGTGGGTGGCAGTACCGGGAGGACAGTGCTGTGGATTGTATCTAGTCTGGACTTAACAACTAAATACCAACAGTTCGAGGATATTACTTGCATTCCGGGAATATTTTCATTACAGAGGAATTCAGTTGGTGATCTCCAAGACTATTCCCCTATATAAACCAAAGTGTTATTAGCAGGGTTATCAATTCACTTTAAAAAAAACATCTCTCATTCAAACCTATATTTGAAAACATGCCAAACTACTTTGAACTACCAAACTCATTCATACCATAGATACTCAACACAGAAATTGCCAACGAAATAAACTCATAAATCATTACATGGAGTTATTCTCTCAAGTAACAAAACATAATTTGTAACGTTAGTGGCTAAAAAGGCATACGAAAACCCCTATGCCTTTCCATTACATGTCATTTGATTATAGACTGGCACACAACTGGAGATTTACTAAGACGGAACACGCTTGAAACCAGAGTTACGCTTATGTTTGAATGAGCTGTAACTGCATCAAAAAGGGTTTCTTGAATTCCTGCAGCATGGTAACATGCTAAGGCTGCCCAGACCAGGTATGATCCATTGTACAGCCATCTAACCATTGTACAAAATGCAAATACTTCAAACAAGAGTAGCAATTTAGTTTTCTGCATTTTTTTTTTCCATCATCTCTTCTGACTCCATGTCTTTCTTTACTGTGCTAAGCAGGGGCCTTCTAAGCCAGCTACTAATTTACTGAAAGCTTGCAGAAATTTCACCAGCGGCTTGACTGAAATTCCAATGGGAATTAGAAGTTACAAAGTACAAAATTGGATGACTGAAAGAGCCTTGTTTCATTGGGAAATTAGACTAGAAAGATCAGAGAGGCAGAAATTTTGTATTCACACATTTTAGGTGTAACAGATTACATATAAATAATATCATCGATTACAGATATATACTATCATAAATTAAAAAACAAAGCTTAGGTCTTCCTTTTAATTATGAACAAGAATTTGCAAATCTCATCAGCATTTCATTGATGCAGTGATTGATGCAATTGCAGAATAGCAGACATGAGAAGAAAGTTGTAGAGAAAACAATAGTTAGTAAGCCGGAAAACCAGCTTGAAAATCTTGGCAGGGGGGAGGGTCGGAATGGGGGGATGGAGTGAGAATCACTATAAGAAAGACCAAGTATTAAGCTGGTTAAGAAACTGAAAGGTGAGGCAGGGAGAAGAAAAACAAATACCCTGAGTGAGGACATGAGGTAACAAAACATTTCAACGCAGGTCTAAGACAGAGTAAATAAAAAGTATGTTAAGCAGATGAAAAGATACTAAAAAGAGCAGCCTGACAGACAAGGGTTGAACACACTGAATGGCTGAATACACTGGGTCACCTGAGCACAAGGAAACAAACCAAAGAACATTAAATAACGCTAAATCAACATTATGAGTGATATGCCAACAGACACAAAGGAGGTTACAAGTGCAACTGGTAATGCATAACTAATAAGTTTCCATATACAAATAGGACTGAAACTATTAACAGAGAAAATAGGTCGCTTGTCAAAAGAGTTATCAGTATTTCCTGACATACTTAAGCTGGTAAAGCTTTCGCCTCGAGCGTGGAATAGGTAGAGTTTTTCATTTATGAGAAAGCCACAAACAGTGATTAGAACTTCCTATTTCAAGACCTTCCTTAAATAAATTATCCAAGATAACGGGAAACTCCTTCAGAGCTACTATTTCTCAGTATTACTGTTAGTCTTATAAATACATCAACTTTATAAAAAAAGGAAATTCTCCTAGGGAGAGATCTCTGTGCAATTTATCTTTCAAACACTTGCGGTGATTTACACCATCAGGATCTGGCTCTTAGTGTATAAGTAATATCTGTTCCCCTACATACATATACATTCACAAGTATCATCATTTCCACAGTTCTTAGTAGTCATGAGGGACAAAACATAACATTATCTTTGCATCAGACATTATGGGTCTATGTTAAGGTTGCTGCACAGGTAGTAAGAGGACGCTGGAGACGATAATAGGAAATAAAACCACAGACACTGCAAGAACGTATTCACGATTGACACGTATATGAAAAGATTTGGTATAAACTACATGTTACGCATTTACAGCTCAGGAACTCCAAAGTCTATGGTCACATTAATTACTTAAATTGGTGAACATTACCTCCTTCCATGTGGTCAATGACCATTCAAAGTTCTTTCAAACTTACCTTTTTCAAAACTGTCAGTAATGCTTGCAAATGTTCCAAAATGGCCACCTTCTTCAACGTATTTTACACACGGTGTCAAGAAGGCAGTATTTCTCTGCAATACTCGGAAATACTGTACACCCACATATCTAACCACAGGTGACAGAAGAGACAGAACTAAGCATCCTTTACAGACTCTGGCAGTTTCCATTAGTTTCTCCATGTTTATTTTAAGAATGAATTCCCCTCAATGGTCTGACGATGTATAATTAATCATGTTTGTTGATACTGAGTTTAGACTACTAGTCAAGTCTTCTTACACTGAATATTGCACAGAAACATTAAGAGGGGCTTTCTTGATGCTGTTAATTCTGAAGATAACAGAAAACCAATATGTTTTCAAACCCACCCTTGTCCACAGTTGTAGTTTAGGAAGTACAGAGAAAGTGAAGTTTTCTACAGGAGTCAGCTGGCTGCTCTGCTTCTGTTACTAGCACAATGCTATCTTCTAGCCTATGTAGTACTTTCAAAGTTTGTATGCATTTACTTCCTCAGGCTTTCAAATTCTACTTTGCTAACAACAAAATCTGCTCTCTGAAGGTTAGTAAACACACTTCATCACAAGCAGCAAAGCTTTCATCTCTCTACTGGGAATCATCCATACTGTTATGTTTTAACAGGTGGCTGCGTAGTGAGTGTCAAGCAAAGAAACGCTTACTTGCATAACATCCTTTCTGCATTTTTATATAAGCACAAACCAAGAAGCACATCTTGCTAGAGAACAGAATGATTTTGGTGCATATCAGAATTTTCAGATTTCTTTATCAAGTATGATTTAAATATCTCACCCGTGCCTTCTTCCCCTGTGCTTATACACCATCTAAACTTCAAACTCCAAATCCAACCAAAGAACAACCCACCAAATACTTGGTTTATAGAGGCAACAAGTTTTGTGAGTTTGGCTGAAAGCACGAGGTTCCAATTTATCAGGTCTGCTACTCCTTAAGCCTCAACCAGAGCTCTGCTTTGGCTCACAAAGGAGTCAACGCTAAGCAATGAGATGCAAAACCCACCTTGTCATGCCATTATCTTCATCAATAGACTCAAGTAGATAGAGGACTAATAGAGGACTATTAGCAGAGAAAGCTTCTATCAGCTTGACTAAGAGAAAAGATACCAGCAAAACAGATCTGTGTCATTAAACAAAAGGTTTTTCCAACAGACTCAGTCAATGCTTTTAGCTGGCTTGAAAGCAGCTCGCTGTGATTTATGGCTGCAAAGCAGAGGTCGCTGAATTTAAGAAGGCAGGGCAGAGTTTCACTTCCAATAGTTGCCCCAGTTAATGACAGAGCAACTGCCTGTGTATGTGCCTAAATAAATGTTTTTGTACCTAGTTCTCAATCTAGGTAGTGTAAAAATCCAAGATGTCCATTACTGTCTCACTCAATTTGCAGTACAGCCAAAAAATCTGGATTGGCAGATCTGATTGGCTTCAATTTCCCAATTCTAGGAGGAAGATCGCACATGTTAGACTTAAATTTCAAAAGAATAGTCCTCAAAAACCCCCTTGCAACTTCACTTAGGTCAGCAGCCAGGGAGAAAATGCAGAAGAATCCCCCTCAGCTAGAAGGCTTTGTGGTGGGAGTGGAACAGAGTGTTCTTCCTTCCTTCATTTCATGAACCTCTAAGTAACACGGTGCCACCACTGACCAGCATATATCATCTGCATGTTCCTATCACACCCTCATGCCCTCTCATGATCTCTTCCCTGCTGGCCCATAAGGAGGAAACCCTCTAGTGTTGTGCCACCTTCCCCACACTCCCTCCCTTCCCGCAGCAGTACGGTACCACAAAAAGGATGGGGAAGCACCTAAAATTACAAATAGCATTGGTAGAAACATTTGTCCCTGCTGCCTTGAAGCCTCCTCCTACCAGCTTCCTTGAAGTACCAGTTTCCCTACTTCAGTTGACATTTTAGTCTGAGGGAGAATTACTACTTGAATTTTTTTTATACTTTTTTCTTAAAACAAAGGACAAAATGTGATATAACGCCAGGCTCTAAAAAGAAGAATGGTAATTCTCATACCTTTGAGTATTATAATGTACTAGAAGTAAAACTTCATGAAACCCCATTTAATTGCCCACTGAAAGCCAGGGAGAAGGGAGGAGGAGTTTGAAGGACAAAGTAGGAACCAAGCATAACGAAGATCTAACATTAGCAGTGGGTGAAGGATAAATGCCTAAGAAGTTTCATGGGCAAAACTGAAGTCACATTGCAAATACCACAAGCAATTTAACATTAGGGAGACTAAAAAGGCAAATTAGCAAGTCTTAGAGAAATGTGAGAAACTAAAAACCTCCCCACACTACAGCCAACTCCAAGAAAGCCATTTTCAGAGAAAAAGCAGATAGTTTTTCCCTCTCAAAAAGAGAAAGGTGACAAGACATCCCACAATTTTTATTCAAGAACCTTGACAAGAATTCATTTTAAACATAGTGCTGCATAACTAAGAAAAAAAAAGAGTAATCTACTGAATTCAATTTATTTTAAACAAAAATATATTCACTAAAATTTCCTAGTCTTCCTCCTCCACCTTTTTTTTTTTTTTTAAATTTCAATATGGCAAGAAAGTTTCAGAAGGTGAGGTTTGGAAAGAATATTAAATTGTGTATTTTTTCAAGACAAGCAAAATGGGACTGACTAAAACAAAACAAATCCAAACCCAAAACAACAAAAAAAAAAAAGAGAATTGAGGCAAGGAAGAAAAGCAGCAACCTCTCATTTCACCAGATCACATAATCTTATGTATCATTTACAATGAAAACAGAACTAAAAGAAACTAAAAGAATAATAAAATTTCTAAGAAGATAAGGCTGGTTACAAATTCCAGTGAAACAGATAATCCATTCACCTCTACCTGACCTAATCTTCCAGTTAAAGCAGAAGGATGGAGAAAGTAGCTCATCTAAAAGTATTGTTAAATGTTAAATGGTTAAGAGGTTTTGAGTCAATATATTAAGATGAAAGAACACAGCACAGAACTCAAGTAACACACATACGCAAAAAAGATAACACAAATAAAATGTGATTCCTGTGAATTGCAGAAATCCCACAACCCTGTCTACATTTTTCACAACTTAAGTTGCAATTTTCATATGTACTTTTCTTTCTGGAAAGTTAAATTCTAGGTACCTAAATACATCAAACTGTACAATTCAGCATCGCCTGTAGAACTACAAAATAGAAAAAGAAAGAAGAAGAAATTACCACAATTGCTATCTCCTAGCCAAGCGGTTGGGTTTCAGTGGAGTACCCAAGTGAGCACGTCATATTGTACACACAGTATTTTTAGAGTCAGACCTATCCCTCCAGACTAGTATTTGCATTACGGGAAATTCTACGTACAGATTAGGAGACTTGGGCTGTTCATACAACAGTACCAAGGACAAAGATATGTCTTGTGCCCCCCAGCCAAGCCGTGCAAAAACAAATGATAAGAACGAGGGGATGGACTGGAAACACAAAGAAACCAACCTTAGGAAATAGTGCTAACAAGCCGAGGAGCTTCAATTCCTTTTTTCCCCCTCAGGCATCACAGCAAAGTAGAGTTTTCAAAAGAGATCCGAGGAGAAGAGCTATTTTGCCAAGATTTAAGGGACAATTCCTACCTGTGCTAGGGTAAGGACGCGCAAAGGGGAACACAGTCAAACTAGTATGGACAGGAAAATACAGAACTTAAGAGAGCTGCCAGCAGAGCAAAGCCAAGCTTGTGAAACAAAGTAAAAAATTACGTTACACTAAAGTAAGATTAGAAAGGGGAAGGGGTGTTTGTGTGTTGAAATAATTATGTTATAGGACAGGATGAAAATGGCCACACCTCACAGAAAGTATGTTAAAACTCTGCCTTTTT
>VXAK01027560.1:6526-34973 GCA_013399435.1 Arenaria interpres | reverse complement strand
TTTTTTTTTTTTTTCTAAATGTCCTCACATTCAGAATTTGGAAGGAGAAGCCAATACTGTGACTGGGAATGGAGATGAAAATGTTTTCAAGAACATAAAGTATGATTTATTAGCTTAATGGAGGCTTACTGTGCAATATAGGAATTACATGCAGGAATATGTCATTACAAAAATATATTCATTTACAGTTTTTTGTATTAAATAAAAAAAGCTATGTTACCCTGCACATTTAATCACTATGACTATTAAGGAAAGAGAACAAATTCTGAATCTCTGCCAACACCAACATTTTCCTTTACTACAGAAGTGTGCCTTAAATGGAAGTAACACACAAAGAAAAATAAGGGTTTTTTTGTCAGTCATGCCAGATGACTATCAATAAAAAATGCTCAGAATTTGTTAATAGATTCTAAAATTTTTTTTCTTCTAAGTTTCAAAGAATAGATGTCTCAGAGGTAACTACATAAGGTTTTTTTTTTAAAAGGATTCTTTTTTTCATTTATCATTAAGAACTTTTAAAGAACAGAAGGTCATTTTCCTGAATTTTAATGTATCAAATATGTTAAAGAATCCCACAGAAATCCTTCATCCTATGTAACGTAGTGTCCTTGAAAGTTTTTGTTGTTTGTACCCTTTAGCTCACAACATCAAGATTCCTTATAATTAATGGAGATCTATAAGGCAAGCCCTAAAAGAAAAAAAATAAATCCCTTTAATTATGGCAACTGTCAACAGCACAGCAAAAATCCAGAATTTTAAAGAAATCTCAATAAAGATGCAAAGAGGCATCTAAGAGATTTATGAACACGCCTAAATACATGACTCCCTTTGCACTTAATGAGACACTCCTGAGTACTCCTGTAGGTGTCTGAACACCTTCTACAAACCAGACTCTTAAGGGTATGTCTGAGCGTACTTTACTCCTGTAGTTCCTCATCACCGTCAGCTTAGTATTGTGGGCTTTCGGCACCTCTAAAAAACCCTACACAGCTAAGTCACTTCTGATTATCTCCATCTGTGCACATTTATTCCTGTGTAAAAGTATCTCATCTCAGTTTATAGTTTAAACCCCACAAGCCTGGACCTCAGGCTCACACGTGGAGACAGGAATACTAACAGCAATTATTAACAGAGTAGGAGTGAGGTCTGAATTTTTCAACACCAGTTCCTCCCCCCTCTCCCCTTTCCATCTTAACATGCCTAAGGGGAAAAATTAAAAAAAAAAAAAAGAAAATTTCTGCTGCATTTAGAAAGTCAATTTAAATCACAGCTGTAAGTCACCAATTCATTAAGAACTAGAAAACTTTTCTTGAGATTTGAGAACTGTTACTGAAAGTCATCTTTTCAACTACTTTTCATGGTTTGCTTAAACACTGAAAAACTGAGGGGACGCACACCTTAAGACTGACATAGTCCCAATTATCCTCATGACAAAATAACCCCATAGTTTACTGCTCTGCTTTTCATACCATATCAGTTTTCTACCTGGATTTAGGATTTTTTTAATAGTCATATATTTTATATGTTATGAACATAAAACATTAATAATATATCTTATAAATATATGAATACAAATGAATACAAAAAATAGTTCTAAACAGACTAACATCCCAACTGCATGAAGAAGAACCCAAGCAGAAAGGAATATATATGTGACAAAAGTCACAGGAAGTCTTTTTCATCACTTGTCTTTTAAGAGGGTGGTCAAAAGCTGTCTAATTTTGGTATTCAGGAAAACTTGATCCGTTCAAGGACTATTTATTCCCATAAAAAGCGTAAGTATTTAGTAAATTCTTTCTTGGCATCATCTTCAGAACATTCATATTAACAGATGGAATAAAAATGTGGCTCATAGGCAGGACAGACTGACCTTTTAGGACAGGACTCATTTAACCCACGGGCAGACGGGACAGTATATTTTAGGAACATTGCAATTTTCTGTCACCATTTAGTTCCCTAAACATTTGTCTGGGTCAGTCACTCAAACCTGAAGAGCTAACAGTGTTATAACTTCCTCAAGTCCTGCAGGCTCTTAATAAATTCAATAAAATAAAATATATTACAGCCAGGACTTCTTCACTTGAATGCTAGTAAGCTGCTGCTGCAGGAGAATTTGGTGCTATTTCTACAGTTAACATTACTGAGAAACGTGGCCTTGTTGCAAACAGGACAAGACTGATAAAGATCCTGGAGGGGCTGCAGCCGGCAGAGACTGCTGTTGTGTTTTCTTGAAACTCATTAGCATTGCACAGCTGATGCCACACAGTGACAATGACAGCCCCGAGGGATCTCACACAGGTTGCGGCCAAGGTAAGAAGAAAAAGATTAGAAGACAAATTTAAAAGACATTTTACCCTTTGCAAACTGAAACGGATTTAGTTAATAGTAGAAGCAGAGGGACAGGTTATCAAGCATTGGAACAGGCTGCCCAGGGAAGGGGTGAAAAGACACGTAGATGTGGTGTGAGGGACATGCCAAGTCCACCGGTTTAGCCAGTGGACTTGGCAGTGTTAAGTTAATGGCTGAACTTGACGGTCTTAAGGGTCTTTTCCAACCTAAGCGATTCTATGATTTTCCTTGTGATTCTCTCACAGGTTTACTTCTGAGGGTGGGGTGCACATCCCAGTAAGCCTCCAGAGGAACTGTACCAAAATTAGCTTTCTTTAGAGATGCCAGAAAATTAGAAGTGAAGAGATGGCTTGACTACTTGCATGTTAGGCAAAGGAGATTATTTTCACTTTCAATAAGTTGCAAGAGCTCCCAATTAATTCAAGAGGACACAGTGCTACACACACTGTTCAGATATGAATTCTAGGTTGTGTGCTCAAGGTATTAGCCAGCAATACGCTCTTGGTACGTAATCACAAAACACCCTTATCTCTTACTGCCATCGGTTCTGATAAATACAGCAGTCAGAGACTCAAAGGTTAGCGTGAGGAGTCAGAGCTCACGGGTGCCTTCTATAGCGCTCCAACCAACATACACTGTGACCACAGCAGGCCAGTCTTACTCTTCTGGTTCATGAAATTAGCAGACTGGCTACCCATCACTCACTAATATGAAAGCTGTCCTCCAAAATGCCTTTGCATTCTATCAAAGGACATAAAACAAAACTAGAAAGCTACCCAGAAGTGCAAGATATTATTTTGAAGGTATACAGATATATTGTTGGATTACTTACAAAGAATTATGCATATGCACAATTGATTTCTTGAGCATAAAAAATTAATCTGTTCTTCTTCCAATAATTCATTTGATCTTTAATATGGAATTATCAATGCTGGATGTTCAGGGACAGGAAGAAAGAAAATGAAGTATAGCTGGTACCAAGTAACAGACTCGGTCCAAAACAGTTAGAAGCTGGGCTAAGGAAAAGGATTATATCATTAAAAAAAAACCAAAACAACAAACCATCACGGCTTGCAACAATTTAAGGAGAAATAATTTCCACCATTCAGAAATCCAATTTGATGCTACTCAGAAAAGTCCATTTGTTTACAGTACTGAGAAAATAAAGACTACTATAAAAATCATCTCCACTCACACATTTTTGTTTCTTTTTTTGTTAAGTAATGAAAATAGCAGACAGTTTCATTTAGAAAATAAAACATAATACATTGAGTGATTACACTGATAACACTTGAGAAGAACAACCCACCACTGAATGCACTTCAATCTCTTTTTATAAAAGATCATTAGCAATGTACTACATTGCAGCAGTAGAGGAAAAAGTATGTCCCAAAATCAGCATCTTTCTCTTTACATTTATGTTTTCAGACTTACAGCATCACAGAATGGTAGGGGTTGGAAGGGACCTTTGGAGATCATCTAGTCCAACCCCCCTGCCAAAGTAGGGCCACCCAGAGCAGACTGGACAGGAACGCATCCAGGAGGGTTTTGAGTATCTCCAGAGAAGGAGACGCCATCCAAAATGGTGTACATGAACATGGATATTCTACAAGCATCCGTAAACATTATGGAAGTAATTTAGTTAATATTCCTGCTAGCATGGTATCAACTGTAGTGCTGTTAACCATGAAGGTGTTTTAAAAAACAACAGGTTTTTTAATGCTGTTCAAATTTATTTGAATACTTATATTGTTACTACCATAAGCCTACATTTACCCATCTCAGAAGCCTTGATTTGCTATAAGTGAAGTATTTTTAATGCAACTGTAAATACCAAAGAACAGCATCAATATTAGTCAACATGGAACTAGACTCAGAGTTAGTAACACCAGCAACAGTCAGCATCAACCCAAGCGAGAATATACACGTTAGAGACACAGTCCAAGGTACCAAGCTGGCACAGACTGTTGAAGACTTACTAAAATTTCACAGAATGAATACATTTCATGCTTCAAATATCTATCCCAAGCATCTTATTTTGCTTATGCACGGCTCGCTTTTATTAGCAACCTATACAGATACAGAAGTTTGGAGCCAATACCAATTCTTGCAATCATTTACTAGATAAAGGCACTAAAATCTTGCAAATCTTTGCAAGCAACAAGCACCTACACAATTTCTACAAAGTGTCAGATGCAAGCAAATGTATTTTGGCCACAAACCTTGGCTGACTTTAGCCTCATAAATAACACAATTCTTTTGAAATTGCTTTGAAAGAACTCTATTCCCAGTAGGAAAGAAAGGATAGTTATAGACATTAGTCCACACAACAGCTTCCCATAATTACAGTATTCTATCAATGAAATTTTATGCAGGTTACAACAAAGCCCATTCTGTTTCCCAGACAGTCCCAGAAGACACTGCACAGTATCATTAAGCAAGTGTGTAAAAAGCATCTGCTTTCATCCTAAACAACTGAAGACAAGTTTGGTCAATTCTCATATTTAATTTAGGTGTACTGTATTCTGTTGTTGCTTTATTTCCAGCTCCCTTTCCAAACAGCAATCTTCCCATTGACTTTTTTCAGTAGTACCTTCTTTCAGGTACCTTCATCCTTAAAGAAGGATTCCGGTTTTCCTGTGTTGCCTTTGTGAGTAAGACTTCAAAATTCTGCTTTAAAATGTGTGTTCCCAAGTACCCATACAACCACACACTCTTCAGGAATATGCTGGAAATGAGAAGAACTTGACTAACAGCTCTTAATACTGACAGAAGTCTCCCCAAGTGTAACAAATACACTTAATCCTGCTCATCCAAATACAAAGTAAGTCAAAAGCATTCCCACGAAGAGCCTCCTTCTGATGACTCACAAACTGATCTGTGTGATTAAAAAAAATTATCCAAACAATTTGGGTATCTAGGCAGCATAGCCTCTATCCATGTGAATACTGGCACCATATCCAAACCAGGTAAGTAAAAAGAAGAAAGCTGAAGCTCTGTGTGATTGATGTGATATTCAGATTGGTTGCATATAGATAATTAAATGTTTGCCAAATCTCTACAGCTTCAGCTTTTTCAGATTTAGAAAACTTTCATAAATTAATAAAGTTTTGCAAATATTTGTTATAATTTATTTCTATACTATGGGAATAAATAAAAACCACAGGTGATATGCAGAAACTTGAGAGGAAAGATGAAGGCAAAGGAAGACGATAAGGAAGTAGACATGGACAGTTGTTAAGGCACTTCCGAAGAACCGAAGGACGCACAAAAAGCCTCAGTGGGAGATAATGCTCCACCTACCCCAACACCTCTTTGGTAAGACGAACCAGTTTATTCCCTGAAAGCACCATAAATAACTCTCAAGAGTCAGTGTGGAAGGCAACAGGGAAAAAAAAAAAAAAAAGGAATAAAAACCACACTGCTCTGCAGAACTGCAAAATTTGTCTTGACTTGTGTGGGAGAACTCTTGGGAGTTGGCTGCTCTCTCTCACTGTTAACACTGCCCACAGAACTGCAGCCTTTTCTGCTTCCAGGAGACAAGAGCATGATTATAACTATGTGTGCTGCGGTGCAGGGATGTCAGGATGTCACATAAGGCATGACATCGCCCATGCAAAATATGACATCCTCCTACTCCCCTCCCTTTCCCTTCAGCCTCCATTACCAATCAGATGAAGCCCTCACCAAGCCATCATCGGAATTTTCTGTGTAATGGCAATAGAAGAGGTTTCAGTATACAAAGTGTGTATTGCCAGGGCTCTTTTTGAGGCAGTAAATCTTGGGGCAAGGAGGGCCACAGAGATTCACATCAAGCTCGGTCCAATATATGCCCTTTCACTGAAATGGACAAAACCTATGAATATGAACATGCCAAACTAGCAACAAAAAACACACAGTTAGAGCAATATTTTCACAGTATTACTCATACACATTATTAGTGCAAATTCTTGTTTCTCTCTTTCTTGTTTCAAGAGGCATTCAACAAAAAGGAAATGAAACAGCTAACAGGAGCTACAATCCCACATATAACACTCCAACATTCAAGATACAAAGGCCTTTATTTTTCTGCTTCTTTACACTTTTTCTGAAGTTTAATAAAAATCCACGAAGGTGACCTCCTACATAGGACTGGTAAGCATTTTGGGCTCAATCTCTAGAAACAGGTGACAAAATGCTTACCTTCCAAATTAACCCACAAAGCAGATGGCAACCCCACACCAAGTGTGGAATTGAAGAGCAAAGTTCTCTCTGCCAGACGTTACAGGCACATGAAAGCAAGCGCTAACAAGGAGAAAACATCTGGAACATAGTGTTTATATAGGGAACACAGTTGTTGACTAAGCAAATAGAACTGTGAATTTGCATTTGTTAGTTTATCTATAGCCTGGCTACTATGCAAACAGCTACAAGGCAACATAAGAAAAATCCAGAAGGAAAGGCTCAAACCATTTTTGGGGCAACATGTATGCAATGCTTTTCCATATGGCTTTTAGAGCGTGTGCAAAATTAACAACTTCAATGCAAGATTTTCCTTCTGTTTAAGCATTAAGGAAAAGTAACACTTTTAAAACCCATGCACCCAGAAAATCATTATGTAGAAGAGAGCCACAGCATGAGACAGTTTGAAATAAGCAAACAATCCTTTGCTTTTTTTTGGTACACTTTTCAGTTGTCATTGTAAAGCAAAACAGGAAGAACTTAAGGAACTGTCAGTTTTCAGATGAAAATCCTATTCCTAAACAGGATTAGCTGGTAACCTAAAAATATCAGTCAGTAATCTCCAAAAGTCATAAACTCATGTGCCCACAAAGTCCTATACCAATCACTAACAAAAAGAAATTAGGTCAGAATCCAAATCAGACCACACTAGAGTAGCCTCAATCTCCTTATTTCAGAGCTGTCACATTTTAAATCTTTCATAGCTTCCACGTAAATTATTAAAAACAGAGGAGATCTTTCTTTGAATGGAGACTAACCAAAAGTGACATTTCAGTTTAACGCTACAGTTTTAAAAAAGCATATTAAAAAGTTTATCTTCAGTCACTTAAGACATACGTCTCTATATGTACCCCCGTCAAGCAAAGAAACAGAAGCTATCTACCAGACTGCTTTAGGGTTTCCTTAAAATCATCTGGGACCAGGTGGCAATACTTCTGCCACTGCAATCTGACAATACAATTTCTTTCTTCACCAAATTCTGTGCCTAATTTCTAGCAGATTGACATACCCTACCCACAAAACCAGAGAAGCTGTTCCTATTTTAGTTCTGCACATCTATAGTCTCATCTCACAGATGCACACTGCAACTTGAGAGCTGTATTGTATGACTCAGCCACTGGCCTGCTATCCCTGTACATTCCCACACCTTATTTACTATATATAAAATAAAATAAACAGCATATAATATCCCCAAATCTTTGGCATCTATTGAGGTAAAACTTATAAAAACCATTGACACCTGTCGGGCTGTGGGAACTGGAGCTGGCATTACCACGTGTATCAAGCGATTTGCACCCGGAATCTGTTAAAGTAAACCAGTGTGAAGTTTTAGCCTCAGGGAGTTCCATTCAACTGAACTGGAATTTACAACAGTACACACCCTGTACGAAATCTTCCAGTGTCATGTACCAACAGACACACTCTGTGTTTATTATTACAACCTGCTATTGTGAAGTACTGAGACTTTTTATTATATTATCCAGTGATAAAATCTTAATATAATATCAAACAGTTGATCAATTGGTCAAATGATTGATGTAAGTCACTTTCTGTACTATAGCCTAGTTTCCTTTTCACAATGCCAACAACCTTCTGAGACGCAGACTCCACGATCTTACCTGCATGTAAATTATTTCAGCATATTACAACAATTTGCATCTGAAAATCATCAGCTGCCCTACTGAAGAAGTGGATGTTTCAGCAGATGCTGTTACGCTCCTGATCCTGACTGACTGCCGTTTGGGCAAAGAACACAAAGATTCAGTGAAAGCATCTCACTGGTACCGTGTTCCCAGAAGCGTCATCGCTGAATTGCTGACAATTATCACCACTGCATCTACTGCTTTTAAACTTGGTACAGTACCTTGACTGACACCACTGATGAGGAGAGACAGGTAGTATCTATGACCAGAATAAAAGTTTCAGCTACAGCTTTTAAATACAGGCTGTTTCTTTCCGTAATGAGAAGCAGCCTGCTATCCAAGTCCTATGACATCTTCAACTATAAAATTCACACTTTATCTACACACTTGTCACCAAACCCAAACCAACTGCATAGCTAATGACAGCAAGATACTTCAACACTTTTATTTTGGGTAATTTTACAGTGACATTTATGAGCTGTAATGAGCTATATGAACCAGTGGCATAAACTTATTTAACATATAATGAACTAGAGGTCAAAATAAGCGGTTTGACTGCTAATGAAGCAATACTTTAATTTTTTGCCATGCAGAATAAATCTCTTATTAAATATCATCATTTTTGACTTGTTATATAACAAGTTGTCTATCCCTGGCTGAGTTACAATAACAATCACAAGTCTACAGACTGGCAATTCCTTTGGGAAAGGACGTTTACTGACTGCAGTTTGAGAAAATACAGAAAATGTCATGAGAAAAGCCAAACAAAATCTTCACTTCTCACACAGATCCACAAAAAAACCCCCACCCTACCCAAAGATTTAATCAGTGGCCTCTGCCTTGTCTTTGCTAGCAGACACAAGCTCCCTTTCCCCATGTGCTCTGAGCCCATCAGAAACTAAACTGCTTTGTCAGCATAATGTGGAACATGAACAAATGCTCTAGTGCAACCAGAAGAGACAGTCCCTCTTCTTCTATTTGGGTCAATATTAGTTGTGCAAATCGCCTTGAACAAGCAGGCTTTTTGTTTTTCCCCCTTGGATCAGCTTGCTTGCAGTGGACCATCTCTGCTAATTTCAGGAGCAGTCCTCAGTCATTCCAGATCAAGAGAAATCCAAACATCTTCTTGAACCCATATGCCCAGGCATATAAAAATCACACTGCTTAACGCTGAGCATGCTAACAAACCAATTCTGCATATTCTTGTTACAGGCGATATAAAGAAATCTGAGTTCTCCTGCTCAGCTTTTCACTTGTCTTCAAAAGTGCCAGGAGAAGTTCCATTGATAGAGTTAAAATCATCTCTTTTCCTCTTCTCTCCTGACCTCCCCCGGGGCTACGAATTAATCATAAAAGCTTAGGCAACTATAAAAGCCATCAACAAGAGACAGGGAGAAGTACAATTAAATAAACCCAATAATGTAAAATCAAAATTGCAGGCAGGCAATTGAACACAGTATTTCAGGGTTGATTTCAAGGTAAACAAGGTTGCAAGAGCATTATGTTATAGTCTAAGCTTTACGAGCAGCTTTCTTTAGGCAGACATATCAGAACATTCAGTTTTTTAAAGCAGGAAAAGAAAGCAGCCCAAAGCGCCAGCTGAAATATGACTGTTCTAGTCATCATCTAACCTTTGGTCACTGCTAAAAGCTTGACGTGCATTGTTAATGTTTATAACGTTACAAAGCATTCCGCATCCATGACTTGCTTACCTCCTCATTTTGAAATGGGTACCACGACTGATGTTTCTCTTCAGAGAAAGAAGAACCTTCTAAAATATCTTGTCAGCTCTACCCAAATGAATGTTCCTCAAAAGGACCACAAAGCTCCTCTTTTAGGTTCCAGAACAGTACCGATCCCATGATGCTGGAGCTACTACTTACAGGTTTACCCTTGAAGAAAGTACTGCCAGTGACACAGCAGCAACTGAGTGGGCTAACTCTAAAACAACCCTAACATTTCTCAGTAGTTACATCACATTTGTTATGAATCAAAGCCATTTTACTAATGCTAGTGTCAGAATTATCTTTTGACACAAAATCCACAGAACTTTGTTACCACAACTGTGAAGCATTAATAAAACCTTCACCGCTCCAACAGCTTTCCAACCGGCAATATTTAAACAAAGAAGTACTGCTTCTACAAACCACGGATGCTCCTGAATAAGAGGTCAAATAACTCAACTTCTAAAGACCAGATAATCAAGTATGTGGCAATATACTGTGGACACTTATCTTGAAAACATATTACCTGCGTGACAGCCCTACTTCAAAGAAAGCTACTGTGCAAGTTGTAACTAAGTCTTCCTCCTAATCACAAACACACAACTTCCTTAAAGTTTGGAAATGCGTATTCAGCTTTTAAGGGGAAGTGGGAGGGTGGAAATAGATGGAAAAAACCCATAGATGACTACCTTCTGCCATGAGCAAGAACACCAGGAATTCTAAAAAAGACTGAGATGACTCTGAACATTTTAGAGGAGGATATTCAAGGCATATTAAGCAAAAATCCACTGAGAACTCAGAAGTCAAAGGCAGCTTCTGCAACAGTGATAAACGCTCCATTTAAAAAAAATAAATAATAATCAGAACAGCTATAGAAGAAAATGTGCATACACATAAGGATATAGGGCAGGACAGAAGAAGAAAATAGCTGGCAGAATATCAAGATCTTTACATTCAAGTTGGAAAAATACATTTCCTTCATCTTCTTCATTTCTCTTGAGCTGTTAATAACCTGTAACATATTTTGCATCTTTGTAGTACTGCTCTTTCAGAACCAATGTTTATATTAACTAGGATTTACCAATGCTATAAATCCATAATCTAATATTAGATACTTACTCTAAAATAAAGTTAGTGGGCAATTAATGTTTAGTGAGTAGCTAATGTATTAGGGAGTAGTTTTGCTATCCTCAGAATTAAGATCTGAAAAAAAAATTTTTTAAAAGCTATTTTGTATCTGTAACAAATAGTGAGGTTTTGTTTACATATTTCTTTGAAGGTCATCAAAATGGGGCATAACAAAGGAAATTTTGGTCACCTAGGTTGAGATCTAATGAACTGTAAATAAAGATCACAACTGCTTACGTTTGAGCTGAAGTACTTACGTTAGGAAAAAGTATATGTCCACCATCTGGTGCACAGTAATTATAGAAATTAAAACCGCATTTCTGTGTCCTGCCTTTAACAATTTTTACTGATAACAGTAATACTTGATCTTCTTAGGGAACATAATCTAAACTCATGCTGTTAAACGATCACAGGACTATCCACTGTATGGCGTAAGCAGTTCATTAAGCTAGAATCTTTAAAAACACTTGCTTGCTCCATAGTAATAACGGAAACAGTTTCTGGAGTTTTACGTCATGCCGTTAAATTTAATCCACAGTCAAGGCAAGTTAATTTCACACCTGCTGAGCGATATCCTGATGGATGGCACCACAGCAGGTCATTAATTTTCTCTCCTTTTGATTAATTTCACACCATACACTGGACACAGTCTCTTGAGTTACGATGTCTGAGCGCAATGCTTAATTCCTGTAAAGGGCTAAATCGGTTCTTGACTGCTTGCCAAAATGCAAAGAACCCAGATGTGATAAGTGAAA
Organism: Arenaria interpres; assembly: GCA_013399435.1. Taxonomy (NCBI): domain Eukaryota; kingdom Metazoa; phylum Chordata; class Aves; order Charadriiformes; family Scolopacidae; genus Arenaria; species Arenaria interpres. The sequence continues at coordinate 23,153 of VXAK01027560.1, read as the reverse complement.
GGAAGCTTCCCTAGGCTTGGCGCTGAACTCTGCCACCGCTACAGGTGTAGCAGGACACTCTCACACAGCAGGATATTTTAAGTGCATTCTTCTTGAGACTAGCTTTACAGCAAAAATTCTGGGTACTGCTTACTTTTGAGGTATTGCTTATAAAAAAAATCTGCAGCATCGGTAGAGCAGATAGCAATGACAGTACCAAAACAACTAGGAAGTTAAAGTTAGCCTTTCTTTTTTCTCCCACAGAAACCCTCCCACCACTGAGTTACTGACTTCATACATAACAAGGTATAAAGATTTACTAAGTCTACCATATCTCCTGTTTTCAAATAAAAATCAGAATTACAGGGGGTGAAAGAAGGGGAAGGAAAAAGTAATGTTCAAAGATGACAATAGCAGCCACTGTTGCTACCACAGCACAAGGGGAAGTCGTGGGTCATCCTGTCCATCCGCAGTCAATGAAGAGAGATGGGGTCCCTTGGAGAGAGGAGCTCACAGCTGGGGAGCAGCCTGGTCTTAATCCACACTTCTCATCCCACTGCTCCGAACCTCTCAACTCTTACACCCTCCTCTGTGCTAGATGTGCCAAAGCAACAGATCCTTCCATGAGCTGATTCAGATCTTGAAAACAAAAGCAGCTTTTTTCTTACATTCGCTTTCTGCTTGTTTTGCAAACCAAGCTGTCTAACAGATGGCTCAGGTGTGTAGCAGAGCTAGCGAAAACGAAAAAGAGAAATTGTATCTGTTGGTAGCAAAGAGCTGGTTATCTACGCTCTTCTTCCCTTTTTAGCGAGTGATTCAAAGCAACAGCCCCAAAAGCCTCATCCTCTGTATTGACTATGGAAGAACCCGACCTTCCAAAACTCAAATTACTGTGGGTTTTAGCCCTTCTCTTCCCTTTCTCCATGCTTCCTAATATTCTGCAGCACAGCTAATATTAAGGAAAAGTTATTGCTCATAACTCATTCAAAGCTTTATCTCCTTTGTTCTTACTTCCTGATAGTGTTTCCCAATACAACACGAGCAAATTTTTAATCTCTTCCTGATCCCAAAGAAGAACAATTTAGAAAACGAAAAAGCGCTCGTGTTTACCAGCAGCCATTTTTGGTAACGGAAGCTCTTGCAGTGAAATTGAAACAGTGGAGACAGTCAAGGGGAAAATGGTTTTGTGATCTGATGTAAATCACATAGCACACGTGATTCAATATGCACGGCTTAAATTTCTGAGTGTGACAGGCTGAGGCCAGGAAGACACGAGCTATTCTGGATCAATCTGTGCCAGCAGACTTCTTCAACCAGAAGTCATTGCCTCCTCACATCTGCCCAAGGAATTAACCTGAGTGTTCCCTAGACACTTCAGTCAAAATAAGTTGGGCAAGAAATAATTTGCTATTTGAATCACAAAGCTGGTCTGGCTTTTTTGATTAGTATAGTTCAGACAGTATAAACCGGCCCTTCCATCGAGACGGCAGGAATCTTCTCTACCACTGTTCGGTTGTCCTCTTCTGGTTCAGCATACTGACATCATGACTTACGATCAAGTACTTGATCAAAGGCTCCGCATAAAGCTCGAATAGATGCTCATTTGATGTGTATTATAATGGTTACCTGTTTATTTGCCAACATGCAGCTTTCAGCATGAACTGAAAAATTTTACTGTCAACTCCTATAAAGAATTTAAATACAGGATGAACTAGAAGCTGGATTAAAAGGACTTAGCTGCTGAATGGGAAGTCAAAGTAAATTATCTCAATCATCAGAAGTTGCAAGCTGGATTTTTTGAACACAACTACCATTGCTGGCAACCAATTATGCCTATTCTGACAGAGTCAGGAGTATAAAAGGAAGAGCTACATTTTGAACAGTATTTACAGCAGTATGTACTCTTTCCTCATCGTTGCATGGTTTTCCCATTATGAAAGGGAAAGTGAACATTTCGGTCCTTTCCCCAATTACCCAAAACACAGTACAAAAAAAGAGTCTGAGAGATAACCACATTTTTGCTGCCTACATTTTTGGATGTCTAGAGGACAGCTAGGTGCACTTCCTTTTCTGTCTCTCAGTTCTAAAGGGCTGCTGAAGACGCTATTCTGTTTCTACCTAAAAGCCCTCTGTAGCTGCTATCTCTCAGGCCTTCTGCTCTTACAGAAGCATGCAATCACTCTCCTCTTTCCTCAGCCTGGCCTTCTTCAGATTCTCCTAACTGGTGCTTCAGAAAAACAAAATAAAAAACCAACAACACGGTTTAGCCACACAGGCTGGCATCCTCAAACTCTATAACTTCCTCTCCTTCCTTGAAAAGTGTGGTTCTTTCAAAGAAGTGAAACTTAGTTTTCCTGTATATCATTTGAAATTAGGAAACAAAAGAACTCCAACTCTCATGCAGGGTCCTAAACTGCTTTTTCTCCACTTCACACAAATAATAAAGAATTAAGGTGAAATTGCCCTGAAGTGCATATATTAATGCTTACAAAATCCCTTTAATTATTATAGCAATTTGTAAACTAAAACCAAAGTGCAATAAAGAATGAATTTTAAATTGCTATATGTTTGCATATATTCATTATGCACGTCACCATATGTCAGGCAGAATCTCTGAAGGTGAATCTCAAATGAGTGATTACCACTGAAGCAACACGATGGAGAATAAAGTAGACAAGTGATATATTTAGCTTCATCCTATCTTTGTCCCTAGAGAAAAGAGTTCCTTCTAGTGTGGGAAGGGGAGGAGAATAAAAAACCTTATTTGGTATGTTAACAAAAAAAACCACAACCAAAAAACCCTAGAAAATGAAAGCATGTTTTTCCCCCACAACTGATGACCCACTTTAAACAGTCTTATGTAACTATAAAATGAGATTATATTTGCCTTACTATGGATTTAATCTTATGTTTTTCAGTCTGAACCACAGCAGAGGGTTATTTTCCTCACCTGCCTGCCAGTTTTCTGAACCTTCCCAGTTTAAGTAATTCTGCACCTCTCCCATCTTTTCAAATGAATTAAAAAAAAAAAAAAAAAAAAAAAAAAAAAAGATATAAATCTGGTGAAGTAATTTTGCACTTGGCTGAACTGTACAGGATTATATAATCTAAAGCTCTATAGCTATAGCTACGTTTAATACCTGCTACCCTCTTCTCAGATTTTCACCAGTCTTTGACATGTTCTCAAGCTTTTCTCCCTTCAGTTCTGGGAACACAGGTCAGTTCTTAGAAAACATATAAACTAAAGCATTGTCATCAAATTAAATGGTTTTCTAAAAGCAAGCGGAAATGGATCCACTTCAGTAAGTATTTTCTAAAAGGGCCCATAAAATTTAACATTAGCAAATCTCTTTGACACTGCAATGGAAACCAGTCTAGATGTTATTTATAGTTGTATGGACAAAAGAGAAGGAAAAAAAACCCACCAGGGCCCTTCTAGCAGAAAATCTTGCAGTGTCCAACTAAAATCTCCTTCATACGCTTCAGAGATTAATATAATTGGAAAACACCACACATGTACAGCAAAGTATCCATATATTTGTCAAATATTATCCGAATCATAGGGACAAGACTTACAAGGCAGTTAAATCAGACTTCCATGGTCCATTCAAATACATTAGCTTAGTTATTAGGTTAGTTCTCTAGCATTTCAACAGTGTGAATGCATTATAACCAATATAAATGTAAGTATCAAGGCTTCCTTCCTCCTTTCACCCAACAAAAAAAAAAACAACCAAAAAAAAACCAAACACAAAAAACCCTAAAAATATCTCCAGTTATGACTAGTGGTGCTATGGGCAGCTGAAAAACAGCTGTTAAGGCTATAATCTAGATAACATCTTTCCACTGTAGCTGCATCCTAAACTCTAGCCAACATCTACAGTAGGACACATCCTAAACCCAAATGGTTTCCAGAATCAGAAAGGAAATTCAATAGGCAATGTTGTCCATCTCTAGAATGGTGACAGTGAAAACCAGTGTGATTTGAGCTAACAAGGGAAGGTTAGAAGACTTCTCAGGACAAATGCAGAGATAGAAGGCCTGCCTCAAAAGGAACTTCCCCTAGGAGTAAGGATGACATTTTCTTGCAGTATACCATACGCCCTATCTAATGTTTAATTAGATAACAAGCTCTTAGAGAAGACACTTGGTATCAAAGGTGGAAGCCCAGCAGAATTATTTCTACTTGCTGATTTTCTTCTGGACCTCCAGGGCAGGTTCAGCATCTGCGCTCCCATCCTGTATCAGGAAGCATCTTCCTAGAACCAAGTTATGTTAGCCAGGTAAAGGGAAAAGACATGAAATAAACCCACAACTCTAAGACATGAATACACATCTATAGAGATGTACCAAAAAAAAAAAAAATAAAAATCCACTTTCAGACAATCCTTTTGAAAGTTATTACAATCCAACAGATAATGTAAATGCATATAAGGCTGCCAAAGGATCACTTACAGCTCTGAGCAGAATTTAAATGGTCTTGAAGCAGTACTGTAGTACTACGGGAGAGAAAAAGAGAGACCTCTATAGTGACACTACCACAGATGAATGTATTTCTTTACTGTTTAGTCACAGCTAATGAAGAGAAAAAGCCAGAGAGAGGAACAGATTTTCTAATATTATGAAAATACTCATTCCTTTTTACTCACTGGGGAAATGTGATGGCAAATGCATCTTTAAAAGACAAGTTGGTACAAAAAGACTTTCTCTTTTAAACTCTGCATCACTGGGCTACATTGATTTGTCTTTGTAACTGCCAGGATTTGACAGATAACCCACAGATAACTATTTCAGGCATTATCTTAAGCACATTTCAACATCCAGAGCAGTCCATTTGCTTTGTAAGCTTCAACAAGGATCCAACATAGACTATCCTACCACTCTATCATATCTTAGCCTACTGGCTTACACCTGTGTTCCACTGCAGAAAGGGGATAAACCTGTATTTGAGCTGTGTGAATGCTGAGTATAATGGTATCTCTAATTAGAGACAGGGAAAAACCAAAACCCAACAGTAGTCAGTAAATGAAGTTCTGGTCTTAAAGATAAGATCTGTTCATGCTAATCACCTGACAAAAGAAAGAATATATTTATTCAACATTTCTCTCTATTTCAGAGGGATATGATATTTCTTTCTACAGCTTTGTATCACTCAATAGCTTCCAGGCTTGACTCCAACTTAGGCTGCTGTTTTAAAGCTGAGAAAAGATGTGTCCTACAGTTTGGTCTCGATGTTTAAGTCTGACATGACTTGATGTTTAAGTCTGAAGAATGCTTTGGAAATCATCTCTACGCTCTTACAGTACCTATTTCAATCCAAAATTATTATTGCATACAGTTATTTTGGCATATATTGACTTTTGAGTGGCTTTCATTTATTTTCCAAACCTGAGAAAATACCTGATGTTCAAGACAGCTGAGAAACTGAGTTGTTTTTCCCATAGGTAAAAACTTTCTCTAACTCCTAACCTCTCTCCCATTAACTGCATTGTTCCTGCTCTTCATGCTCATCTGCTTTACATTAAAGAGAGCAGTACTTGACCCAGGAGTTTAATTACTCCTTAAGAAGAACTTCACCATCGCTACCACCAGATCTTCCTCTACCTATCATCCTGTAAGATTCTTAAGAATCGGAAGGATTTTTCCTTCATTTATTTAAAAAAAATAAAAAGCAAAACCAACTACTGCTTCATGGCTGTAAGTATCTAGCTGCTGTGACATTCACAATTCCACATCAGACACCTAAAATCTGTACACAATGAAAGTTCAAAAAGGGACTCAAAAAAGCCAGCTCACAAATGAAGCAGCTTAATTACATAAAGAAAATAGCTAGCATGGATTTACTGGGAATTTCAGAAGATAATATTCAAAATGTTGTCTAAATTCAGATTTATTGGATGCCTTGCTCTGCTCAGCTTTCCTATGTTCTAAATCATCTCAGTGGTCTGTTAAATTAGTGAACTTATATTTTCTCCATAATATTTTCATTTGTTTACCCTGACTGGCCTTTTTCAGGGGAATAAGAACAGCCTTATAAGAGATTCCTATACAAACATTTAGAATAATCAAGCCAAATATACTATTGCAGTAACATATTGAATATATTAGCAAAAATAAGGAAGCCGATTCTGGTGCCAACAGCCCTCAGGGAAAAAAATCCGCAGGTCCAGACAAACTACAGGACGCTCAACGATCACTCACCTCTTCAATGTGCTACTTTCATTTTCTGTAGATTCAAAGCTTGTGCAACACAGGCAGAGTCAAACCCTCGGTAAAAATGGCCTCAATCATTACAGACAGTTGCTTGAGATCAGTTGAAAAAGCCACATTGAAAAAAAAGACAGGGAAGGATCTGTATGAAAGAGTTATTGATGTGACAAAGAAAAAGATGCAAGATCAACTGGCCTTCTGAAGGCACGTAATCTTTCCTTGAAATCATCTGTTTTGATAATTAGGTGGTGAGCAATCCAACAGAAAGGTTCTAGTTCACATTGTACCCATTATTACCTGATTATAACAAAAATTCAGCACAACTGCGCTTATACCATTCAGAGACTTCATCAAATTTCATTTAATTTTACACAAAAAAAAAAATCCATCCAGGTTTGTTGGGCGGGTGGGGCAGGATGAGGAGTTCTGGTTTACTCCAATTCTAGAAGTCAACAAGTTCAGTCAATAAGGGCATTTCCTAAGTGATTTAATAAGGAAACGGGTTACACAAACATGCGAAAGATTTCAGAAGTACACTTTGGGGGACGGGAAGGAACGCACGAGGTAAAGCTTAAGTGTAACGTGTGTGAAAAAATGTCAAGTCATATAGTGAAATCTCACTCTTGAAGATGAGGTGTTCGGAGAAAAAAAAATAAAAGGCAAAAGCCATTCAGAAATCTGGAATGAGGAGATTTTGTTTCTTTCCGAGCACAGCAGAGCATACCCAAAGCACTTATCACACATAACTGAAATCCAGCTTGACCAACAACAAAAAAATCGAAACACAAAATAACCATACTTAGAATTGAGAGATAGCTGAACTTTAACACATCTGCTGAATAAGAGATTATATTTACTAAAATCTTCACAGTCTGGTGGAAGGCTGTTTCCAGTGCCGAGCAGAAACTACATATCCTGCCTGCATAGCTCCCGATGACCAAATGAAAAGAGAGCACAATATGATTAGCCCTTCAGTCTTTTAGGACATGGAACAGTGGAGGCAGTGGTAATAGCAGTAATTAAGTAGCAGTGACAAAGAAAACATGCTTCAAATTACACAAAATAGGGGAGAAAAAGACAAACACAAGCCAAGATGGAAGGAAAATCATGACCAAAACCCTGGAACACAGTATTCCAGAGAATTTCTAACATTTCTCCCCATTATTTTTTAAATCAGTTTTACACTTCAAACACTGGTGGACTTTATGTGATTTTCTAAATCTTTATGAGGAAATAAAGGTCTTAAAAGCACAATAAACTGGACACCTGTCAGCAGCACAGTCAGCCACAGACACATCAAGTGAGAATATATTAAGAAAAAAAAAAATGCTAATAACTTTTGACAGATTTCTTCCTCCATTTGTGACATGCAAGGATGACAGAGCTGGTCAGAACAAAATAAACCATGAAAAGGTTTGAATCCTGCATTTTTGTGGCCTGGACAAACATTTTTATCCCGAGCAATAGGCTTGATGCCCACAGTACAGGGAAGGTGGACATGTTGAGTGCTGTAAGGTTCCAAGAGTAATTTCTGCCAAACTACAATGCTGCATCAGCAGCCTTTTTAATGAAATGTCAAATCTTAGTTATTTAAAGAATAAGGTGGGTGGCATATTTAAAAATACTCTGTAGCTTGTGAAAGGGCAAGAGTACACCTTCATTAAAAAACTCTTTTCATAATACACATCCAAAATCAATAGTGCGAAATCTGAGTTGTGTCTCAGGAATTTATACAGTGAAAAGGATTTATTTTTTTTTTTTATTTGGATAAACAAGTGTAAAGTGTATATCAACAGTACTTACACAGAAAAAGTCTTTTTGAAAAAAAAAACCACATTAATTTGCTAGATAAAACTGGGGCCATTTGACCTACTGGACAGAGCATTAACCAATATTAACCCTCTGTTAACGTAAAGTTTTAAGAAGTTATAAGAACAGACTCTTCTAAATTAGGCTGATGTTCAAACACCCCAAGCCAACACTGTCACTTAAAGCAACATCTTTATCCTTCTCCAATCTATATAGCTAGAAGGTGAAGACAGCTAGAGAATGTTGTCATTCTGAAACATGACCGGTCAAATGCCAGAAAGCCATTTACAGCCAGCTTGTTGGCCAGTTTGCTGCGCTGCCACGTAAATGCACCGATAGGAAGCGGGGAGAGATTGGTACGCGGGCACAAATGTCAACTCACTGCAGCCTTAGTGAAAACCAGGAAGACTAATGACATTCCCATGTAAAAACACCAGCAAATGCTGGTGTTAGTTCTCCTCAGAGAGGTACTACGAATTATAAAACAGCGTTATAACATTACAGTGTTACACAGCGCATTCTGAACACCATACCCTGAAGTACCAGATTATCAGCTGGGCAACAGAATTCAAGTTCACCATATCCAATGGGAACAATACTCAAGGGTGGAACAAGCCTTGAGGAACAAACAACAGTCTAAATAGAGACTGAGATAATTCTAAAAAGAACAGTAGATGGGAAAAAAATCAGTTGTTCAAATGCGTAGGATATAGCAAACCTGTACTTTGAATGCAGGGGAAGAAAGACCCCCTTTTTTTTTTAACCTTAAATTATGAGAAATTAGATTCTTCAGATCTCCATCTAAGCCCCCTTTTTGGGTCTATGAAATGCAAAATTTATATTTTTTTTCCCCATATACTTAAATTATAGTACTATTTTTCAAGTACAGCTTTTTTAAAAGGTGTCTTTTTTTCCATTTATGAGAGTCACTGTTTTCTTTACTCTATATGCGGCCACACGCATGCCAATACCTCAGTATGTAAGAGTCTTAGACATGTTTTAAGTATCTTAATCAATACTGGCATTCTTCTGTAACATTACACAGTGCACAAGCTATGCAACCGGTACATATGGTTATACGATACATACTACTATGTCAGGAAATGAATCAAGGTACAAGGACTTTAATAGAAGCTGAACAGAAGCTAAACCTGTTACAAGCTCTTGCTCTGTATCAGTCAGTACAGCCCTCAAAGGAAAGTTTAAGTGCACACTTGGGCCTCATTGTACTAGTTTCAATATACAGAGCCAGAGGTTTAAATAGCATCAGCTCAAAAAGAGCTTAAGTAAACTGCAATATGCCTTTTACACCAGTACAGAACTTTATACGCTGCACTTAAACTCTTGTTATATCATGACAAAAATGCATTCCTTTCAGTACAGGCCAGAGGCTCACTGAATCACTGCTGGTAACACACCAACAGCGCTGCAGTAACTGCTCGCTCATTGGACATTCAGCAGTCAGCACGGATCAACTACTGAACTAAAATTCCAAACTTCCAGTGGGCAAAGTACTGTTTTCACAGAACATTATCTCAGCCCCTAGTAAGCAGCAATATGTAGCAGACTCCAGCAGAGAGGCCAAAACCTTAATAATTTTCCAGCCTGAAGCTCTTCCTTGCTCCCTCAAATATTCTTTAACTTACCATGGTGAGAATTTTGGTAGGACAGGTTAGATGAAGGTTACTGTAACCTTTTTCTCAAAGGGATCATGTGTAGTCCTATAAGGTTATCAATGCAGAACCCAAGGAGAGTCACTTAAGAGACTCAAATCAAGATTTCACAAAGATTAACTGGAGCCACAAGAGAAGATTGATAAGCTTCCCCAGAAGTCTTAAACCACGGAGATCTAGATTTAGACATATGTCAAATCTCTTTGTCAAACACTCATGCAACTCAGTTTCATTTCTCACACCATTAAAGAAGGCAGAAATTTTTGTTTTACTGATTATCTAATTTCTTGAATGTATAACTGTGAAGCTGCTGAAAAAATCTGGGAAAGTATTCTAACAAGAACTATAGATTACTATTTTATCTCTAAAGAGTACAGTTTATATTTTGCTTCCAAGAGAAGTTATGATATCAAAACAAGAAAAATATTTTTTCTAGAACTCAGTTATAAATAAACTCAACTAAGAAAACAACTATTAGAAATAACAATCCAATATTTTATTTTACTGTATAACCATAACATATTCATTTAACTTGATTACAGGCTCTTAAAGTTAGACTAAGTATTCAGAACTGGTTGATTTTATCTATAGTAAAATAGCTGTTAGCTTAAGTAGAAAAACCACTGCCAGCATTTGCAGCATTCTCCTTCTGCATGCTTTTTTCCAGTCTAGTAAAAGAAAAGTAGCTGCATAACACAAATAGATGTTAAGCGTAAACAGAATGATACTGCATTTCACCATGTTCTTGGAGGATCAATAGCACTGCCTGAGAAACTGCATTTCATGAAGAGAAATACAGGGAGGAAAACCGTTCATTTTTACAAGAACTTACAAAAACAAATCAATGTGCTAAGGAACTGATTGGAATAATATAGCTTTAAAAATCTGGTCAAATATCATGTACAACCTAAGCTGAAGTCTAAATAGTAAAGATTGAGAAATCTTTGTGTCTCCCCCTGCCCCCTTACAGCGTTCCACATCCTTTTCCTGTTCTGTCAGATCAGGAAACACAAATACTGACTTCACCGACAAAAACCTACCAAAATACAGCAGTGACAGTTATTAATTAAATCTAAGGAGAAAGAAACTAATTAGATATTCTAATTTGGCTATATGCCTATTTAAATCTAATGCCCAGTTCCTAAGTGCAGTTGACTTCCAGACAAACAGTTTAAGCTTTCAAAAGCCTCTCTCAAACAATTCATTTTGTTCAATCCTTCAAGTATTTTTTCAGACCTTCTCCTGATCTCTCTGAAACTTTTTTCCACAATCACTGCAGTAGAGGTATGTATTTTAACATTTCCTACCTTAAATTCCATCAACATAGAGACTGAGAAACAGTCATTTTTCTGCTCCTACTCACTGCTTTCACGTGTGCCTCCAAGGTCTCCACAGCCCAAGCATCAAATTGGTGCCTCACTTGGACTGCTTGCCACTTGTTTTTTAAAACATCTTATCGCTACCCAAGGAACAGCTTTTGCAGCCCCTCTTCCTGCCAATATCATCTCCGAACCCACTGTATGTCTACCATTAGCCAAATGCATTCTTGTCAGGATTGTTATAATGTTTCAAGAGCCAAAATGCTGCAGGGTTTTGGAGGCATCTCTTGATTTTTCTTTTGGTACATGTATACCTGTGCGTGTGAAGTACGTGGGAAAGTTTGTATCCACATACAATGGACTAGTGCCTACACAGACTCCTTTAACTTTACCACAGGAGTTTGCCAAATAGGTGTGGAAGTTTCTACGTTAAGAATATTACAGGTTTTTCCTAGCCACTAAATATATGTCTGCTTACTTTCTCTTTTTTTTTTTTTTCAGGGAGAAAGCTCCTTTGCCAGTGGCCCAGAAATTCCAAGATCAGATAAACAAACAAAAAAAGACATAGCAAGGTAAGACTGTATATTCTTTTTTGGAAGAGGGGGCTCATTTTAATGTACAATTCATACCAAAAGCAAGACAGAAAGAAAACTCATCCTGAGAACCTGAAGATGACAAAGATCTGGTTGCCGCTTTTTGCTGAATACTTCTAGACAAACTCTATGTTTTCCATATTCATTGCTATTTTAATTATTAAAACCAGGAAACTTCAATTACACCTACACAGAAATGGGCAATTCAAACCAACATCACGAGAAGCAAGCTATTTGATGTTTCACGTTTCATGGAGTAATATTTTAGAGGCACTAGTACTGGAAGCATTTCTTTTAGGCAGAAACAGCCTTCACACTACAGTGCACCGAAACAGTGCGGGACTGTCATTCTACAGTTAGATCATGCAAACAGTTTCATTCAGCATTCAATACAATCATGTTACAATGTCTTGGTATAGAATGAATGAACAACGTCAAACCTGGACAACTACCAGGGTAGAAACATTCTTCATATTTATTCTAGGCTGCGTTTCTGGGGTTGGTTGTGGGGTTTTTTGTTTTGTTTTGTTGTTGTTTTTTTTTTTTGAACAAGCTTTTCAGCAAAAGTAATGAATTGGTATGTCTGATAGCCTGTTCCAATGCTTGATAACTTTCTGTGAAGTGAATGCTTCACAGAAAGTGAATTCACTTTCTGAATGCTCTTTCTGTGAAGAAATGTTTCCCAATATGCAATCTACTGCTTGACCAGTAGCTATCAGAAAATGCTTTGCTAGGACCTCAATACAGATGACATAAAGAGCTGCACCAGTCAGGGGGCGTGTAACACTGGTCTGTCTCCTAAAGAAGGGAGGAACACAACCTTAAGAGGCAATGGAAAGGAAGCAGCAATAAACTTCATCACCTAACTCTAACAAGAATCAAGAAAAAGTTTTAGTTATGAAACCATCCCAGGGAAATGTAACCACAATGAATACATTATATGGCAAAAATGTATGTACAAAGAAATGCAACAAACTACATGACCTGTGAGCAACAACCAATAAAAGTAAAATAAGGTTCTGGCTGCTACTTGTAACCAATGAAAATCCCTTTGTCTAAAGGACAAGGTCAAAAGAGGTGGTTGATAGCTTTCAAAGATTAGAGGCTTTTATCAGGATATAAAAATCCTAAGACACACGTCAGTAGGTTAGACTAATAATCAAGGTTAAACAGTTTGGAATGCCTGTGGTATGTATGAAGAAGTACAGTTAGCTAACAGGAATAAAAAGACCTTGTGAGACTCAAAGGGCCAGGATCACGGGATTCTTAACTCATACAAACCATAAATAATAAATGAAACTAATCACAGCATTGACTTAAGCTCTCCTCATGAAAAGGACTTTGCTACTTGAAGTATTCTAAGAGGGAATCTTTGTCCTCCAAACTAATTTTCTGTTCTCTATTCTTTCACTGCAGTGTCTCCCTGCAGTGAAAGCCACTGGTACAAAAGCCACCACAGGTATATGAAAATGCCATAATTTTAGGAGAAGTTCCTCAGAGGAGCTACATTCTGGCCTAAGTGCATGCATAGACCTTGGACTTGAAGGATTCACCTGACTAAAGCAGACAAGACTTCTCCTTGTTGTAGGGCAAGAGCAAAGCCCCACATTTTCATCTTAAGACAGCTGAATTATTCCAGCTTGCATAGAAGAAAAAGGCGATCCACCCTGCTAAAAGTTTGTATTGCCAACAAAAAGATGCTGCATCAGCAGTTGTGTCACCAATTCTCCATCATTATGGTGGCTCCCCCTCAAATGCCATTCAATTCAGACAGCCCATGTCAACATCCAGAACCAAACTAATATAAGTTTGTATAAAACTTTAGTCGTCATCTCTTTGTTGCTATGAATTGCAGTGTGTGAGTTATCAACTCACATGAACAAACAAGAAATGGTCAAAAAAGATGGGGTCAGAAGTGATGGAAATTAAGCCACTATTCAAAACACGGTCTCAATGAGACTTATTCATCTCAGAAGTTACACTTCCTTATATTATAGATCTGAGCTCTTCAAGAAATGAAAGTAAAACAGATAATGAAGTCTTTGGAATTTCAATAATGTATGCCAATAACAGGAGGCTAAAAGAACAAAACAAGATGGTTTTGACTGTGCACACACATACACACAGAGGCAAATACAAAATATTTTTTAGGTTTTGGTGTTGGGATTTTTTGTTTGTTTAAATCCATGTGTATATGTGGTATATGAAATGCAGAGATGCATAAATACTAACTCAGCAAAAGCAGAGAGAAATAAAGGATGACCTTATTCTACTCCAATCAGTTAAGAATTTTTTGAAATTGAAGATGCAGTAATAGCAAAACTGATTCCTGAAACAGTTTCCACTCATCAGATTCCCAGCTGATTAGCACTGTGCAGCATGCTCATTTCCTTCAGCAGATGCTTCCGATGTTCGTTACCAAGAGTTGCTGCTGGAGTATTGCTCTGGTTCCAAAACGGGCTGAGCAGAATTCCACAGACACTTTGGGAATAACGTGACATAAATTAAAATTCTATCAGAACCTGGCTTTTTTGAGACTCCTCTTATTGTATTTCTCCTCACCATCTATTTAAGACACTAAGCATAGACTAAGTCAGACAATTTGTTGGCAAATAACCAAAAAGTAACATTTGCCACAATCTCCCTTATCACTCCCCTTCCTACCAATAAAACTGAATGAATTCTCCCATTCTCTCATCAAACACTGAGACAGTCTTCTTCAGGTCTCAATCTGCTCAAAACCTGAACACTGCATTCACATAAGCCTCCGAAACACCTACCACACAGCTAATAATCAAGTTACTATATCAGCGAAGGGCAGTTAACGCCAACTAATCCTGAAGCTCTATTAAAATTTTAGAGCCAAGATGAGGAAGAAAACTGCATACTAAGCTATTTTATTAAACAGAAGCAAAAGCAGAGTGAAGCTGTTAGATGACAGTGGCATACAATGCCAAAAGCATAACCTTGCAAACAAAATTGAAAAAAAAAACCCAACAAAATTCATCTTGAAGAGAAATGAGGGGCACCAATAAAATTCTAGATATTATCCCAAGCACAGAAGTTAATGGCATAAAGCTTTCTTTTTCTTTTTTTTTTTAAATAAGGGAAAGGAAGGGAATCTGGTTGGAGGGCAGTTACTGAAAATTGGACAGCAACTGTCTCTATTCTAAGTAATTCTAGGAATTCAGAACACTTCATTATTTCGCCAGATTCTATTTCATGAAGCAGATTAAGGATTTTAGATGATCTGCACCCAGTGTTGCTGGCTGCTTCCTAAGTTTTAGGCAGTTTAGTTTGGGGAGCTTAAACAACCTGATCTTCTTATATTCAGGATTCAGTCACTTTGTCTTTCAGTGTCATTTCAGCCCAGGCTATATAAGCTGCCTTCCCCTTGGACAGCAAGATGGATTTATCACCCAGAAAAGAGAGGAGCATATGTTCTTATTTAATCCTTATTCTGCTTGTACAAAATAAATCCATATTCTAGATAAGAGCAACAGAAAACGGTCTGCATACGTTAAATTATAAAGAAGAGACATTGCTTTCCCTAAACATACTGCTCCATGGGCCATTTTAAGAGTAAACTATTCCCTACATCATCTCATATGGGTAAAGATCAGGAAGCAGTAGTAGTGAAAGTTACCTTGTATGTAAAAAAAACACCAAAAAAAAAAGGTGAAGGTTTCCCTCCTACTACTTGGTACAGCCACCAGTAATTATATGAACTGTGGGTGCTGCAGTAAGCAGTTTCTCATGAAGAACACTCAGCGTCATTACACAAAGATGAAGAAGGAAAAAGGTAAATCACCCATTTAGACTAAATTGGACGCCATGTCCCCAGGCAAAATGGTTTCAATAATAAATAGCAAGAACTAACCGGTTTCTCCTTTTTTGAAGGCTTTTCAGTCTCTTACGAAACGGCAAAAGTATTTTGAAAGAACTGAGATCACCTCATTGATTTGGGAGTAAAGACATACCCCTCGCCAGCAAACAACTTCAAATGCTGTCCTCCTAAGGACAAAGATTAACAGATACTGTACCAGACATTCCCTCCTCCCTACTTGCATTTTCTACACCCAAGGCTGTTTGCTGAGATAAAGCACTTGCACTGCACTAAGTCAAAATTCATTCTTGTATTTAGGATTATGAGTCATGCTCTTGAAAAAGCTATCATACTATTTTATGGGGACAAGGTGACAGAGCTTTTTAGACAAGCCTGTATACTAGAATAACATGAATCTTAATTGTGAGCCTTCATTTAAAGAGTATTCTATTCTCACTGCAGTTATCAAATGAGACTGATGTATCAAGACCTAATGCAAGAATTAAGAATTCATTCTCCAAAGTCTACCAACCACAATGCCAGAAAGAGGAACGTGCACTCAGAAGACAAGACTAATATTACACTGTATCTGGAAAAGATGGAACCTACACTCCTTGTGTTTGCAGTGAGGAAACTACCTCTACCGAGATTTAATTCCTCAAAACTGAGTGACATTTATTTTCCCCCTAAATACGTTGAAAAGTAAGTTTACCTTAAATAGTTGCTAAAATTCAAGGGAGACAATAAAACCGGCCCCCAAAATTCTTGTTTCGTGTAGGTCCGCACACCTATGCAACCACAACAGGTCAGGCACCGCTTTTCACCAAAAAAGATAAATCCCTACGGTCAAAGCACAAGATGATGTCGATGCGTAAGAAATACCGAACCTGACGAATGAAACAGCGCTGTTATTTCCAACCTCAAGCTCAACGCACCTCTGGGCGAAAAAGTAGCAGCCCTGGCAGAGCGGGGCACGGCTGGCACAGGGATGGCAGCTTTCAGGAGCCTTTCTCTCAAAATTCGCTTCCTAGAGGTTTGGCAAAGTCCGAGGAGGAAACGAAACCAGCGCCGGGCGGAACCGAGCTCCGTAAATGGGCTCGCAAGGGGAAGATTTCAACAGACTTTTCGCTCCAGCTCCATCCTCCCACCCACGGCAACGCTTCCCACCCGCGCTCCGCTCCAGCCTCCGCCCGCCCAGCGCGGCACACGGCGGGCGGC
>VXAK01027559.1:28675-42753 GCA_013399435.1 Arenaria interpres | reverse complement strand
AGTGAGGAGAAGCAGGGGATAGCCCAGGAGATGTCCCGATTGCTGGGGCTGGACCTCTGGGGAGCAGCGGGGTCCCTCGGGGTGCCACCCCCCCAGGGTGTCCCCCCTCTCCCGGTCCCTCAGAGCCCTCCTGCAAAGCAGCGAGGGGGGCTTCTCCGGGCAGAGCTCCTCGTCCCGTAGCAGGGCAGGCTTGTCCTTGGGTGACCTCCTGGAGAGAAGCAGCTTGTTCATGAGCATCTTTGCCGAGGGAGACCGGCTTCTTAATTTAGACGCCTGAATATGTAAATATCCAATATCCCTCCCCGCACTTCAGATGCTGTGGGTCTGAAGTGTTTACTTTACCCCCGCCTGAAGGTCATCCTCATCCCCCCTGGATGCTCAGTTGGGTTTTGGTGCTCTTTTTGGTTTTGGTTTTTGTTTTTTTTTTTTTTCTTTTTTCTTTTTCACTCCCCCTTTCCTCCTTTCCTGCTGGCAAAGGTTACTGGGGGAGACCGAGCAACCGGGGCCCCGGGGCTCCCCTCCCGGCTGTAAAACTGGGAAAATACTTGAAACCGAGGGAGGGACGCGAAGATGGATGCGCGGATGTCGGCAAAGCATTTAACACTGTCACGAGAAGCCCCAGAGAAAGGCTGAGGAGGAGGTGAATAATTTTGTCTTGGGAGTGGGTTGGAACAGTGTAAAATAAATAAGGCCTGGAGCCAGCCGAGCGTTGAGGACCCGTGTCGAAGCCCGGTTTTGGGATGGGGATGAGCCAAGAGCGGTAATTAACGCCTGCCCTGGTGTTCGTTCAGCTCCTCGACCCTCGTGCCGGTCGCTCAGGGTGTTCTGGGCAAAGCAAAAGGATGAGGTGGAATTTCTGGGCGTGGGATGTCTCTTTGGGGGTTCAACGACAGCGGGGCCAAAAGATGGAGAAGGGATCCCCCGTCTCCCAGCGCAGTGGCTTTTTCCTTTTCAGCCCTTGGGTGCCTGCTCTCTTGAAGACCCAAACAAGAGAAGCGAGTTTCTTTCTCCAACCTTTCTAAAAATTCTTTATCTAGCTGCTGTCTTCGCCGCGCCGCAGGATGAAATACATCCGCTCAAGTTGGGATCCTTTTTATTTTTAAGCAGACCTGGCCCTAAGTCATGCCACGCTCCTCGACGGAGCCGTAAATTTTCCCAGGCAGCGAGCGGGGCACAGACACCGGGAAAAATGAGTTTTTGGGTGTACGGAGGGGACAAAGAGCTGTTGGCATCCTCTTCCAGGGAGGGATGGGGTGCAGGTGCCGTGGCCAGAAGACCCCGAAGCGCTTGCTTGGGCCGTTTGTGTAGGAAAATGGGACGAAGTGCTCCCCTTTTCTTGCTGGAGGAACATCGTTTGAAGAAATGATGGCAGTGTAGGACTGCAAGTAAAACGTGGAGGCGCATAGCCTACAGGTGTGCGTTGTGAAATCTGTAAATAAGACTTTTTAAAAAAAAAACAGAAGAAAAAAAAAAGGAAAAAGGCATGATATGCAGCTGCAAAGCTCCCAAATCAGCGACGGCGGAGAGTAAATCGGTGTTAGTGTCTGCCAGCAGCGTCGGGTCCCAGCGGCAGCGGCTCAGACCCGCAGAGGTGGCTCGGGAAGGAGGAAAGTGGGACCTCATCCCGTTTTTCCCCATGGAAAAAACAGGGAAAAGCCCAGCACTGTGGGTTCGGTGGTGCATAAACAGAGCTGGCTGTGGGGGAAGAGAGATGGTTTGGGGTGGCTGCTTTGTTTTCCTGCTGGTGTGGAAGTACCGGTGAGCCCTTTTGAGCCACGTGGACACCCCTTTTTGCTGGAATAATGTTCTCCCTCTTTTCCCCGGGGGATCTGCCGGCCATTCTGCACCCTTGTGTGGGGTCGTGCACCTGCAAAGGTGTGTTACCACCACCGTTTTGCACCGCTAAGCCCCACATTCACCCAGCAATCCGTGGTGGGACCAAACGCTGCCGTGCACTTGGGAGAAACCCAAGGGTATCGTTAATGCCTCGGCATCCATCGCTGGCAAACAGCCTAATTTGGGCCATGGCCCCCAGGAGGAAGGTCACAGCTATCTCTTTCTGCCCCCCCTTTGCCAGCCAGCACCCTCCTATGATCCCCACTGACCTTCTTAAAAGGGATCAACCGGGTAAAATGAAGAGATGAAGAGGAAAGGGAGGAGCCGGGGAGGGGGGGGAGGAGGAGGAGGAATGAAATTAGGAGCAGATATTAATAACCATGTTAAATATTTATCTGACCTCCTTTCACATGATCCTTTTTAATGGTGACCCAAAAAGCTGATGTGCTAATATTCGCTCTGGCTCGCCTTTCTCTGCCAAAGGCTTCAGGTTTGAGCAGGATGGAAAAAAAAAAAAACCCTTCCTTTTTTCCCCACCCTGAGAGGAGATTTTGGGCTCTGGGAGAAATCTGGGGCCTGAAGGAGCCTCAATCAAAAGGTGACAGAAGGGCTTGTGATGGGAACAAATGTCCTTTAGGGAAAGACAAATAAATATATAAAAAGGATCATGGATCAAAGGGGTGGGGGAAAAAGTGACAGTATCTCTGGGAATTGCAGTGGGTTTGCCTGGAAGTCACCAGCACCATTGCAGTCTCCCCACAGAGCCCATTTCTGGCTTCGAAAGGAGAGCCCCGAGCCAAACCACACGATATCCCCAGACTTCTGTGGGTCTGGGGTTTCTCCATCTGTCCGGCCAATGCTGGTGGGGCATTTTTGGTTTCCTAACCCTATCCTGCAGTTGGGAGTTCCCCAGGTCTTTCCTATCCCACTTAATTTGATGGGTTTTGTCTTTTTTCTTTGGAAAGGCAGCCTCTAATTAGACATTTGCTGCACAAATGGACTCAAATGATGTAGTTCTGCCTTTCTCCATCCTTAACATTGCGCATTCTGAGTGAAAGATTTGGGTTTTTTTTAATTTAATCTATTTATTTTTTTTAAGCAGCCCTGTTCTGAATGGCTCCAGGCATTTTGAGCTATTGCTGGGGGAAACTTCACTACCTTTAAAAGTTGGGCTTGGACCTCGGGGGCCGGGAAGCGTTACCAGCTCAGTGAATTATGGGTGATGTACAAGTCGTTAGTGAAGGTTTGTGAATTCCTGACCGGTTTTCCTTCCCCCTGCCTGAAAGGGGCTCGTGGTGGAGTGCAGAAACGTGTGCTTTGGCCTGACCTTGCAGGCAGGGTTTCGCTCGTGGCTGTGGTTGAGGTCTCCCAGGGAGGTCTGAGCTGGGGTGCAGGGGAAAACCAGCAGCAACAGAGTGTAATTTTAATGCGGGGAGCTTTTTCATGTTTTCCTCATTGCTTTTTTCGCCTCTTTTCTATATATCCCTTTGGTTTCCTTCCCTCGTCAGCTCCTGAATCGCGGGAGCATCGTCTGTGCATCTAAACTGGTCTGTGTTTTCCATCAACTCGTCAGCTTGCCTTTTGCTGCTGGAGTGCCTGCTGTGCTTTGTCTCTTCTTTTGGTGGCTCAAAGCCGGTAAAAGGCCCTTGAGAGCCGATGTGAAATATCCTCTCGTATTATAGTATTTGTCTTTTTTTAAAGGAGACTGAATTTGTTAGAAGTGGGGCTGAATAGAGTAGCGGGATTTTTCTAATCTCACCCCCACCAGCCCCCTGGGAGGACACCCTTTCAGTTGGCTTGACTAGATCCTCTGAGACGTAATTTGTGTTTTCAATTTAAGCATCAATTAAGCACTAGCGTCGCCTCCCTTGGCCTCAGTTTCCCCTTTGCTGATGGCACTTACCCATCTCTGTAAAATACATCTGAGATCTAAACCTGCTGAGTCTTTTCCTTGCTCCAACAGCCTGCAACCTGGGGAGCCAACAAGCATTTTCAGTAGGACAACACTTTTTTAGATGCTTAAATTAATGGAATTGGGGATCAAAAGTGGCATTTGAGGCCAGTGTCAGAGCACAGCGTAGGACAGGACTGTATTTTTCCAGCAGGGTGGTTGTTTCTAGGGCTTGGAGTGTACCTTTTAGAATTAATTGCATTTATTTTTGAAGGGGAAAAAAAAAAACAGAGCAAAAAAACCCACCATGGTTTTTGCATTCCTGAGCATGTCCTGGATGGAGAGTGCTGCTGAGAGTCTTTCACGAAGTCCCTATCACCACCGCCGCCAGCAAAACAGAACCGCGTTTAATCTTACTAAATGTAATCTTGTTGTAGAACAGGAAATTCTCCGCTGGTCAGGGAGGATATTAAGATGTCTGCTCTGAAAAGTGTTTGAAATTATCATCATTAATCTGGAAATGATTATTGCTTAGTTCAAGCTGAGTAACGTGAAAAATAAAGTTAACCTGAAGTGTATATGGTGAAAAGTAAATTGGATTTTTAAAAAGCTCTTGTTTTCCTAATGGAAGATAAGATTAATAGCATGGCTCAGGAATTTAGAAAAAGTGCAGCTTCCCCAAACTTAAAAGCAACTGGTGTTTAAGATGTTCGGAAACCTCTCAGTCGGGGAGATATGTGTCTGGTCCTCTCCCAGCACCCGCTCTGGGAAAAATCACGTCTCCATAAATTGTCTTAAGAGCACCCCAAATCACTGATCACCCCCAAAATAACCGTGGTCACCCAGATACAATGATTCTCGCTTTTCCTTGAAGCGGATTTTCTTAGTGTGGGTAATAAGCGTGTTCTCCGGCTCCAGTAAATGCGGTGACGCTTTATCCCACGGGACCAGGGGAAGGGACTGTTGGAAGGTGACGTGGGCGATTACCCGCCGTCCTTTTGGCAACCACCGAGCTCATTGCGATGTGGAAACATCAACGTCGAGAGTCTCTTCTCTTGCATCTCCAGTTTGGCATGATGCAAGGCTGGACTGGGGGTGTTGCAACTGGCAGACGGGCTCAGACGAGGGGGTGGTGGGTGCAGATGTGTGAGAAATGATTGATTTTATCTTAAATTAGCGTAAGAGGCAACCTTAGCCTCTGTGATGAGCAAATCCAAGTTGTCCAGGTCTGACCTCCAACAGAGGTGTGCTAACACTGGGAAATCCTCATCTGTGGACCTGGGGCTTCCTCCAGAACCTCTCTCTGAAGGTTTCTGGTATTAACACAGCCACCCTCGCCATCGTCTTTGACCAGGTTTGTGTTATGGATGTGTCCTCGTCTCTGAGCTAGAGCTGCACCGTTGCCTTTGCAATGGGAGCCGCCGCTGACTTCTGTTTCGGAGCTGAGCCGGTGCCTGTCAGACGGGGAAAGCCACATGATGAAAAAGAGGGCTTTGGGAGGAAGGAATTTTTTTCCCCTTGTGTTTCGAGCAGAGAGATTTGAGATAATCTCTGATATTCCCCTCTCGCTGTCAGTCCCGTCTCAAGTTTGTTGCTGTGAACTCTCCCTGCTTTATTTTTTCCAGCTTTCTCTCCGATTTGGATCTGAGAGAGCTATCTCCCCTACTGACACCCGCTGATCTCTGATAGCACCACAGTAATAAATCCGGCTTTCTTTTGCCTCCTTGATCCCTGTGGATGCTCCTGTGTCGCTTGGCCCTGATTTCCAGGTCCATGGGGCCGGAAAACTCTTGTCCCCACACCGTGCCCCAAAGCCCGAGTTTGCATCGATAGAAGGTTAATGCCAATGGGGCTTCACAACTTTTTGATTTATTGTCTTTGGGCATTCATCACTCTTTTCTTTAAATTAAAACTCCCTCCAGATGGGGTCTCTGACACAGATTTATTGATCTGCAATAAAACCTCCCTCATAACCTGTACAGCTGCCCATTCATCTTCCGGTGAAGGAGGGATCATTTCTCTGTGGATGTCCCAAGAATGAAAGCGAGCTGCTAACTTTTTCCCTGTCTGGTTTCCCCCACGATTTCCGTGCCTCATCTCAGGTGGTTTACAAGGTACTAGATGGGAACAACATCATCTCTGAGCCAGCCCTCGTGCCTCTTCTATCTTCAGGTGCCCAGAAGGGGATGTGGTGGCTGGAAGACCAGCTGGAAAGGTCCAAAGTGATGGTACAAGTCATAGGAGTCTATTTTAGATACTGCAAGTCCTAATGAGGCTTCTGTTCCCAACTCTCACAGGGATACACAGAAGGAGGGCGTAATGGCAATGAGTTGTGGCTTCTCTGGTGCAAGAAACAGCGTTAATTAGAGGCTGAAAGAAATTCTAGCAAGATAAGTTGGCTGCAAGCTGTAATGATCTCTTTGTTTGTGACTCCTTGCATTCACTTGTGGGTTTTTTTCACATACAGCTCAATTTTTGAACCTCAGAGGAACCCATCTGAAAACGTCGTCTTTGGTGGTGGCGTGATTTCGCTCAAGTTCGTTTTTTTTTTAGTGATGTGATCACATCTTCCGAAATAGTTTCAATCTTGGGCAAGTTGTTCTGAAAAGCGTCGTTTTCTGATGGCAAACAACCAAGCGTGTGTGTACGTGATACAAAACATGATGTGGAAATATTGAGTTTCTGCAGTTTGAGGCAGATTGATGAAAAATAAGTCCCCAGAACAGACACTAAAGTCTGGGCTTGCCCAACTGAATTCTTCTTTCTGAGTTTCACAGCATAGAAGGATGAAAATTAAGAAGGCGGCCAAAATTTCAGCAGCCTGAAGTCAACCCCTCGAACTTGCATTTATGGTTTGAGGCCTGGTCCCTGGCTTGATAGACCCGATACTTAAAGTCGTCAGGAATCACGCAGTGTCACTTGCTCTTCGGGAAGCAAATGGGATTAAGGAAGGATCAGTCGTTTTGACAATTGAGATGGGTTTTTTTTTTTAGGTGCCTCAAAGCACAATGCTGCGTGAAGCAGGATTATGGCATGTCTGACCGAAGTCAGTTGACACATTGAATGTACATAAAGATGACTACATGTGTAAGTCTGTCAGGTGTTGGTTGATGTCATGGCTTGGGCTGAGCAGGCCACTAAAATAAACCAGGACATCTGTGCAAGCGAAGGCTGACTTTGGGTAACCATGTTGACCCACCTACATCACAGAATCATAGAATGGTTTGAATTGGAAGGGATCTTGAAGATCGTCTAGTTCCGACCCCCTGCCCTGGGCAGGGACACCTCCCACTAGACCAGGTTGCTCAAAGCCCGTCCAGCCTGGTCTTGAACATCCATCCAGGTCATAGTCATTCCCAAGAATGTCTCTTCCGATGACACCCTCTTCTGCTGATACCCAAACTCCAGAGATGGTCCAAGCTGTGCCAGGGGCTACTTTGAAGGACGTGGGGGCAGGTGGAGCTGCAGGAGGAACGCACATGCCGGTAGAGAGGTGAATGGATGGATGAGATGATGGCCAAGAAATGGTAGATGGGAAAGACCCGAGAGCTGCATGGGAGGGTGAGCACTGCCCATGGATAACTCGGGAAGAGCTGGCCTGGGTGGGGGTGATGAGGGGAAGACGGGCGAGTGTTGAGTCAGAAGGGGAAGGCATCATCATTTATCACCGTAATCAGGAAGCCAGGCTGAGAAGGTTTTAATCACTGTGCACGGAGCTGGAATGCAGAGCAAGTTTATGGTTTACAGTGAGCGGACTGACACAGCTGATTGATGTCAAATATGTCATGATGTATATTGTAAAGCCAGGAGATTTAATGGTGTAACTCCATGGTAGTCTTGGAAGTGAGGCGCTGCAGAGCAGGGAGTGATGGATGGGCTCATTTACATGTAAAATTGCCGATGGCATTGACAGCACTGGTATGCGGAGGGAAGATAAGAGGGAGACGGTGAGATTCTCTCTGACCCTGGTATTGAAATATTAAAATACAGCTGTAGGATCATCTGGACTTTGCAAAGGGAATGTATGGCTGTGCGTGTTCGAGCGTGTATATATATATATATTTATATATACACTTGTGCTTATGGTTATAATTACGTGCACAGTATGTCTTTGCGAAGCAGACAGCTCCACGGAGTATTATCAGCTCTTGGCTCCAGCAAAAATTGTGCTGCTCCTCCGTCCTCGGGGAGATGAACTCCCAGTGAATCCAGTTACTGCTGAGCTTTGGTGCCGATGCAGAGCGGAGGCAGCCGGGTTCGTGCTGGCCACCGGGCTCCCAAAAGCTTGCTCCGGCAAAGCAGAGGCTGGTAGCCCTGGGGCTCGGCGTGTCCCACGGCACAAGGCTGAGTTTCCAGCTCCGATGCACCATTAACCCAGATTTCGGCGTATTCCCAGCGTCGCTGCTACGTGTCGGGAGCAGGATTGGCCTGGAAGTAGCTCAGGATCTCCCTTCTAATTTCGGTTGACCCAAGGGGAGGGTTTGGGGGGGCGGGGCTGGGGAGAAAGAAAAGAGAAGAAAACGGAAAAATTTGGCTGCTGAGGTGATACAAACTGGATGTGGCAGAGCAGAGAGCCTGGCCTAAATAAACTGTCAAAGGATGTTTTGTTTTCATTATGCCCGCTGCAAGCCCTTAACATTCCCGGTTGCGCTCTGCAACGTGCTCCTCGACTTATTTCTTTCGGATAATGCCGCCGAGATTGGGTGAGCAGCTGAGGAAGGTCATTAGGAGAAGGAAACCTTTGGCTTCTGGGTGCAAAGGAAAGCCTGGAAGGGGTTGCGGGGAGTCCAGGAGGTTGAAGACCCACGTTTAGGATGGTTTTGTAAGGATTTAACTCTCCTTCGAACCTCTCCACCCAACGGGCAGGTCCTTGTCTCTGAAGGTGATGGACTCACCCCTGGGATAAGTCATCCCCGTTATCTCCTGTGGAATTATTGGGGGTTGAGAAGCAAGGGAAGAGAAAATCTCCCTCTGCAGCTGCCCAGGCTGGGTCAGGGAAGGATCCTGGGGCAGCCCAGCCAGGGAATGAGTGGGAAAGAGGAGGTTATAAATGATTCTTGCTCCCTAATGAGGGTTACTTACATTTACCTTCATCCGCTTGCTCCCTGCTGCCTTTGATCCCATCCCTCATCTCATCCCACTTGCCAGTCGGCGGAAGGGCCTAAATTGGGATGTTTTTCAGAGGCAGGTTGACTAAGCACCAACTGAGCTGACCCTGATATAAACGCTTAAGAGGCTTTGCAAGGGATTAAGTGACTGGATTTTAATCTTGCCTTCTTCAGGGGGGATGCGTCGCGGGTCCCAGCACGCTGCCCGGGGCTCCGGGTTCACTCTCCATCCCTGTCCCTGACCACTGGTGCTCCCGGGACAGATGGACCGAGTATTTCCAGGAATTAACTTGAGTTGCTCTTTCCTATAATGAAAAGCCTTATATTAAAACCATCCTTGCAAAGGACTATCTCTTTTTTTTTTTTTTAAATTTTTTTTTTAAATTTATGAGCTGCTCTGGCGTCTTTGGAGACAATGTATAAATTATAGAATAGCTGTATATTTGAGCTGGAGTTGGAAGCGAAGGGTGCTCTGTTGGGGCGAGCAGTCCTGGGGGATTGAGGGGGGAAGGATTTAGAGACTTCTTGACTTGCTGAGCTCATTTTGGTTCTGATCCCAAATCCTTGGAAGATGGTGTGAAACCCATTTTCCATTAACTCTCACAGGCTCCGGAGGAGAGAGAGACCTTTTTCTGAGCAGAAATAGGGATTGCAATAGCAGATCAACGTAGTGTCCTATCTCCAAAAGCTGCCAGTGGCAGATGCTCAGGAAAAAAAAAGTAATAGAGAGTTACGCTGGAGTAATAAATTTTATCTGGGAAGCTGTGATGGGGGCTGTGCAAACAATTATGCCAAACCAGTCCTTGCCCAGATGGGCTCCTGAGATAAAATAGAGGGTCACCAGGTTTTGAAATGTCGTCGCCTGAGGGAGAACTCAAAGGGTCATCTCTGTCCCCATGTAGCCCCATGTGTTAAGAAATGACAAGGGAATAGAGAAGTGTTGATGCTGGTTTGTTATTTTCTGGCAATTTTCCTGCCTCGACTCCTTATGTCTGTCTCCAGGGCAAGAGCATTGGTGAAATCCCTGCAAGCGCCTCATGTACAGCATCGGGCCTGAAAAAAAGGAGATTTTTGAGAATTTAGGGTCCCCCCCAATCCCTAAAGGGGCTCCAGGAAAGCTGGGGAGGGACTCTGGATCAGGGAGGGGAGCCACAGGAGGAGGGGGAAGGGTTTGACGCTGAAAGAGGGGAGATGGAGATGAGATGTGGGGAAGAACTTGTTTGGTGGGAGGGTGGTGAGAGCCTGGAATAGAAGCTGTGGCTGCCCCATCCCTGGAGGGGTTCAAGGGCAGGTTGGAGGGGGCTTGGAGCGACCTGGTGTGGTGGGAGGTGTCCCTGCCCGGGGCAGGGTAGGTTGGACTAGAGGACTTTTAAAAGTTCTTCTCAACCCAAAGCATTCTATGATTACCTGCTCTGGGTGGACCTGCTTTGGCAGGGGGCTTGGACTAGCTGATCTCCAGAGGTCCCTTCCGACCCCATGTGGTTCTTTGATTCTGTGATTCTATACTCACCCCTCGGCAGGGTTTGCTCCAGCCTTGGGCCGTTGCCTTTCAGTAGGTTGTATAAAGATGTTGTGATTTGACCATCCTTTGCTGCTGCTGCCCTTTGGCAGCATCTATTAAGAGGGAAAGGTGCCTGTACCCAGCGTCCAGCACCCCCCAACCTCTTCCCTAGGAAATCCCCCCTATCAGGGGGTTCCCCCCCCCAGCTTCATCCCAGCTCCCACTTTCACCCTCCACCACATCCCGGTGGCCGACACGGACGCCCCACCATCCCTTACCCGTGAAGTTGAGGCTACTTTTTGTTTGTTTATTTTAATTATCATCTTTCTCCCTGGCTCGGCGCTCCCGCAAGGGAGACGGCGTCTGTGTTAATGGGATTATGCGTGCTGTTTGCTGATGTGTGCGTGTTTGCCACTTCCTCTCCCTTTGAATTTCACCCAGATAATTGATTTCCGTCTCTTCCTTGGCACTTGCTTTCGCGGCGCGGGGTGTTATTAGTCCCCTTTTGTTTCATTGCTGAGCGACAAAGCCTTTACAAGGCAGCCCGAGCAAAAAACAATTGTTGAATCTCTCGTTTTTCCTTATTAACTAACGGGGGATTGCGGGTGGCATGAAGCCCACGGAGAGGTGTAATAACATCAGCGATGGCTTGGGAGCAAAGAGGCTCCTTCCCGCTGCAAGAAATTGGATGGATTGTCCAAGTCCCCACTGCTGGCCATCCATCTAAGTTGACTCTGGCTTTCTCCTGTCCATCCCTTTATCCCAAGATGCTGAGAGCTGAGGGACCAAATCCTTCCCCATTTTGCACGTGGGGAGCTGAGGGTGGGCTGAGATTTGTGGCACAGACCCCCCTTTGTACCACAGTGGGCTGGAGGTGATGGTAGAAGGTGCTTGGTTCTTCTTAAACTTGGACGTGCTGATTTAGGGAGACCAGCCTTTCCTGGAGAAGAGGATTATTTGGGCAGAACTAAATACAGGGAAAATAAAAGCATTTTGCAAAATATAGATAGATATATTTAAGCGGGGAAAAAAAAGTGATTTTCTGGCTCAAAATAAAAAATTGAGGCGGAGCTGAATTTTTCATTTAGTTAATGTACAAAAATGCTTGAAATTTAAAGAGCATGTTGACTTTGGCCCAGTTTTTTTTCGTGACTTTAAATCATTTGAGAACTTTGGCTTGTGATTTTTTAGGGCTTCTCCCCCCGCCCCTCCTTCCCTGCACAGGAAAGGGCAAAATTTTTATAGAGCAGGAACAGTTATTTTCTGCCCAGCTTTTTTGAGACTGCAGAGATTTCCAGAAGAACATCCTGTCTAATGTCACACAAGCAACTCTGTGCATGGAGAAGAAATTCAGTTGTGAGCTAAAAAGTAGCTCAATTTAATGGAAAATAAATACAAATGAGCCTTAACTAGCAATATTCCCCCTTGCTCCAGCATCTGGGCAGAATTAGGATGTGCTCCCCCAAAACAAAGCCAACTGGGACCCCTCTCTGCCCTCGTGGCTCTTGGCTTTGTTTTCTTCTCTTTGCATAATTTCCCGGCTTATTTTCTCTTCTTATTGTCTTTTCCCTTTCCCCTACTTTTCATTTATTTTCTCTTCTCTCGCTGCCTGTTTTCTGTTTGATTTCTGCTTTTTTCTTTCCCTCCCTCACTAGCCTAGAATGTGGCTAGCATGAATGAGTGATTTCTAGAAGGAATAAAATTGTTTAAGGAGGAAAAAAAAAGCAACAACATTTTTCTGTGCATCACAGTGTAAAATGTACAATAATAAAGCAGAACCACACTAAATGAATTATGGTAAAAAACCCAAATTACCAACATGTCAAATACCATTAGCACTCAGATTTGTAGAAAGAACGTATGCATAGAGGAAGCTTTTCTTATTTTATTTTATTTTCCCTGCTCCCTTTGTAAAGCAAATGCCAGCCACTCATAACAGGTGGTTTTGGTGCCTCGAATGAATAACTGATAAAAAGAAGAAAAGCAAGACACGTTCCCCAGAACCATTTTTCACGATGTCAGGGTATCAAGGTAATGTGTTACTTCTTGCAGGAACTTCAGATGTGTTCCTGTGTGTGAGCGAAAGTCTCATTTCCTTTGACGGGATTAATGATCGCTTGTTCCACTGGAGAAGGGAGATGGAAGAGAATCAAAACTCAGAGGGCCAAGAAAGAGAAATTCTGTCCAGGC
The DNA here is from genome assembly GCA_013399435.1 of Arenaria interpres. Taxonomy (NCBI): domain Eukaryota; kingdom Metazoa; phylum Chordata; class Aves; order Charadriiformes; family Scolopacidae; genus Arenaria; species Arenaria interpres. The sequence goes on along the minus strand of VXAK01027559.1, from coordinate 30,227 downwards.
ATGGACTAGCAAATCAAAGAAGGACCACTTTAATAAGATGGTTCCTCAGGGACGGGGTATCTCGTAGCATCCTCAAGGACTGTGCTTATGGCTGGTGGAGTTTGCACTTCATTGTGTGGCCTTGACTATTGTTGGAAGAGGCCACCGTGCCCATTCATGTTCAATAGTCCCAACAGCTGAGTTAAAGCACCTTAGATAAGGCAGGTATTTTCCTAATCGAGAGCTTTTTTTTTTTTATTAATGATACTACTGCTCTTGGAATTATTGCGCTTATTTTTCCTTGTATGGTTGAGTTTGGAAGGATGACAAGTTCAGCTGAGAGATGAAATGGGTTTGGGTTTGGCCAACAAAACCACATGTCCGCGTTGTCAGTGTTTGCTCCTGGGTGAGCTCTCTGAAGAACAAAAGGATGGAGCATGACTCGGTCCCTCTTTCGCCGAAGCTGCTCCATTTTGCATGAATAAATATTTGTGGGGCCAGCAGAGATTTTATAGCCCATCAGCCAGGGCACTCAGCCGGGATGGAGGAGACGTGTGCTCGGGTCCCTGTTCCAAAGGCTATTTAATTATTTATCCGCAGCAGAATGGCTCAGAGAAGAAGCTGAGAGAAAGAGCCAGAGGCCAAGTCTGTAGCCTGATAGCTGAGATACTGAGTTGCCAAGAGAGGCTGTGATTTTTTATTACTGCAGATAACTGGTTTTTTAGGGTTCAAGTGGGGTTTCTGCTCTAGGTCTGAGCAGGAGGATTATAGTGGACTTTAGAGATTGCTCCTGATAAACTGGGCTGATTTGGGGTGGGGTGGTAGGGGATTGTTTATAATTCTCTATATAGACTTTTTCCAGGGTCTAGGAAAGGTAGTGGTTCTTTGAAACGTCCTGCTTTTTCCAGGATGGGGTAACTCCCTTTCTCATATTATCTGTTGGATCTCTATGCTCTCTTGCTCCTCAGGTATCTTCCACCAGTTTCCCTTCTCAAAGGACAACTTGTAACCCATATTATGCATCCAGGCTAATATATACCTTGTGTCCCAACCAACACTGCAGAAGAGACATATGCTTAGTGCAGGGATACCGAGGTATTTCTTTGAAGACCTTTCCTCCTAGCTCAGCAGCTCCAGCTGCCACCAAGTTCTGCTGAGGTAGCTGCCAAGCCATGTGTGTCCTGGACCAAAGGTCTGCTAAGAGGTCACTTTAATTCTAGATACAGACATTTAGCTTGAAGTGAGTTAATTAGCAGCTGAATTAAAATGAAAGGAGAAATTCTAGTCTAATAGACCCATGGACTTGCAGAGGTTTCTTCCATCCGTGCTTTTCCAGAAGGGCTAGGACTTTGGAGATGTTGGGTAGCTTATAATGAAGACATACTCTGAAGTCCGCAGGCATCCAGCAGTCAGACTCTCATCCGTAGCTATTAAGTGGGAAGAAAAAGGTCACCCTCTTTGACCTTCCACCAGGCAGAACTTACACCGAAGGAAAGCTGAAGCTTCTTGACAGAAAGGCCGTGAAGCAAATTAAACACTACAAAGTCGTCCCTTTGAGGCTTGTTTGTTATGG
>VXAK01027559.1:362-13442 GCA_013399435.1 Arenaria interpres | reverse complement strand
GGGAGGTGTTGATTTTATTTTATTTTTTTAAATTGGCCTTTTTCATGCATAAAGCTTGCTTCATCAGGGTTTTTACCCAAAGCCGCAGCCAGCGCGAAGCAGGGAGGGAAGCACTGATTTGCCCTGGTTGAGTAGAGGCAGTGAAGGAGGTTTTCATCCTCTGATTATTTTGCTGTCCCGGAAATCTCATGTGCTACTTTTTTCTCCCTTCGTTTCCTTGATCTGCCACGAAATCTTTCCCTGGATTATCTTGCCCATGCCTGGGGCTGCCGTAACCTGGGGCGGGGAGGGGGGGGTTCTCTCGTGAACAACCATCTCCCCTCGTGCGGGAGCCGGGCTGGGGGCTCAGCGTCAGGAATAAACTCATCCCTGCTCCCATTCCCCCTTTCCTGGTGGGTGCCCTTGGCGAACGCTTGCCCAGCAATGAGCCCTGGGCTGCAAAGCCCCAACGCAGTGGTTAAGGAGGATGCTCGGGAGGAGTTTGGGAGGGGCAGGCAGCACTTCTACCCACTAATTAAAAATAAAAATAAATAAATTTAAAAAAAAATCCTTATTTAATAGGTGTTAATGATAAATCCCAGTGTTTCCCCCTAGTGCAGAGCCTGGGGATGGTGTCCCCTCCGTGGCACACCTCCTCACCCCCAAATTCAGCGCCGGGGGGCCGCGGTGAATCGCTGCTCCCCGATGGGCAGATAAATCCCGGCAGCCCATCCTCTGGAAGGACACAAACCTTCACGCAGGCTATTCGGAAATACGGCAAAGCTCATTTGAAGCGGGTCTTATCTCCCCCGTTGAGAAGCTTCCCAAGGCTGGGTTTGCCTCCCTCCTGCTGCATCTCGGCTCCCCCGTCCTTCCCTCGATCCCGCGATAAGCTGGCGTGACGTTATCAGATGCTTCAAGCAGTAAAACTCTCGGCACGCAAACTTCTTCTTTTTTTTATTTTTTTTCTTCTTCTTTTTTTTTTTTCCCCTTCTTCTTTATTGTTGCATCCATAAAACCGGCCGGGAAAAACTGCTGAAGCAGTAACCCTGCTCGGTTTTAAAGGCAGCTGCAAATCAGCCCCGCTCCCCGGCGCGGGTACCGAGAGCCCGGTTTTTACGAGCTCCTAATTAAACAGGATCTGCCCTGTGGTCTCCCCTCCCACCCAGCCCATCTGAGGGATGGGATTTAACTGCCGGGGTTATGGTTCTGCGTCCGTGGGCTTTGCCCTCCCCCTGGAAATGGACTGCAGGGGGATGGAGAAGGGGATTAAGGTGAAGGGAAACAGCCCAGGCGAAGCCGTGCGTCGCCCGGGTGGTTTCCCCAAGGGTCTTAGGTGAAAAAAAAAGGCAGGTTGGAAGAGCGAGCCAACCACTTCCGAGGTTGGGAAAGGAACGTCTAGCGCCATTTCGTAGGGCTGAGAAATAGGAGTGGGCATTAAATACAGAAAATACTCGTTTTTGGAGTGAGCACCTCTAGGATGTGGCTGGGCTATGGAGGCTGCTGGGTGCTGCTGCCTGTAAAATACCAGGCCAGAGTGGTTTTGGGGTTGTTTCAGGCTGCCTTGAGCCGAAGCGCCCCTCAGGTATGGACATGGGATGTCCATTTGCTTGTTTTCCCATGGGAGACTTTAAAGATTTGCTTCTCCTGACATTTTTTCGTGGTGGCAGGAGGTGCAGCTCGGTCCCCTCTGCCCAGGGAAGGGAAAACACCGGCTACGGGAGAAGCATCTCCATCCTGCTGCCGACTGTCGCTTGACAATTTATTTGAACCCTCGAGTCTTTTCAAGAAAGCAATTTCTTTGATATTTCTCTTGGCATTTGGAGGGAGGGGAGGGAAAGGTAGTGTTTCCCCCGTACGCTCACCGGTTTTGTCCTTCCCTTCCCCAAAGTGCTGTTGATTTCTCGCTCTGCGGAGGAATCCTGCGCGTCTCGTGACCCACAGATAGGGGTGTGGAGGGAGGTGGGGAGGAGAAGCGGGGACTTGGGAGGGTGCAAATATCTGGTGTACACGGGGAGGGCGGCCTGGGGACCCCGTCTTCATGTTTGCATGGGCAGGAGCATCTGTAGCGGTGTCTGTAAGGAGTTTCGTGGCTGCCTGGTGAGATTTCCTTCCAGGCACCTCTGTGCACCCACCTCTGGGCTCCCACAGACGTGTCATCCACAAGCAACAGTGAAATATCAGCAGCATCATGGCTGGGCTTAAATCTTTACCCAGTCTCCATTTTTCTTTCTTTAAACGCTTACAGAATAAATGGAATTTATAATCAGAAACCATAAAATCTCTGATTTATGGTTCATCTTGATGACAATATTTAATAACTCGTGTATATTTTATTACATCTTTTTAATGCCCTGTTGTGGAATTTTACTTAGGCATTTCGCCCTCTATATCAACCTGTCGCAGCACCAGATGGGCTGACTTTTTTTCGCGTTGGGCTGAGGACGGAGCCAAGCGCGCTCTGGGCTGGGCTCTGCCCCAGGGCTGCCGTCAGTCTGTCCAAGCGGGCTCCGAAAGCCGGGGCTGGCCGTCCGTCTGTCCGCCCGCCATCCGGCTTCATCCAAGAGCTGCTCCCCGGATTGCCAATCCCACGCTTTTTCCCTGCCCAGGCGGCTCCTTTCCAGCATCCCCAGCCAAGTTTCGGTGCAGGTGGGGGTGAGAAAATTCAACTGGAGGGCCTCTCTTCCCTCCTCGAGGACTTCTTGCCTTGGAAACACGTATCTATTTAGGTTATTGCTCAAGTGCCTTCTTCTCTGGAGAGCTCTCCCCGCCTTTCTGGGACCATTAGTGCAAATTAGCTGCCGCATCCTATCAGCCCCCCCAGCCTGCTGCACCCAGGGTACCAATCCTCTTCTCGGGGAGGGGAAGCTCCTAAGCACCGTAGTCGTGTTCTGGCTTTGTCGAAAAGCAGCGTTTCCCTCCTTCCTCCCCTCCCTCCCAGCTGGTTTTTATAACCAGCTGCTTCCCAGCCCTGCGCTGCTGGGTACGGAGAAGGGAGAGGGGGCTGGAAGGGGTGGGCAGCGGCTCCGGGGTGGATGTGTCGTGGGAGTTTGGACGTGAGAGTGGGTCGGGTGCTGCTTGGGGCACCTCCAGCCTGGTTGGCACATGGAGTCGCTGTCGGCGTGGGGACAGGACCCGCGGAATGGTAGAATTTTCGAGGTTGGAAGGGACCTTTAAGATCTTCAAGTCCAGCCGTCAACCTAACACTGACAAAACCCATCACTAAGCCGTACCTCTGAAGTCTACCCGTCTTTTAAATACCTCCAGGGATGGTGACTCCACCCCTTCCCTGAGCAGCCTGTTCCAATGATTGACAAGAAATTTTCCCTAATATCCAATCTAGACCTCCCCTGGCACACCTTGAGGCCGTTTTCTCTTATCCCATAGAATTGCCCAGGTTGGAAGCGACCTTTAAAGATCATGGAGTCCAGCCATCAACCCGACACTGACAAAATCCATCACTAACCCATGTCGCTCAGCACCATGTCTGTCTGGATTTCACATACCTCCAGGGATGATGATTCCACCCTTTCCCTTGGCAGCCTCTTCCAATGGTTGATAGCCCTTTTGGTGAAGAATTTTTTCCTAATATCCAGCCTGAACCTCTCTTGGTGCAACTTGAGGCTGTTTCTCTTGTCCCATGGCCAGTTCCTTGGGAGAAGAGACCGACCCCCTCCGGCTACACCGTCCTTTCAGGGAGTTGGAGAGAGCCAGAAGGTCTCCCCTCAGCGTTCTTTTCTCTGGGCTGAACACCCCCAGCTCCCTCAGCCGCTCCTCACCAGACTTGTGCTCCAGACCCCTCACCAGCTCCGTTGCCCTTCTCTGAACACACTCCAGCCCTTCAATGTCTTTCTTGTTATGAGGGACCCAGAACTGAACACAATATTTGAGGTACATTGAGCACGGTATTGCTCTTGGTCTGCTCTGGACTAGCTCTAGGGGGGACCACAGGCTTGGGGCTACGTCGCCCAGGTTGAGCCTGGTAACATCCATACTCCTCCTGCTGAGCACGGTCCAACGGTCAGATTTTTCTTCCTCCTCAAGAAGGTCCCCTCCTCATTGCCCAAGCAACCCGGGGGTGAGGGGATGGGGTGGGAGGGGATATCTGTGGGGTTCAGAGCCGGCAGGCGCCCCGAGGAACTTGTTAGGAGCATCTGGGCGAGACGGGCTCGCCTGACAGTCGCTGCCCATCCATCCGGCGCTCCCCCCCTGGCTCCCCTCGCCTGGATGCTCTTGGCAGGAGCTGGGGCCGGCGGAGCAGCCAGGTGGAGAGGAGGAAACGGGGCGAGACGGCTCAGCCGTGCGCGGGGAAGGGCTGCGGGGGCGGCCGGCAAAGCCTCCCCCAGGCTCTCGGCAGCCATCTGCCCTGCTGGGGGGGTTTGTGGGGGCCAGGGTGGCCTGGGGGACGGCAGAGGAGGCTGCCGTGATCATGAAGGGACAGGGGAAAGGGTGGAAAGCAGCCAGACAGGGAGGAGAAAGCAGCACGGCTTCACACTGGATGTAGGAGGGTTCAGGTTTGGTTTTTTGTGTGCAAAGGCGTCAGGTGCGTTTTGGGTGCAGTGGGGTTGGGTGTTTGTGTTGGGGGTGTGGGTGAGGACAGGGGCTGTCCCCCTTGAGTGCCGTCATCCCCCACTGAGTGCCATTGTCCCCTGACCCTTGAATGCCATTGTTCCCCCTTGAATGCCATCTTTCCCACTTGAGTGCCATCATCCCCCCTTGAATGCTGTCCCCTGGCCCTTGAGTGCTGTTGTCCCTCCTTGAGTGCCATCCTTCCCCCTTGAGTGCTGTCCCCAACCCTTGAATGCCACAGTCCCCACCTTGAATGCCATCATCCCCCCTTGAATGCCATTGTCCCCCTCTTGAATGCTGTTCCCCCACCCTTGAGTGCCATCCACTGACCCTTGAGTGCTGCTATCCCCCCTTGAATGCCATTGTCCCGCCTTGAATGCTGTCCCCTGACCCTTGAATGCCATCTTCCCCCCTTGAATGCAGTCCCCTGACCCTTGAGTGCCATCTTCCCCCCNTTGAGTGCTGTTGTCCCTCCTTGAATCCCACCTTCCGCCCTTGAGTGCCATCCCCTGACCCTTGGATGCCATCGTACCCCCTCAAATGCCATCTTCCTTTCTGGAACAAACAATCTTAAGACAAGCCAGCCCCAGGTGAGGGCAATTTCTTCCTGAGCCCCAAGAAATTAGTGGCCATTAATCGAGTGACTGAGTTCCACCTGCAGGCTCTCGCCTGGAGAAAGCAGAAATACCAGCTCTTCTATTCACCTGGACTTTTATGCGTCCACCATTTCATCAACCAGAAAATTTCATGTTCTTTCCCAATGTTTTGACAGGTTTTGGGGGGTTTTTTTTCCCCTTCTTTTCTTTTGTGGGGCTCAAACTGTTTTGCGGAGAACTCGCAGGGCTCGGTGAAATGTTTGTGCTGGGAAATCAGCCACCTTCAAAAGGGCTCCGGTTCCTTTGCAAAACATTTGCAGAGTTTTCATCTGCGCGTTTTGGCTCTGCTGATACGAGGCAGGAATTGTCCTGGGAATTCTCTTCCTGTTGGTTATTCTGCTGTCTCTTGCCTCTGCTAGGAAACAGGGGAAAAAAAAGGCAGAAAGGAGAATAACTCCAACCCGACTGCCACTGAGAAAACATCCTCTGCGCTGCAGGTCTGGCTGGGCTTAGTTTGGTCTAAACAAGGTCATTGATCCCAAATAAAAACCTTCCTGATCCCGGTTGAACAGCCACGGTCTCAGATCTCAGGAATTTGGGAGAATTTTTGCCCTTCCTGACCACAAAACAACGGCCCCAAATTTCCCTTCCTGGCTGCAGGTGATTTTTTTTTTTTTTTAAAAAAGAAATATTTATTTATTTCAGACGGTGAGCAAAGAGGACCGTAAACCTTTGTCGCTGCCTGGGAGGAGCAGGGTAATTCCTCCACAGATTTGAGCAAAAAATAAAATAAATAAATCTTGGGCAGGATAAAAGTCCTTCCCTGGTAGGTAAGAGAGAAGCCGGGGAGGTGGCTTCCCCGGGCATGCGTATGGCGAGGCTGGGCTGATGCTAAATTATAGTCTAGCAAAGGAGAAGCCTCCTGAGGAGGTGGGAAGTGATCACAGCCTATAAATACCTTCCAGGCGACGTTGGAAATGAAGAAAGGGAATTATTCATGGTCTCCAAAGGTGGTAGGACAAGGAGCGGTGGCCTGGAGCTAAGGAAAGAGAAAGTTCTTCTGTCTGGCCATTAAGAAAGTGCCCGGGAAGTCAGCAAAGCAGGGGGAGAGTCCCCGGGGAGGGAGCGCAGGCGCCGGCCGGCAGGGCTGGAGATGGGATGTTAATGGGGATGATGAAGGGAAGGATCTTTAGAGGAGGCGGGAGGTCAGCCCGGTGACCCACGCCGGCTCTCTCCCGGCCCTACGGTCTATACGGTGCCATGATAAATTCCACTTACCCTACTTTGCTGCGGGGCACTTTATAGCTTGACTTAATGGCTAGGAAATCTCTTCACTTGACTGCTCCCCTTCAGAGGAGGAGGCTGGCTGTGATCCTCGGGTTTAAGCAACAATTCACCGGCTGCGAAGGGATGATGCCTTTTTATTACCTTCCCTCTCAGAGCCCGGACCCTTGAGGTCCTGCCTCCTTTTTTTTTCACCTCTCTCCGGCCCCGCCGCCTTGTAGAATTGCACAAAAAGGGGGGGCCACGACCCCTTTTGATACCAGGAGAGGAGGAATTTGGCCGCCGGAGGATGTTGCTGGCAGCAGATTCCTGCAGTTCTACCAGCCCTCCTGTTTTTACTGCGGGTCTCGTAGGTCTCATCAGAGTTGATGTTTTTTTTTTTTTTCCTTGATGTTACTGGCATCGTGCGATTGCGCAGGGAGCCGGGCGTTCGTTTAGCAGCAGCTTGGAGATGCCAGGGTTGCAGGAAAAAAAGCAGGGAAATACGACCGGAACCTGTAGGCTAATAAAAACCAGCCCGTCTTTATTAGAGATGCCCAAATGAAGGTTTTTGGGGCGGGGGTTTAACGTGGAGGTGCTCCGAGGGTGGGATTTTAAGGGGTTTGGGTTGCGATGATGGAGGGGTGACCCTGTTGTGCAAGGCTGGGAAGGTGCGAGGCACGGGGAGCTCCAACCTGCTCATCCCTGGAGGGAGAACTGGCCACGTTGGTTGCTTTTAATTAAGAAAATCGGTGATAAGCAAGGGAGGGGGATGGCATTTGAAGCTGGCTGGCTGTGTCCAGGAGTGGTACCCAGCTGAGGGGATGCTGGCAGCATCCTTCCAGCGCGCCTCCAGGCTGCGCTCCCCGAGGAGCCCTCCACCTTGCCCTCGGACCACGTAGCCCACGAATGCCAGCGGGACGTGCGTCCCTTTTCAGAGGCTGTTACAGTGAATTGTTAGCAGGCGGCGGCGCAGCCGAGGAACTGTCGCCATCGGCGGCTTTTTGTTAATCTGATCTGAAGGGTCCCCTTGTGAATGCATCTGGAGCGGTCCCCCGCGCTCCCCGCGAATGCAAACGGCAGCAGGCGAGCTCCTGGGGCTTGTGTCGGGTTGGAGGGAGGCTGATGCAGCAGAGATTTTGGATGTGTCTCCACCTGGGTGGCCGGCTCTCCGCATCTTCTCGCTTTGTCCCCATTTTCCCATTCCCGAATGCTTGGCGAGTAAGGATGGGGAAAGCCACCTTTGAATCTAGAGGGGAATCTTCCACCAAAGCAGGTTTTCCCTCCCAGAAAGTGCCGTTATTAGACGTTTTTATAGGACAATGTCAATTTTTCCAAAGAAATTGATTTCCCATTGGGACAATGGAAATCTAGACGATGGCTGGTTGCCTGGAAGGAGCTCAGGGGTTTGGCTCTCTGGTGGCTAAGCCAGGAGGAGTTGTCCTTGCTGGGCAAGGAGACCTGCTGGGAGGCAGGGGGGAGCCCCCCACCCGCCAGCCAAGCCCACCTTGAAGGCAACTTGCCATGTTGCGTCCCACCTAAAGGGAGTTTGTGAAACCCACGTGAGGCTTCCAGGAGCAGGGAGGTAGCTGAGATGTCCTTCTTGGATCACCTGAAATGGTACTTCCAAGGAGGAAGGGGAACCTTGGAAATTGTACTTCTGGGGAATTTCTGCTGACCTGGGGAAGTTAGGAGATTATTTTTTTTTTCCATTAAAAATATATATATTTGAGTTTCAGCGGGTTTCCATTTTCTAGCCAGCTCTCTGTGAGATGCCGTTCCTGCCGGCAGCGTATGACTTCTTTCCCCTCAGGAAATTTTGTAATATCAATTTAATTTTGACTCTCACAACTGCATCTATTCCGCGGGGAACCTCCTGCACGGCCTCGCCAAGGAAGTGTTTCCTCTTAGCTGCGAGTTCATTTTCCAGCTTAAAAACATCGTTCAGTCATTCCTAATGAAAGATATAATCAACTTTCAGGCTTCATGGCTTAGCCGAGCCCTTAATGGAGATGGGGAAGCCATTCCTGCCGGAGCTCAGCCTTTATTTCCCGTGGCAGGCGGGTTCACGCCTTGTAAAGGATGGGTTTCACTGGGTGAAAACTGCACCCAGAGGGATTAGAGCGGGTCCACGTGGATGCAATTCCAGGAGTTGCTCCCTGGGGACGTGGTCCCACATCCCACGGGGATTTTTCTTCATCTATAATGGCGGTGATGCTGCGCTCCACCAATTCTGCCCCTCTTCTTGCAGAAGCAGACGATAAAGAATTTGGCCCAGCTCCTTTTAAAACGAAGAAAAAACCCCACAAAGCAGCAAAAGCACAGGTTTCTCTCCCGGCTGATTGTGTTTTCATGCCCACGCGTCTGCTCTGCGTAAATGTTTTTTGGCACGCCGGGGCGGGGGGGGGGAATAGTCTCTCGTGGCAGGGACGTGCTGTGCGGCAGAAAGGGTTTGGGTTATTGGGAGATTTCACTGAATTACGCCGGGGATACGGTACCGTGTGTCCCCTCCTGTGCCCGCATCTTCCCATCCACCGCCTCCTGAGCGAGTGGAAATACGAATGCAAATAGCACCGGGCAAATAAAATCAGGTGGAGATAAGGAAGAGCAGCGGGAGAGCTGTAAGTCACATCAGCTCTGTCTGCCCAGCTGGGCCTGGGCTGCGTTGGGTAACTGGGATTGGATTTAAATCCGTTTGTGGAGGTCCAAATGGGATCTGATGGAGCTGGGTGGAAGTTAATGAGCTGATTATTTGCCCAGCCTTGTGATGAAGGAGACCCCAGGCTGGTCCAGGTGTAGACCTCAATGTGCAGGTAGACCTCAATGTGCAGGTTGACCTCAATGTGCAGGTTGACCTCAGTGAGCAAAAATCCTGTTGACTTGAAAAGTGGAAAGCTCTGGCAGCACCCAGAAAATACTGGTGGTTTCTGGAAAGGGTTGGGATGTTGAAGGGCTGCTCTTCCCGAGCCTGTCCCCTGGTCAAGGTGGAGATAGCAGGTGGCTTGTCCCTCCGTTGTGGTGTTGGAGGAGACCAGCCTGGTGCTCCAAGGTCCACAATGTTCCCCAAAGGGGTGAACTCATCCCTTGGGCCAGGGCTGGATGCTCTTTCTCTGCCACGGGGTTTTAGGTTTCCTTCCCGCACCCATTCAACCCTGAACTAGAGTATGAAGAATGAAAACTTCAGAAATTGAGAAATAAAGAAAAGCTCCAAATCTTCTTTCCTTCCCCCCGCAAAAAACAGATGACCCAACGGGAAATTTTAATTTAAGTGTTTGTGTACAAATTACCCAACAATCCAAACATTTGTTCTGAAAATATTGGAGCGCCTCGACCTGACAGTTCCAGGACTCGCCCATAAAGCTTCTGAAGTGAAAAATTAATCCGAAGTAACCTCTTTTTCTGCTTTTCAAAAGCAGATTGGCTTTTGATGAATGCTTATACCTCCTCAATAGATCCCAGTCAACCGAGCCCAGCTCTTCCCCCCTTGCCTGGTCTGAAACCTCTGGGGCTGGTCTGGGCGTTCGCGATGTCTCGGGACGCCTGGAGCTTTTCCATCCATTCCTACCTCCTCTCCTTTTGCTGCCCCTGTCAATCCATCCGTCTTCTCGCCACACTCAAGTGTCTTTTCCTGCTGCCTTTTATCCCTCTGAATCTACCTTATGGGATTAGGCGTGAAATGGAGGGTTGCAGTATATAATAGTGGGGCTGTAATTACCTTATGAATACAGGGTAATTATACCGTGGTAAGGCTTTTGAATAACCTCCTCACCACCCACTAGGTCCCTATAACTGGAATTTCTCTACGTTTCAGTTGTAAGGTTACCTCCATCTCCACAATTGTGGCTTTGGCTTCCCGGTCACCGTGGCTGTGTGTTTTTAGCCTTCAGTGGCACCACTGATTTTTTGCCCTTACACTCTAATTAGTTTGCAGCTAGGGAGCGAGCCGTGGAGTTGTACGAGCGTAGTGGAAATTACAGGTGTGGAAAACGTAGTTACGGCGTAATCATCCCGCGGGTGCTGGGTAATTGCACCCCTCGTGCTGTTGGCGTCTAACCACGTTAGAGTCGTGGTGGGACCTCCCCTGGGTCTGTTGGCACCGGTTCAGGTGGGCAGGTGGAGCTGAGGCGTAGCAGGTCGTAGAACCATAGAATGGTTCAAGTTGGAAGGGACCTCGTTCTAACCCCCTGCCCTGGGCAGGGACACCTCCCACCACACCAGGTCGCTCCAAGCCCCCTCCAACCTGCCCTTGAACCCCTCCAGGGATGGGGCAGCCACAGCTTCTCGGGGCAACCTGGGCCAGGCTCTCACCACCCTCGCACCAAAGAAGTTCTTCCCCACATCTCATCTCCATCTCCCCTCTTTCAGTGTCAAACCCTTCCCCCTCCTCCTATGGCTCCCCTCCCTGATCCAGAGTCCCTTNCCCCAGAGCTGGAGGCAGTACTTGGGGGGGAGGAGGTCTCCCCAGTGCCAAGCAGAGGAGCAGAATCCCCCCCCCTTGCCCTCTGGCCATGCTGCTGGGGATGCAACCAGGGATGTTGGGGGCTTTCTGGGCTGTGGGTACAAATTTTAGGGTCAGGTTGAGCTTCCATCCACCAACACCCCCAAGTCCTTCTCCTCAGGGCTGCCCTCCATCCATTCTTTGCCCAGCCTGGATTGTGGGCTTGGGATTATCCTGTCCCAGGTGCAGGACCTTGCATTTGGCCTGGTTGAACATCATGAGGTTCGCACTGTCCCACCTCCCCAGCCTGTCCAGGTCCTTCTGACCAGGCACAAGCCTCCTTTGATGAAAGGCAGTGAAACAGCAGCCGATCCATCTTCGAGCCCATCAGCCCAGCCTTGGGCAGGGCTTAGTGGCACCACCACCAAACTTCAAGTCGGGCTTGATGAGCGACCTGGAGCTAATTGCTGACCCTCCTCGTGCATCTCCATCCCCCCCCGACTCCATTAAAACGAGCGGAGCCATTTCTGTGCCTTTTTTTGCAGCTCGTGGAGATACACAGATGACGAGCGCTGTAACATAATGGAGTTTTATTATTATTAAGCTCCCAGTGACTCTTTCCCTATCAGTGTAATAGGGCTAATGAAATGTCCCCACCGCTCAGGGGAGTTGGGAGGACAATTTGGTCCAGTCCTCTGTAGCATTTGGAAGAGGCGAAAGGCTGGTTGTTGTTATTTATTACGGATCTGGTTTACTTAGTGCCGGGTTTATTGAGCCCGTCTCCCACTCGCAAACGCCGGAGACGGTTCCCAGCGCCGTTCCCGGTGCCAGGGATCCTTCCTGCCAGTTGCCAGCTGGAATTGGTGTGGACTCCGGCTCAGGACAGTGGGCCAGGTTCCTCCCTGGTGGAACATCATTGACTTTAATTAAGCGCCGCCGGGGAGAAATTTGGCCTGCTTCGTTTGCTTGCTGTGCGCCGATGCCAGTCAAAAGGCAGGGCGGGCGCCAGCGAGGGCTTTGACAGCCCAATCTCAGCGTGGGACAAAAGTCCTTCCATCTTTGGTTGGTGTGGGGCACCGGTGTCCGCTGACGGGGAGAGAAAGGGGGAATCAAACGACCTGCTCGTGGTAGGGCTTCGCATCCGCGGTGTTCCAGGTTTTGTGTCCTTGTCCCCTTCCCAGGCTGCCTGGAGGCGTATGGAAAAATAGCAAGAGAGGGGAAAAAGGGGGCAATGGATCCTTCAGTACTATGAGAACTGTCTTGGGCCCTTTGGATCAGACCCAGTTTGCCCATTACGTGCGTGTAACTGGCATCAGAGACGTGTGGCTAGAAGCAAGTCCTTGTTTTCTCATGGCACAGTTTACCAGCTTTTCGGGGTTTCGGGAGAGCCCCCTCTCTCCCCAACCCCATCCCTTGGGAGGGTCCTGCAGCCCCAGCATCACCCCGGCTTGGTGACAAGGACTAGGTGACAGCACCACCTCGGCCACCACCCGCCGGGCAGCCCCTGGGACCCTTCCATCATCCCCAGCAGCGAGGACCAGGCTGCGCTTCCCCCATCGCCTCCCCATCGCTGCCCGGAGGCGGCCGCTTCCCGGGGAGATAATTCAGTTCCCGGGTTCAAAGCGGAGTTAAAAGTTTCCGTGCTGGCAGATCTGGGGCAGAGTTTAAGAGCGTCTGTGTTTTCTCCCCCGCCGTCTGAAGTGAAGGCACATCCGAGGCTTTGCAGCCCTTGGCTTTTATCCGCCTCACCGCAGGCGTTTGGGAGCCGCTCTCCTCTCCGTCGGCTCTCCCATGTTAATGTTTCCTGGGGTGGCTCTCGCTCTCTAAGTGCAGGCTACATTTAAAATATATATATATAAAATTAAGTCTAAATGCGGTAAAGTTGAGGGGTTTACTGCACACTCCCTTCCATCTGCTGGGAAGGGCTGTGCTGGGTTCATGCTGGGATGGGAGGGATGAGGTTCATGCTGGGATGGTATGAGGTTCATGCTGGGATGGGATGGGGTTCATGCTGGGGTGGGATGAGGTTTGTGATGGGGTGGAATGGGGTTTGTGCCAGGGTGGGATGGGATGGGTTAGGATGGAATGAGGTTCGTGCCTCGTTGGGGATGGAATGGGGTTCTTGCCAGGATGGGATGGGGGGGTTCTTCCTGGGGTGGGATGAGGTTCTTCCTGGGGTGGGCTTTGTCCCAGGATGGGATGGGGTTCTTCCTGGGAGGGGATGAGGTTTGTCCT
>VXAK01027558.1:0-23594 GCA_013399435.1 Arenaria interpres | reverse complement strand
ACTGACCAGCCTGTAGTTCCCCAGATTTCCTTTTTACTGTTGTTAAAAATGGGGGTTATGTTTCCCCTTTTCCAGTCAGCAGGAACTTCACCAGACTGCCACAACTTCTCAAATATGAATGATAATGGCTCAGCAGCTTCATCCACCAGTTCCCTCAGGACCCATGGAACCTCAGGTCCCATGGATTTGTGCACATTCAGGTTCCTCAAATGGTCTCAAACCTGGTTTTCTCCCACAGTGAGCAGTACCTCATTCTCCCAATCTCTGCTTTTGCCTTCTGTGACTTGGGTGAAGTGGCTAGAGCACTTGCCAGTGAACACTGAAGCAAAAAAGTCATTGATCACCTCAGCCTGCTCCATATCTCAGGTAACCATATCTCCTGTTTCCTTCTGGAGAGGGCCCACATTTTCCATAGTCTTCTTTTTATTGCTGATGTACCTGTAGAAGCTTTTCTTGTTGCCCTTGACATCTCTGGCCATATTTAAATCTATCTGGGCTTTCCTTTTCCTAACCTCATCCCTGGATGCTCAGACAATTTCTCGGCATTCCTCCCAGGCTGCCCATCTTTGCATCCACCCTCTGTAGGGTTCCTTTTTCTGTTTGAGATTGTCCAGGAGCTCCTTGGTCATCCACTCAGGCTTCCTGGAATTTTTGCCTGACTTCCTCTTTGTTGGGATGCGTCTCTCTGAGCTTGGAGGAGGTGATCCCTGAATACAAAGAGTCCCTCTTGCCTCCAGGACTTTATCTCATGGTACTCTGCCAAGCAGATGCCTGAAGATGCCAAAGCCTGCTCTCCTGAAGTGCAGGGTAGTGACCTGCTGTGCGCCCTCCTTGCTGCCATAAGGATCTTGAACTCTGCCATTTCATGGTCACTACAACCAAGGCTGCCCTTGAGTTCCACATTCCCCACCAACTCCTCCTTTTTGGTGAGAACAAGGTCCAGCATAGCACCTCTCCTCATTAGATCCTCTATCACTTGGAGAAGGAAGTTATCAACGAATTCCAGAAACCTTCTGGATTGCTTATGCCCTGCTGTATTTTCCCTCCAACAGGTATTGGGATGGTTGAAATTCCCCATGAGGACCAGGGCCTGTGAATGTGAGGCTGCTCCTATCTGTCTATAGTGGGCCTTATCCACTCAGTCTTCCTGGTCTGGTGGCCTGTAACAGACACTCACTGTAATGTCACTTGTCCCTGCCCTCCCTTTGATCTTGACCCATGAATTCTTGGACAGCTCATCGGTGTCCTAGTGGAGCTCCATGCATTCCAGCTGTTCATTGATATAGAGGGCGACACCCTCTCATCGTCTCCCCTGCCTGTCATTCCAGAAGAGCATGTATTCTTCCATTCCAACACTGTAGCCACAAAAGCTATCCCACCATGCCTCCATGATGCTGGGGAGATCATAGCCCTGCAGGCATGTGCAGATCTCTGACTCCTCTTGTTTATTCCCCATGCTACTTTTGTTTGTATAGAGGCATTTAAGTTGGGCCCCTGATGGAGCTGACTTACTGTCTGGAGTGGCCAGAATTGTATCATGCTGTACTCCAGGTGCTCTCCTGATGACCTGTGGCCCTTTTCCAGGCTCTGGACATCTATTGGCATCATACTGGTAGGAGTGGAATAGATTAAGGTTACCCTTCCCCAGCAACTCTAGTTTAAAGCCCTCTTCATGAGCTTGGCAGCCCTAGAGAACTGAAGATGCTCTTCCCTTTCTCTGACAGATGGACCCCATCAGCTCCCAGTGGACCTTCCTTTTCAAAGCAAGTCCCAAGGTCTAAGTAGTCGAACCCTTGGCTGTGGCACCAGTCTTTAGCGATTTCTTGACTCAATAAATTTGACTGGCCTTTTCAAATCCCCTCCCTTAGACCAGGAGGATTGATGAAAAAACTACCTGTGCTCCAGAGTCCTTTACTGCCGCTCCCAGGGCTCTGTAATCCTTCTTGATATTCCTTTCAGCAATGGTACATAGTTGACAGAGGACTCTTAATAATGCACACAAAAAAATACCATTTGCTTTTACTCTTTTTGATAACAAACTCTTTTATTTCAAAAATGTGAGTACAGAAGAACTGTTTAAAATATAGTCATTTTACCTTGAGCTTTTTCCTGTGCTATTTTCAAAATATGTGTACCTAAACTCACTGATTCCTACAGACTTTCATGAAAATCTCAGAGAGAGCAGTTTCAGAGCTGATCATGATGGGACTTCATTCAGAAAATAGCAAAAAGGTGCTGAGTACAGCAATTAGTGTGAACAAGTCCATGGGTGCAAGCTAGAAGCCAAAAGCCTAATCCTGTTGTATTTGGAACTTAACGGTTGTGGGGTTTTTTTGGTTTTGGTTTAGTTTAACTTACTTTTTTAATTCATCATCCTGTACTTTTCCTTTTTCCCGAAATAATTCCATATAGAACATGAGTGCTTGAGGTGGGAGAGAGAGGGGACATATCAATTGGCATTTATTAATGAGGTACAACATTATAGAAGAGAATTGAAGAACTTGAACCTTTTCTCTGTTTAGTAACTACATGGTGGTAACACAAAAATCAAATAATTTCCAGTGAGATTGTAATAACTGAAATAAATATATAAAATAAATATTTATGAAATGTAAAATATGTTATATAAAAATAATTATTAAAACAATAACAGCAATAAAGAAATACTCATTTACTTTGAAAACTGGATGATAGTAACTCTGAAATATACTTTATGCTTGGTCCGTAAAATAATACAAAAAGACTTTTTTTTTTTCTTGGAAGAAAGACTTTCAGAAAAGGCTGGAATGAATCAGTGTCCTGTGATGTTGCTTGCCTTTTTTTTCCCCCAAGATTATTTCATTCGGGTTGGAAGGTGGTGAATTGCTTTGTATACTGCAAGTACATAAATACGATCTACTGAAAATATGGAGGTTTTATGACCGTTCCATGGATTGTGGCTCTTAATCTCTCAACTGGAAAAGCTCCAGTGAAACTTCACTCGTTGCTGCCTTGAGATTTTTTCGCTGTGCTTAGGAGTGGAGAGTATTCAGACTCTCCCAGATGAATGTCCTTTTTTCTCTAATATCTTTGAAAGAGCTCACTATATCAGCTTCCCTGAAAATGAAAGGTATCCTAATTCTTAATATGCTGTGCTTACAAGAAGTACATTCCTTTTGTTCCATCATTTTGTACCTTACATTTCTAGATTAAATTGTTAAAAAGCAAATGTAGCATACATGTCATCTAAGGTACTCCTATAGACTTACCCTCTACTTAATGAGAAACAGAGAGGACATGCTTTACAAGAGGATGACTCTGTCTCTGGCGATGAGCCTCCATAACCTTAACTAATACTTTTGCTGCTTTACAGCCACCTAAAGCCCAGTAACAGTGGATGTACGCTATATTGCAGTGCTCAGTATACTTGCAGTCTTTGCACCCTGTGACACAAGGAAATATTTATGTCATATATGTGGGAAGAGCTGCTGCAGTTCTACAATACATTTTAATTTTCTTCTGCTACAGAAACAACAATGGCAACAGAGAAATGATCTTTAAAAAATATCTATGAAATGTTTTAAAAATCTTTCAATTTTCCCCTTATTTTAAATAGCTGCACAAAATTCCTTGAAAGGCAACGTGGCATTATCTTTATATAGCAATTGCTCTGATTTAGGTATCCCAGTTTTTGAAGTTCATTAAAAAAAAAAAGAGGTGACTATGCCAGGAATAAATTATCATCTCTAAACAAAATAAACAGCTGAAAACAAGCATAAAAAACCCAAATAGCCCAGCTGGCTCAAAATGAACCTATGCAGAACTAAAACTGAACAGGTCCAAATCGTGTTCTCATCAATAGCCAGTGCTTACATACCCTGGAAAGCTTTTTGTTTCACAAATTATCTTGACATAAAGCTTCATTGTCCGTTTTCTCTGAATATAGTCCTTATTCACCTTCATTATGCTGTAAAACTGGTTCCTTTCCTCTGAAATGGAGTTTTATATGATGATCCACCAAGATTATATGATTTACCAGGTCTTTTAATGGAAGTAACAATAGTATAAAGACTTATGCATAGTGGAGAATACGCAAACCCATACTCTCAGGAACACTCATACATATCATATTTATGCTTCCACTTTTTCTTTGGTTTCCATTCAATTTCTATTCTCAATGCAGGACCGTAATCATGACGTTCAGATGCCTAAGGGGTCAAGATCTAAATACACCTCTGATTATGTCTTTTTTACATTATCTACTAAGACAGCTGTATTCCTTGGGAGCAATACATCTCCTGCAACCCAGAATGAAATATATTAGTGATGGGGAAAAAAGAATGCTTTTTTTTCATTTCAAGATGTTTTACTGTAGCTGGATTTCCCTTGTCCTTATCTGGAAAATCATGTGCAACTCTCTTTCTTGCTAAACCTTTGCTTTCTAATTCAAGATTTTAGAGAAAACAAAGAAAAAACCAGCATATAACAGAGTAAAAATCCTCTCATCATGTTTACCCTAAGATGTTTTTGTAGACAGAAGGGGTGGAAAAGAGCAGAAACCTAGGACTGACTGTAGCTCATAAGTCTCTTTGCCAACAGCCATTAATCACTATGGTGATAGTGTTCACTGTCGTGGATATCATATCTGTATTTATATTAATGCCTAATGTATATTACTTACATATATGTCATATATCTGCATGAAGTTTTAGAGTACCTTTTTCCATATTCATCTTTGAGATCCTCAATTTTACCATGTTGTAATTCACTGCCGTGTAGGAGTCACAGCAAGATAAAATTTAGGTGGTTTAGCAGTGAACCAGTCATGATGCTGTTGACAGTCTACAATATTTTGCTGTTCTGACAGTTTCAAAACAGTACGCACACAATAGGAAGCGTTGTAAGCTGGTTCTGAGAAGAATATATTGGGTAAACTTGTATTTTGAATGGAAAAAATGCAGTAGTGGAAACATCATTACACTTTTCATTCCCATTCGTATATGTTTCAGATTTTTTTCTATGCTTCTTTGTTTTGTTTTGTTTTTTTAATTTTGATGTTAATATAGGTTTAAAATTTCTGGGTTTTTTTCTCATTGCTCTTTTTCAATATTTCAATGGCAAAAAATGACTGTGAATATTATTTAAACTGCATAACTTTTTTAATAAATACAGTATTAGATTTGTTCCATTCTTTTTTTTTTTATGAAAACCAAATATAGTAAGCTTGTGATTTGCAGACACATTTTTGCACATTTGAAGATTCTAATGGATTGTCTACAAAGAAAAAAGCCAATAGAAATTATATTTACTACATAAAATCCAGAAATTATATGTAATGCAAAGGGATAGCTGGGATTTTTTTCAGTCTTACAATACATTGAAATTCAATACTGTAACTTACTTGCTTGTAAAAGGTACTGTTTTGATATGCTAATAGCCTACTATTGGTTGGACCAGAGGAATTGCATCCTTTTAAACGTGTAACATTTACTTCAGACTAATATTCTTCATAAAATAATTTTTTGCAACTTTTTGTTTTGCCTCTCATGGCGTAGTCACAATTCAGAATTCAGGGTTGTACATTTCCTTAGTGTTCAGGGAAAGCTACATATACCGGAGAAGTCAATAAAAAGCAAACAATGTTTCTGAGCTAACAAGGCAGTGTCATTTTGCTGTCATTTTCAGGGTTGTTACATAGTAAATTTAGTAAAAGAAAAAAGACCACCTACTTCAAATATGAGTGAGGTAGAGAATGAATTACTGTTCAGTTCAGATGAAGCAAGAGCCAACAGACTGACAATCTGGTAAAAACGGGCATATTTTGAAATACTTTTTCTTTCAAAAGCAACACGCAAAGCAGTTAAGACTTCATTGTATTCATGGACATGTGGGGAAGTTTTTGGTTTCCATATACTTTGTCATTTGTTTTCTGAAAGTACGTAAAGAGCCAGTCATTTAAATCGCGGTACTGTAAAAGCAGATTGTTCCCTTACTTAGCCGACATAAGTAAAAGTAACCTGTGTGACCTCAGCTCTCTGGCTTTTATGGAACAATAACCATTTTCTGACAGAACCAGTTTGCAGGGTTTTTATATGTCCACTGCAAAGAAAAATTGTATGTCATCTCGGTTTTATTCTATCCATCAGCTGGCTGCCCATTTGTTGTGGAGTGTCTGCTGTGACATAGGGCTGTGACTCTATTTGGCTGTAATAGATTGCCTGTAGTGCATTCAGTGACTCTGGTACCTGTTGCTGGTTCTTTTTCCAGGTCAACTGGCTGCAGGTACATGTGAGATTGTTACTTTGGACAGAGATAGCAGTCAGCCCCGAAGGACTATAGCCCGACAAACAGCTCGCTGTGCATGTAAAAAAGGACAGATTGCCGGTACAACAAGAGCAAGGCCAGCCTGTGTTGATGGTAAGAAGCAAAGATCTATTCAATCAGTTTCTGCCAATAAAGAGTGGTGTAAACTGGTAGTGTCTCATAGAAAAAGAAACACTCCATAGAAGAAATCTTAATGTGTCCCAAGTAACAATGGCAATACCATTGAAATTATTCAAAAAGGTATTGCTGACTAATAGTATAGATATTTCAGTTACAATTTTTTAATTGGAATATACAGTTTTGTTTTCGCTTGATATGCAGTTGACTGTTAAGGGCATGGTGCTATTATATTTTGCATGCGATGACAACATCAGCAGTGAAATGGCATTCTTTTCCCCCTACTTTTTATTCCATATAACATAAAAACCCCCACCGAAACACTGCAAAAGAACCTCAAAGGTTTTATGCCACTGGGAAACTAATGTGACTGTTCTTGTGTGATAGATAATGTTGTTAAAGAAAACACTGATACTATAGTTGGAAGATATATAATCTGAATATACCTTGCATGTGCAGCATTACTTCTTTTCTTAAAACGATGATTCTGTATAATTCACTGCAGATGCAATGATAGCATGCAGCTGGAAAACTGCTGACATACAGGGAGGTATGAAAATATTTCACTTTCAAATCATTTTTTGAGACAAATGAATATATTACAGCTAAAAAGACGTTAACAAAGGGACACTTCAAGACAGGTCTATCAATGCAAGGCTATTAGCAAGCATTCATATTTAAAAAAAAATTGAGACCTATTGAAAATAGTTGATGCAAAATGTTATGTTTTGTTCTAGGTTCATCTAACAAAATAAAAAGATGCTTATGTATAGAACTATAATAAATTCACAGCCTGTCTTTGAATACTGACTGGTTTGAGTCCTCAAATAAAAATACTGTTGAGAACGCCCTACTGTTTCCTCAGAATTTAGTCTAACCAGTCATTACCAAAGAGGACAGCTCAAAGGTTTCAGGGCCTACCCACAAAGCTAAATATAGAACATCATGCACATTCTATTTTTGCATTTTCCTTTCACTGTTTTTAGTACTCTGTAAGACAGTTTCTTAGCAGTCTCTTTCGTAATGTGATACTATATCCAGTAATTCTCTTCTCTCCTCTTTTATTGTAAGATCATAAGACTCAATTGCTTAAGAAAGGAATGATTTTATTGTGTCATTTATAGTTGTAACTTTAGCAAAAATATTTGTTAGCAATCAAAAAAATCAACATATGTTTCTTATTTTAAAAAAGCAAAGTTCTGAGGGAAAATACTAGTTTTGCATCATCTGATGGGAAATAAACACATTTTTTCCTCAGTCAGTTATGGCCTGTGGTGAGATTCGTTTGCTGTAACTTGAGTATCCAAAGCTAGTTGTCTAACCTAGTAACACCAGTTTTTCTTAAACCAAATGGAGAGTAAAAGACATCTCAGAATAATTTATCTTATCCAAAGTTCCTAAGATAAATTAGATATATCACTCTCTGGTACTCACTGTTTCTCTGCCTTGCCTTAAGACACCTGTGGTGATGAGGCATTAGATAGCTAGAGTGTACATGTCAGTAAGAAGACATGACTACACCTCATCCTCCAATTGCTATGTTAGCTTAGTTTTCAAGTACTGAAGGTTTGAGATCATTTAACGTTTGAAAATGTATTTATTTGTTTGTTTGTTTATTTGTGTTATTGGGCACTCACAAACAAGGGCTACTTCAAATTCTGCTTTTGCTTTCATTATGCTTGATCATTATTTTATGAAAACAGAACTGGATGACAGGACTATGGTTAGGTATTGTGTTATCAGAGGCGGTTCTTTATGTAATACTCTACATTTGAAAATTAAATAGGAAGTTCATCAGTTGAAAAATAGAGCTTCCTATTAAATTAGGGGTCAAAGTATTATCATTAATTTTTTAAAATTTCTCTATGTAATTCTAATAAGATGTAGTAACGCAGTTCTTTATTATTTTTTTGAAATATTTATAGAGCCCTTTGCTAGGAATGATAACTACAAGACACACAGGAGATGCTACCTTGCTCTCCTGGACACTGTTAGGAATATTTTGTAATCAAAGCTCAAAAAGGTTAACGATACCTAAACTGTATATGAAGTTCCCATTAAAAAAAGGCACAAACCAAACCTTAGATCTGTAGATTTTATTCCTGAATGAAGTTAAAAAAAATAGTTTTACATACCATAAAGAAAATTGTATTGGAAAAAATAAATAGGTGTTTTATCTTGTCTCTAATCTTCTGCTTGCAAATAAAGCTGGCAGATAAACTGGTCATTGACTAACAAGTATCCATCTGTGAATTTACCAGGCTCATAGCTTAAAATATGCACACTGAATAACTGAATTTTTCCGTACTGTTTATATTCTTTTCTAGAATAAAGTGTTTCAAACACAGCTATTAAATGCTTTCTTCTGGACATGAAATCTGCATAAAATTATGTCTGAGAAAAGCTAGTCTTATCTCTGATACTAAGTCAAATACTGCTGGCTTAGGAATGCTACAATCAAACTTTTTTTTTTCCCCCCAGTAAAGAAGGGTATTTTCACTTACGAAAAATCTTACATCTAGCAGACATTCCATTTATTTTTTTTCTTGTATATCCCACTTTCCAGACAAACAAATAAATCTTTCTCTGAGCTTTCTTAAATAGGATATAGAGTGTGCTTCTGCAAATTTTCTTTAGTTATATTGTAGCTGATGTTAAGGATGTAATTGCTATTCGAGATTTCATTTCTGCTACCAAAAAGAATCTCATTAGGCACTGTTTTTTTTGTGCCAGTTTGCTTTCTAAAGATTTGACTCTTTTAGTTTTATTCTTTATATTGTTTTGATTTTAATGAGATTATTTTTGAAGTAAAGGTAGCAGAATTAGACCTTAGACCTTTAATAATTAATGCGAAGTCATTTGTGAAGGAAGCAGGCATAGTAAGCATGACCTGCTAACCTACTACCAAGAAAACATTAGCTAACAATTGTGTTACAGCTTCTGTCAAGAGAGTGTTTTGAAGATTCAGCACCAAAGCCTGTGAATTTTGCAACCTTAAAATGCATCATGTTCTACCTGCCTACCATTTGTTCATTCTTTAATGAAGAGAACTGCCTTAGAATACATTCAGTTATGCTGTGTATTTCCCGGAGCTCTGAAATGCAAGTGTCAATTATTGCAGCAAAAAGAGTAAGTAATTTAAGGGCTCTTAAACCTCACAAGCATTGTCTGAGATTGCACTTGTCAATGTAGCTCTTACTCTAAGTCCTGAGTTGATTACCAAAATCCACTCCGATTTATACTGCTATATCCGCTAAGGTCTTTTCCTAAGAAATGAAAGACAGTATATGTCAGATAGATAAAACTGGAATTCTTAAAAATGAAAATGCAGCATTTAGGACTTGGTCTGAGCAGAGCATGAAGAACAGAGATTTCCTTGAAATGTTTCCCTGTGATAGAGAGTGCTGATTTATTCATTATTTTTTTCCAGCAGTCTTTAAGTATGGGAGATTGCTAATGTAATCTGAAAAAAGAACAGCAATATTCATCCTGATTTCAAGCATGATTTAGTGTTGATTGCTTCATTCCTAGACCCACAGAGTCATAATGTACGTTTGGTATGTTTGGTTATGATGTAATTTTTATTCATGAATGTAGGTTTTGTGATATCATGACAGTAGTTTGCCTGCATTTTAGTTATATTATTATTATTTACAACTAGCATTCCCAAGTCCCTTTTTTGAGCTCAAATTCTGTAGCAATGACCTCAGTCGCATGACTTTGATATTATATTTCAACATAGCATCTGGTTTATCACCAGAGTAATTTCCCTGTGTGTCAGTCAAGCTTCGTCAGTTTTTAAACTGGAGCCTGCGAGAGACTGAAAGATAGCAATTATTCTCTATTTTTGTCCAGTACCTTTGATAATTTAAATTTGTTTTAAAGCAAGTAACAGAAACTCTTTGATAGCAGTGTGTGTACACATGCATCCTTGGTTTGAGTTCTTTCACAAGAAGTGTATCTATCTGAAAAAAAAAATTGTTATGCTGAAGCGTTTCATGGAATACAAGTATATTAACTGAGAAGAGTGGGATGAACATTTAAATGTTCACTAGATTCCAGTAATTCTGTCCAATATGTATTTATAGCTCAAAAATAAACAGCAATTTTCTCTAGAAAATAGAAACAGTTGATGAGAGGAAAAGTGGTATGAGAGAAGTGGTTTAATTGCTTGAGAAAATTAGGATGGTAATCTTTAATGTGCTTACCTGAATGCTGTGATTAGAAGACTCATGCTCGGGATTTGAGTTCTGGCTACTTTTATGTCCACAAAGTGCTATGAGAAATCCTAGGACATTGATTCTAATATCAAAAATTTCTAAATTTGGAATAACTGGAGCTCAGGTAATTGAATTCAAAGTGTTCAATTAATGTCAATTTCTTAAAGACAATTTATGTTGTGAATCAAAATATTTTGTGTGTGTGTGTGGTTTTGGTTTTTTTTCCTTTGTTTGTATGACTTTGTTTGTTTGTTTTTAAAGCTTTAATACAGTTTTAATTCTTTTGCGACCATTACAACAATATTATTTTCTATAGAATCTTAGTTGGTATAATTTGTTCCATACATTATGATTAACATGCTTTTCAGTTGGCATTGATTGATTTTGTTTAACACAGAAACTCAGGATCCACAAGGAAACCATATTAGTTTAGATCAATAATTCCCTGCTCTTCTCATTATCTCTAGGAGTCTACGGGGAGGTGTAGGGGTCAGAACTGATCATTAGTAGAATCCTAGGTCATGTACTTGAAACAAAGCTGCCTAATAGATGGAGAGCTTCATCATTCTAAAGCATCTTCTACGTACTGGGAGGGAGGAGAGAGGGAGGAGGACTACAATGATTTTCAAAAATGGGAATTGTAGCTTTTACCTTTAGAATATTTCATATGTTTGTTAATGTCCTATTTGTATTATTTTATCCTGGATTTATAGCAGATATTTGAAAATATTTCCTTGCTGTAAATACACTACATTTAACTTTCTTACATTTAAGGTGTGTCATTTTAAAACAGGTAAAGCCAAAAGCAAAGCAGGATGGATTAGAAATTTAAAGGAAACTGAATTATACTACATAGGCATTTTGCTGGCACAGAAGCGGTGTACTGTATAGTGTGGAAGATTTAAGTCTAGGAGGAGAGTGGGACTATTTGGACATGAAAATGATCAGGGGACTGGAACACGTCTCCTGTGAAGAAAGGATGAGAGAGTTGGGGTTGTTTTGCCTGCGGAGGAGAAGGCTACAGGAAGACCTTACTGCAGCCCTTCAGTATATGAAGGAGGCTTATCAGAAAAACAGAGAAAAACCTATAAACAAGGCCTGTTGAGACAGGACGAGGGACAATGGTTTTAAACAAAAAGAGGGTAGATTTAGATTGGATTTAAGGAAGAAATTTTTTACAATGAGAGTGGTGAGACAGGTGTGGTGGAACAGGTTGTTCCATGAACAATACTGAAGTTGTGGATGCTCCCTCCCTGGAAATATTCAAGGCCAGGTTGGATGGGGGTTTGAGCCACCTGATCCAGTGAAGGACCTCCCTACCAATGGCACAAGGGTTGGACTAGATGATCTGTAAAGGTCCCTTTCAATCCAAACCATCCTATGATTTTGTGATTCTATTTGACCCTGGGCAAATGTTATTAATTACATTATGGTGGTAGCAGAACAATTGGCTGTTCTGCTAGGTAGTTATGAAGTGAAACAGGTTACAACATGCATTTAGCTTGCCTTGCTATTCTTCTTGAGAGATTGGAAAGAGTAAAAATTATTTTAAATGGGATAATATTTTGCCTGTAATGAACATTTTTAGAAAAATTATCCTAATAAAATTCTGCTGTTTCCCTGGAGCCTGAAAGACAGTGTCATCCATTTTCTGTTTTTGCTTTCTCTATTTGCATAGTCAGTACTAGATTTTCAGTTGTGGAATCATAGAAAAGGATAGAACCTTGTATTTCTGAAAATTCAGGTACACTAAACAGTTAAATTCACTAACTGACCATTATGTACAGAGACCTTTGGTTTAGGAGAAGTCTAGCACACCTGAAAATAAATCCCTAATGTTTAAGTTCTTAATATTACTACTAAGTGAGAGACCGTATGGAACAGTAAATAAATATGTATGCGATGGTTTAATATTTGCCTGGGAACCTTCTGACTGTGGTGATGGGTTTAATTTCTGAAGAATAAAGAGGGTTTGTTTATAATCCGGGCTTTTAAATAATTCTAGAACTTGTTAACCATTGGTCATATGTAATGCTGTATATATTACTGGTAAGATGCAATAATGCACTGCAATATTAGAATGTCTTTCAAGGAAAGGAATAAGTATTATTTTGGTCATTGCTTATATACTCTTATTTTAAGTTTTAGTATGCCTACTTGAGCCTTGGCAGTCTTTTAGTGTTTTTTTGTTATATGCGTTTGAAGTGTTCCAAGCACTGTATATGCTCATTTATGAAATAACAATTGGGTACTCATGTGCCTTAGAATATTAATAATAATTTCTATTTACTACTACATAGAAATAATTTTAAAATACATTTAAAAAAGATACCCTTAACTATATCCTTTTGCTTAGGCAGAGGGAGAAGGATGGCAATTATGCATTTGCCAGCATCATACACATAAAGCTTAGTTTTCAACGTGACTTAAAGAAATAATAATTCCTTTCCCCCTTTCCTCACCCTAACTCCCGTTTATGCAGTCACAATTGCATCTGTACTTACAGATGCAACAAAGCATGTACAATGCTTAATTTTCATTCAGCTGCCTCTAGACAGCTCTGTCAGAATTGTAGATTTTCCCAGTTACTGACAATCGAAGTAAAATAGTTTCTGTGACTCATGAGCTTCCCTTCCTATGCATGGTACTGCCACATTATGACAATTTCCACCCTGTAGGTCACTTTTTATTTAGAAATGCCCAGGAAGTCGAGTTTCACTCCAGTTGCTTTACTTCCTGCTCCAAACCATTAAGGACAACATGTGATATTCCAAGTCGAGTAACAGTTCTTATCTAAATAGTATCACAAACTTGGTAAAATATTATAAACATGTTCACATAAAATACAAAAATAAAAAGAGAATAAATTTATTCTCTTTGGTCGTGAATGTCAAGTGTCAGAGATTGAATTTTTTCTGGGGAAGAAATGCCACTGTTCAACTCCAAGACAGAAAAAGAACATTATAAAACAAACATATCAGTAGCTAAAGCATCAACAGCAACACTCGTGTCTATAAGAAATACACAGAGCTAAGTTAGGTTTCCCCTCCTGACTGAGAATCCATGACAGGAATAACCAAAGACATGACAAAAAAGCAATCAACCAATGGAAAAAGAAAAAAGCAAAACTACTTAGGAAGGTAAAAAGCAAATTAGTAACTACCCTAAAGGAATATTTTCATCAAGAATAGTTAAGGGCTTTACTGTGTTATGAAGTGTTTGCCCCCTGAACTCAAGTGTCTGTGGCCCCACCTCAAATACTGGGTGCAGTTTTGGGTACTTCAATATAAGAAGGACATCAGGACATGCATCCAGAGGACAGTGATGAATATGATGAAAGGTCTTGAGGGCAAGACTTATGATGAGCAGCTGAGGTCACTTGACTTACTCATCTTGGAGAAGGCTGAGGTGTGGCCTCATGAGAGTCTACAATTTCCTCATGGGGAGCAGCAGAGGCGGATGTGCTGATCTCCTCTCTCTGGTGACCAGCAATAGGACATGAGGAGATGGATGAGGCTGCATCAAGACTGGACATTAGGAAAAGCTTCTTCACTGAGAGGGTGGTCAGTCAGTGGAACAGACTTCCCTGGGTCTCAGCACCAGGCCTGTCAGAGTGCAAGGAGCTCTTAGTCACGTGGTGTACTTTTAGGTAGTCCTGCAAAGAGAAGGGAGTTGGACTCGATGATTCTTATGGGTCCCTTCCAACTTGAGATATTATATGATTCTATGATTCTGAGACTGAATATGGCAAAATGATGCAGACCAAGATTTTGCTTAATGCTAGTGTTTTCTATAAAATAATTAATTCTTTAGCAGTCAGGTGGCAGAGAGTGAGTACTGATCACAGCTTGTGAGCTGTGGTCCAGGTCCAGTGTGGGTTTATGGGTTCTCAGGCTGAGTACCTTCTTTTACTTTTGTTTTGTTGTAGATATCCACTGCTTCCTAGTGGCAAGTAGATCTATACATCTCCTTCCATAATCTAAGAATGTTTATGGAGCAACAAATCAGGGATGTGGAGGAATTGCATTCAAATAATTATGGAGCTAATTGGCCGATTATTTTCTACAAGATTCTGAAAAATTACACACCACAGATTGAGAGGAAACACTTTGTATATAAGGGAAATAGATCTGGGATAAGTGCAAATAAAATGTAATTGAAGATAAAATACTTTTCTAACCTTTCTACCTATAACTAAGTTACCAAACTGGAATTACTTTTCACTCATAAGCATCTTTCTTTGAGGTTAAACCTGGCATCAATACACCATTTCAGGTTAAGTGATGGTTGCCTTTCTAAATGGTAGTGCAGGGAAATATTTAGGAAAGCAGAATTTAATTATGTGATTTGGAAGGTGGCCAGAAACCAGGGGTTAACACTGGTACTGTTGCAAAGAGTGCTGAGAGAACTTTAATTGCCTCTAATGCTTAATGCCTTGCTTTCACATTTCATCTGAAAGACAACACCTTCAGCCTCCTGGTGTTTCATTGGACGCATTAGTTCATCAATGCTAACAGCTTCGTTTCCTTTAGTTCCTTGATGCTCCTAAGCAGTCATCCATGTAGTCTAATCCTCTTTCATCTACGTGCTCTGATGGCACTTTCAGCACAGAAAAATGTTTGGAGGTTATGTGACATTAGATTGTGGAACAATTTTCTGAGGGAGTGGCTGGAAGCCTAATTACTACAGTCATTTTAAATTGAACTGGACAAAATACTAGGGAACATATTATGCATTAACATAAGTATGTACTGCATCACTGGATAGAGTATTCTGTGCTTTATTTCCTGCGGCAGAGCACTACCAACATCCACAGAAGTCTGATTGCAGTCTGATTCATTAGCTAACTTCAGGCAATAGGTCAATGAGAGGTTCCTAAATTCAGGTGTTTGGTCACTGTAAGCTCTCTCTGTGGACAGTGATATGAGATGAGCACGTCAGAGGTCACGTAGTGTCAATATTGGAATCGCCTTCTGAAACCTTCTCTTTTTCTCTCTTAGAGGATTGAAGAGAACAAAGGATGACTAGCAGAGTGGGTTTTCTGCCTGAATGTAATATGTGTAAACACTTCAGGCCATCAGCTGCTCACACTGCCTTCTGGAAAGCCACTGTCTTCACTGATTAGACACAATTTAAGAAAAAAAATGGAACATGTTTATATTACCCCCTCTGCTTGTCATCCTATGTTCCAGTTATCCCTAGAAGAGAGGGAAAAGAGAAACTTTAAAAACTATTCATGTGTGAAGGTGGGCTTCTGTCAGGGCAATATGTTTGTCTCCAGTGAGTGCAAGAGAATATAGGGAGATGAACCTTTGTAAATACCTCTGCCATCAATGGGTGAGAAAAAACTATAGCTAAATGATACTTCTGACACTATGTGAAAGGAGCATGGTCAAGGAGTACTTCCTCTCCTGCCCTTGCACAGAGAACTATAAACAGAGAAACAATATGTTTCACAAAAGTGAATCAATAAAGATTATAGTATGGTCATAAATGCCATTTTAAAGCTATATACCACTTTATTTTTAACTT
Organism: Arenaria interpres; assembly: GCA_013399435.1. Taxonomy (NCBI): domain Eukaryota; kingdom Metazoa; phylum Chordata; class Aves; order Charadriiformes; family Scolopacidae; genus Arenaria; species Arenaria interpres. The sequence goes on along the minus strand of VXAK01027558.1, from coordinate 7,422 downwards.
ACCTTAGATTTAATATCTGTAATGATAGATGATGTGTCAGAAGACTCCTAGAAAATGTTAAAATTGATTGCTAAATTAGTGACAACATTAATAGCACTACTACATCCAGCACCTGGAACAGAATAGTCAATGCTAGGTGGTTTTTATTCCTCTTTCAGAATACTCTGCACAGTGCTGATTCAGAGAAAATACCCTCTTTGAATGTAAAGGAGTTGGGTTTCCCCTGCTGTTAAGGGTTGAGGTCATACTGCAGGAGGGAAAAAAGTTTATGGCATTAAAAGTGGCATTTTCATATCATAAATAAACTTTAGGTATGACTGTATTTTTTATTTTCATAACTTGTTTTGCTTATGTCTTAGTGTTGTATTATTTCTATGATACCATAGGCATGCAAGGTGCTTCATAAGCAAGTGTCATACAGTCCTGGACTAAAAGCACTTGCAGTCTAGTGACAGACTGAGTCCTTGTTTGTACAGCTAGACAAGGAAATAAGTACGTATAGATGTTTCCTTTTGTTAATTATATAAATTTTGGGGAGTAGGATAAGGAGGAAACCCCTCCAAACTTCTGCGTGCTCTCAGATGAGGTGAAAATGGGAAAGTAAAATTTCCATCCACTTGTTTCAGAGGATTTCCTCGAGAGTTTCAGTCTTTCCCTAGCATCCTTCCTAGGAGGCCATACGCAGAGGACCTCTACCTTGGCTCATCCCTTTTGAGAGGGCAAGGTTAAGCCCCAATTGAATGTGAAGGAAGAGGATATACAGCTAGTCAAAGTGGGACCCCAAGGCTTAAGTAGGAGGGAAATGAAAAGGGATGAAGTAAAGAATTGCCTCTCCTTAACGGAGAGGAGAGAGAAGATATCAGAGCTAGGCTGTAGTCAGCAAGAAAAAAGGTAGTATTGTGAAAGTAAACATGACTGACTTGGTGTGAAACAGGGTGATTTACTGCGAAACAGACCCTCATTTGAAGGGAAAGTGGCACATATGACAAGGGAGCAGAATACATGAAATAAAGAGGTGAAGTACAAAACTCAGGTAAGGAGACAAGAATTTTTTTCCTTTCCATATTTTCTAAAGCATACAAAAAGTACCTTCTGTTTATTGTTCATTCTGTGAACTCCCATGGTAAATTCATCTTACATAAAGAAATAAATTAAACCGTCAGCTACCAGCTTCCCTGAGTCAGACTCACCTTCCAGCCAAATAATTCCCTCTTCCTTCCCTGAACCTCTTTCCCCCCACAGCAATCAATAAGAATTTTTTTTTGTCACTGGGGTTTAAACACAAATAGGCAACACCTTTGATGGGCTATGTGTTAACTAGGAGGCATCCGGTCTTCTCCCCTGTACTTCATGTTATAGTCCAAAGTTACTCAGTGTTTTCGTGCATCCTGTGTTACGCACTGACTTTCCAACTTTCATGCCCAGAGTCTTTATTGTACATCATAGTCCTCTTTGTTCAGAGCCTGTATGCACAGCAGAGGTCTTCTTCTGCCTCTCTGACGCTGCACTAAGCAGCTATTGCTGTACATCCCATGGGCACTCAGCACAGACCCACGTCCAGGCTCTCTCCATTGCCCTACACAATGTAAATCTCCTCCAACCCACACATAGTGTTCCCACAGAGCTCCCCACTAATGTTCACTGATTCGGTGACTTGTGGAGGGGAAGATGTGGGCCACAGGACCAAAAGAAGGGAAGCAGTCAGAGAGCTGTGGGGCAGTACTGCTGAAGTGGTGCATTCTCAAAAGGAAAAGGTGTGATGTCCTGGTCTGAGACTTTCAGGGAAGACAGTCCTAGTATGGAGAAAAGGAAAGGCAGGAAGAGACCTAGCGACACAGAGCTGCTTGATATAGAGTGGTTGGGAAGAGCTGGAAGAGGGAAGAGTGAAAAACAAAGTTGGAGGCAGTGGGCCAGGGCAGTATAGAAAGAAGTCAGCCCAAAGGCTAGAAGTTCCTCACCTCAAGAAAGAGAAGATATCACAGTCTAGACCAGGCATCGCAATGGAGAAATAAATTCTTATTTGGGGTAGAAAAAAAATAACATTTTTTGAGTGTTTCAGATAAATAATAGAATGGATTGGGAGGTTTGTTTTTTTTTTTTTTTAAAAAAAAAAGAAGAAGTTTATGGATTTTTTTTTTTTCAATTGTAATAGGATGTTTTGGTGCATTCACTAGCTCTGACATTACAATAACAAAAGCCAACGGAAAAAAAATAATCACCAGTTTTCTATCCAATTATCATTTTTAATGTTTTACTTCATTACTGTTTTGCTGTTTGGATCTTAAATATCTCCTTTAGCAGTCCTATGTAATTAGAAGAGTCAGTCCTCCTGATCTTGATAACAGTCAGCTTGGTTTTTTTAAAAAATATTTTCAAAGTTTACTTTCTGGAATATATATAATACAAATTAAAAGATTTTAATAACGGGCTCTCTTTGGTAACATAGATGTCTTCTACATAGAGCAGCAAGCATATTTTAAAATTCAGGCTTCAGCTTTGCATGCATTAGTGAATTTTTAATTTTGCTAAGCATAAAACATTGAATGTTTGCTAAGAATACTGAGCGATTCTAACCAGCTTTTTAAAGTAGTTACTCTAGACCCAGTATTTGCATTCTTTCTTTAACAGCCTTAGGTCAGCGTACTTCAATTTCAACATAAGTTTTGGATGCGTAATCATTATATACTAGTATAAAGCCAAGGGAAATGCCAACTTTGAAGTGTAGAAAAGAAGACTTGAGCATTGAGTGTAAGTCCCAGCACAGCCCTACCCTATACTGGGTATGAACCCGACTCATTGTCAACTGCTTACATGCACTGACACGTCCTCCCTCTATTTTACTGTGTGGTCACATGGGGTGCTGCCCGATGGGGATCCTCTAGAAGGGCCTGTTTCCTGCCTGAAGAGTGTCAGCAATTTGTGCCTGGTTGGAGCTTAAGCTTCTTTGGTAAGACTTATCATGTTCCCCACAAAGTGTCTGGAACCTAATTTTAATGTGATATGGCTGTGTTAAACTGGATCAGGGATGCACCATGTTCTAGCTAATATCAAGGTTTTGTCTGTGTCTGTCATCTCAGAGGACCTCAAAAACTTCCACAGGTGTCTGTTTGTCTCTTTTAGTCTGTATTTTTGTGCGGTCTCTATCTGAAGTTCAGATTTTCAAATGCAAACAGCTTGGTTAGTGATTTCAGTTTGAACGTTGGCAGCTCTCTATTGAAGTGGTCGGCAGTAGACAGATAAACTGCTGAAGCACATTAGCCTTGTTGTTTTGGAGCAAGAGGACATCTGGGTTTAGAATAGTGGGGTAGGTCTTCACTGTTAGGAAAATACTACTAGATTTTTAGTACCAGATTTCCTGAAGAGCAATTCTTAGACTCTTTATTCAAAAGAACTAGGTTTTGCAATTTTGCATTTGTCAGACCTCGGAAGTGGAAGTCTCAGTCTGTATGAATATTTTAAGTACCTGATCTTTGTTCATTTTGATTCAAATCAGAATTTAGTTACTTTGTGGTTTCACCATCTTACGCTAAAAAGTGCTGTGTTGGTGCTGGCTTCCTTTAGCAGTGATATGAACTGCATTATCTGCATTTGTGGGCAGCATTGGGTACTGGTCTAGCACATTTTGGTGTATTCTTAGGGTAACATAGAGTCCAGCTAGTTTTGAAACTGTTTGCACATTATAAAACAGTTTGTTTTATCTATTTAGAAACAAAATGTATATGTTTGGTATCATGCTGCCTTCAGTTCTGTAGGGACTTTAGACAGCATGATATTTTATTTTGTGGTAATTGTATAGTGATTTTCAGATTTACCTTTATGTTAATTTTATATATAATTTGATATGAAAAGTAGTTTTTTGTATAAATATATGGTAAATATAATATATTCTTTTATATTATTGTTATTATGTGGCATTAGAGTGAATAAATTCAGAGCTGAAGGCCAAAACACAGAACTCTTCCTCAACAATTAGTGCTTCTGCTACAAAATTACTTGCCTGGTCAAGGATGACTTTGCAAGTAAAAACGTCCTAAGAGAGGAACCAGACAGTACTGTACAAAGTAACCTATCAGTTGTAATTGTCCTAAGCTGCTAATTATACCCCTGAGTGTAGTTTCCGGGACAAGCCAGAGGACTCAAGTCAGGTTTAAACCAGTGTAAGAGGCCATCCATCTATTACAATGGCTAAACTGATTTATTATGAATTAAGTGGTGCCAGTTCTTTGTGTAGGAAATTCTAAAATGACATTGTGTCCAGTGTGCAAACAAAGATTATGGAAAGGTTTCTGTACTTGAAGTAGCTTTTGCTTCTCTTTCAGATGTTGATGACTATATCTGGAACATGAACATAAGTTTAGATCCTATTATAGAATTAATGAAAAAGCCTACTCAGACAGAGAGACATGATTCCTATCTTGAGATTCTTATAATTTAAGGTTCACATACTTTAACCTCTTAGTCAAATTAAGAATGCTACTGAAGCTAATGATCCTGTTTCCTTGAATTTGAATTTACTGGATCAGTACTCTTTTGGATAGATAGATACAATGAAAAAAAAAAAAAAAAGATGGAATCAATGCAGTAACAAGCTTCCCGTAAGAAAGAAATTTGGAGAAGAGGTTCAGATTACTGTATAAAATAATTTTAATTCTGAAGTTCTTTGTATTAACGGTTTCCATTTATTAACTTTTTAATCACAATTCCTTCAAATAGTGTACTTTTCACTGTAAAGAAATGATCTACTGCAGGCTTTTATTTGTTTTATATGAAAAACACTAATATGTTTGCACACCCATGAAACCTTGGATCACTTCTGGATCTAATGTTTTAGATTCATTTGGATGAAAATTAGAAAAAAAATCAAAAAAATGCTCTTTCAACTGCGGGATTAATGACCTTCACCTCTATATCCCTGTCACAGTAATGCTAGATCCCTACCCACACTTCTTACTCTTCCAAGTTCACAATAACTTGTTTCTGAAGTCATATTTCATTCGGACACAGTTATTTCTTTTTCCCTTGATGTGTGTATTTATGTCTGTTCTGGAAAAACATCAAAGTTAACTCATGAGATTCTCACTTCTAGCTTTTCATATAGGTATGTGAATGTGGAGTAATGTGTGCTATGTAATACTATGAAATGAGCCACGTGGAGTAGCTTTTGGTGTGAAATGGAGACTGCATGTGGGAGATGCTGCAAATGGCAGTTTGCAATCTGTTTGTTCATGTAAAAAGAGGTTGCATAAAATAAGAACATGAAAAGACTCAACTTTTTCTTTTTAAGATGCAGTATACAAAGGTGAATACCGAAGGAGTTATGATAATTTAATTTTATTTTACAAACTGGTGTTTACAACCTTACAAAGCCACCTTTCCAACTTTACTTTTAACTTGAAAAAATTTCACCTTGAACATCCTGGTTTTAAAAAAGCGGATAGTCTTGCTTACAGTGTAATTCTGAATTACAGGAGTCTAGATGCACAGTTTTCTCAGAGCATGTCGTAGGTCAGATGAAGGATTTGGGGTGTAGCTTCTGTGATATGGGGTGTCACCTTTGCATGGGCTGTCAAGCCAGAAAGCTTTTGATTATGGTTCAGATTAAGTTCTAGCTGAAAATACTCTCTTTCAGTTCTAAGCTAAGGAAAAGTTGGAATTATATTTCTGATTTAGCTCATGTTTTAGAAAAAATAAAATGTAAAGAAAATATGTGACAAAAAAAATATATATCTTGAATTTAATTTCTTTACTGTCAAGTTTGACAAATATTGCACAGTATTCTAAAATATTCTCAGTTTTGATTGAAGGGAAAATAATAGTTCAGACTACTTTTTGATTATGAAAATATACGGTGTTAGATACATATACATGGTAAACATAAAGAAAAAATAACATAAACTGAAATTACAGCAGTATAAAATGCTTCTGATGTCTGTAAAAGTAAGGTTTAAGAAAATTATGAGAATATTAGCAAGTGTGTACAATAATATATAAACAATGGATCGATATTAACACACTTTTAACCATTGGAATTAAGAAGGGGAAGTTTTTCATCCTCCTAGACTGTACCCTTACAATGTAAAGCTGAAATGGTCTTCAAAAGGTTTTACCAATTTCAAAAAAACAATTTTTTTTAGTTATTCATGAGAAAGGAGTAGACACTCCTTTCCCTCTCTTTTCGCTACTCCTTGGCTGCCCAGATTTTTACAGTAGAGGCTTCTGCACAATACTGGAGTATGCTTTCTACAAAGCTATTTGTGTCCCAGATTTGTTGAGTCTAAATTCTGTGTGATATCAGTTAGAAAATGGGCCTGGTGTTCGGCAGTCTGTAGCCTTGATAACCATCTGTGTCCATAATGCTTCCATTAATAGGATGTACTATCCTCATACCAGAATTTCATTACGCTGCAGAGGCAGAGTGCCTGAGTAAGTAGTGATAACTAGTAGCTTGCAAGAGTTCCATTAAGAACAGACACAGAAATTTCGAGAAAAATAAGGCATAACTATCTTTGAAGGTCTTTCCTGTTTTCTTTAAGATGTTCAGTAGATAAAGAAACCAAATTTTTATGTTTTTTATATGTNGATAAAGAAACCAAATTTTTATGGTTTTTATATGTTTTATAAGGATTCTTTATCTACCAAAGTTTTTTATCATTGCTTTCAGTAGAGCAGTGCAGATTTCCATTTCAGGTGTAGATTGCATAGCTATCATCTTCTGGTAGTCATTCTATAGTACAGTTGCAGATATAATCATGAATACATATCATGTCTGAAAATGGAGTGTTGCTGCTGGATACATCTGTATCAGTACTCCATCAGCGTAACAAGAAAACAACACTTTCCATACCCTTACTCTAAAAAATCTTTGGATGGGGAGACTGTTCAGTATCCTGTTTACATTAGTTTTCAGTTTTAGGAAGAATGATGATGTGTTCATAATTTATTCTACCATTGTTTTGTTCTCCCACAACCAAAAGTGTGTCACATCCTGTAGAGCAAAATGAGATCGGATTCAGGGCAGAGGCTTTGACCTCTTAGGTGAGTTAAAATGAGTAAGAGTAGACAGAAAATGGGTCCATTTATAAATAATAACTGGCAAGATTCTTGTTATTGTTGCTCATGGCTGCCTTGGTGATGCACAAGGATAAATAATCACAATCCTTTATTATGCTGAACACTGCAGAAACTCAGAATAGTAGTGAGTCCCTGTCCTGAAGATTTGAAAAAAAGATGGGGAAAGGGCCAGAACTTACTAGGCAAACCATGAGACCAAATAATCTTGTTCCAACTCTGTTCATTTTTGTTGGGTTGTAGAGAAATTAAGTTCTGCTGAGAGATGGTAGAGCTAGATGACAAGAATTTGTGATGGCAAGAGATTCTGAAGGGAAAAGGTGTAAAAGGGGAAACAGTGATAGTAACGACCCT
>VXAK01027557.1:278104-317344 GCA_013399435.1 Arenaria interpres | reverse complement strand
GGGGTACGGGACGGGACGGGGGGGGTCGCATGTTATATTCATACACATAAAGTAGACAACCACATCACCCTCCATAGAGAACTAGTGCATGCAAATTACTCTTCCATAGCATAAAACCCGAGGGCTACGCGGGAGGAGAGAGAAGATATACTAGTGAACGGACATCGCCTAGAGGGAAATTAGTAAGGTTTCCTCAACAGGATGAGTTTTATTTTTCTCTTTTACCTTGAAAGCTAAATCAGTGCTTTGTATTAAATCTTTTTTTTTTTTTTTTTTTTGGCAAACATACCACGTTGGCATCCTTTTGTTTAACACATCACACCATGAAGAAATGCAAATAAAAGCAGCATGCAGGCGAAAGGAAAGAGCCGCGAGTGAGGGGAAAGAGAAAAAAAAAACCAAACGGCAGCAGGAAGAGTTCCGAATGGCCAGACCACCAAAAAGGAGACACAGCAGATTAAATGGCATTCTTTTTTTTTTTGTTGTTGTTGTTTTTCCTTGTTTTTCGTTTTTGTTTTTGCACCACCCTTTGTCCTCGATGCATTACACCAACGGTTACAGAAAGCAATCACAAAAAGAGTTCAGCGATTTTAAAAATGGTCAAGTATGGATGGTATGTCTCCTGCACATGCTTCCACCAGAAGAAAAGAAAGTTTTAAGAATTAAAAATAAAAAAAACCGAAACCAAAAGTTCCTTTCCACATAAGGCACAGGACAAAATAAACCCCATTCACAGACTCAAGGCGAAAATGAGTGTTTTCCTGGCTCTTTTGCTGATGCGTCTAGAGAATATGGTGACTCAAGCACATTATCCATGACAGAAAATTCCACTGTTGTACAAAATAAATTGTTAATTCTAACTTTTATTCTTATACAATTTGCAGAATAGAGTTGAATATGATTGCTATATGTTTTAATGTCAGGAGGAACGGGACTATAATACAACCAAAACGTTGTGGTAAGTTGAGCAGGTACATGAAAAAAAAAAAAAAAAAAATAAAATGAAGTGAGGGAGATGATTTTCCTATACATGTTGTGGAGAAAATGAGAGTAGGCAAGCTGTCCTAACCGGGAGAACAAAGGGAGACGGGAGCTCATTAAGATGAGGAACAAAACATCGGTTTAAGGTTAAAAACGGGCAGAGTGGTTTGTTTTGCAGCGAGAAAAAAGGGGCGGTGGATGGCGATTGGTGAGAGAGGAGAAGGTTCAGCAACACTTGCTCTTCCAGCCTGTCACCCCACCTCCACTGCTGATATCTACATTTTCACTGTTGGGCTCTTTTACAGGGGTCTGCAAGGAAACAAGGGAAAAACAACGAGTTAGAGGACTCTCCAGACATCCCAAAATAAAGTATTCAGAGCTGAAGAGACAGCGGCTTACAAGAAAGACTCCATCATCAAAAATATTATGAATAAACTACGGGCAAAGAGCTCCCCAGAAATGCGGGGAACCCTCCTCCCCCTCCAGCGAGAGGCTGCAAAACCAATTTACGGTTGGGTTTTTTGTTTTAAACAAACAACAACCGGAAAGCTGGGAAAAACCCAGCTTCTTGACTTGGACCACCCCAAAGTAAACTCAAACTATCTCTAGATCCTGTTCTTGGAGCCGACACCGGGGCTCTGGTGGAGCGAGTGGGTCACAGCCTACAACAGACACAAGCTGGAATTAAATTAGGTGAGCCGACGACCTTCAAAACCCACAGAGCAATTTAGGGATAAAGAGGGGTCGTTCCAAAGCATCCGCCTTCCAGCTGACCAGGAGCGCAGACAGAACGGGCTCCTCTGCACCACGGGACGTAACCTCGGTCGGAGCAGAGCAGAAACCCCAGCGGAGTGGCTTTGATCAGACACGAACATCCACCTCCAGCTGTTTGGAAACCAACCTAAACACTCTCCAGAATTCTGCAGTTTAGTCTCTAAATTCCTTTCCTTATTCTCTTTGGCTCAGCCTCACCGATGCACACACACACCCCCCCACCTCCTTCTTCAGATAAATACACTGAGGCCCAAAATAAAAATCTCAAGGTCAGAAGAGTCAGTGTGACTCACTCCCCTGAGCTCCTGTTTATGGAGGCTAAAAACCAGATTTTCACCCAGTTTCTCACACAAAGCTTGTCAAACATTGGTTAAGAAACAGGTTGGAACTACAGCAGCGAAGCAGCCGCCGTTGAGCAGATGTGTACTCAGAAGGGTTGTGAAAATATTCAGCGTTGACCTTGCACTGAATTTCTAACCAATTAACTGGGATGACACCACCAATCACGTTCAGAAGAAGCGGTGGTGAAGGGGGTCTCGATACGGGGCGGTCTCTACTGCTAAACCGGGGCACTGACCAACCACGCAGGTTTAGGAGATGAGTACACATGCCATGGTTGGCCAACCCATGTCCCTCAAGCTCCATGGAGCATCCAGAGGTAGACATCCACGGCCTGGCTCTAACTGGCTCTAAGCAGGAATGTGCCAGCACAGGGGTTACTGGGTCCAGCAAGTCCTTGGCTACAGGAGCACATCAGCTAACTGGAACCAGCCCGGGAGCCAACCCATGAAGCGGCCCAGCTCAATCCTCAAGAAACCAGTGACAACTGTGGGAAGGCAACGGATTGTCTACTCAAGGATGCAAGAACAGTGATATCTCCAAGCTCTGTGCATGCTGTATGAGTCAGGAGGGGTGGCCAAGCAGCAGAAGAACCGGTGATCCATGTTCTTCTCTCGGTTGAGATACACCCTTCCAACAAAACCTCCACCAAAACGCAGAGGCTGAGAGGGCTCATCATTGGAAACAGGGTAGAAGTGACAGATCTCATTTATCTGTTCTATCAACCACATCTAAACTCTTCCCACCTTCGGAGCCTTTAGACAATGCTGTGTATCGACGGAGACTGTGGCAGGGAAAGGACAACTCTCTTCCACACCAAATGAAATATTTTGACTCCAAGTGCTCACAACCAGGAGCTTAAGGGCCAAACAGCTACAAGTTTACATTCCTTGGCTCTTTGATGAATACCACCCTCTCTAGATACAATAACGGAACTTCAAACAAGCTTTAAGAGCTTCAGATGCACAACAGCCCTCCTTCAGTGATTCGTTTGTCTTGGCACACCAAAGGTAAAGGCTGCAACAACTCAGGTGAACATCAAAAGCGAGAGGAGTTGAAATTTTAGGATTTATTTTTCTTTTTTCAAACGAACCCTGTAAGCACCTACCTTTCGAAGAATGTCTTCTGCTAATGTGAGGAATGCCTTCTCAATGTTTATATTTGCTTTTGCACTAGTTTCGAAAAACCTAATACCATGCTCCCTAGCAATCTAAACCAAAAAGAGAAAGAAAGAAGGTGGTTAGCATTACTGCAATGTTACTCCATTGGTGCCGCTGCACCTTCGGGATTAGCGGCGTTTATAAACACCTAATACCCTTCCAGCCACAGCAGGCACCAGAAGTACTAGCTAAAGAGTCACAAAGGGAGATTTGGAACTTAATGATTCAGAAACAGCAATTAAAGCGCATTAAATCACAAGTCAGTCTCTGAACAGAAGACGACAGAGACCACACAAGCCTGTCGCATGAGAAGTATCTTCGAGGATGCCTGAAAAATGTTAGTTATCAAAGAAAGCAGGAACTGCAGCTGAACTTGTTCCATTCATGGCAACTTCTGAGAAAACACCCCCCAGACTTACAGACCGTTAGCAAATCCTGGTGTTCCCCGGCACATTCCCCTGTGGCATCTCAGCCACCTGGAGATGGCAGGAGGTCTCGGCAATGATGTGCTTACATTGATAGGCCAGGTTTTGCCCGACACTTACCTGTTCGCCTTTTGCTTTAGGGACGACTCTTTTATCTTCCATGTCACACTTGTTTCCTAACAGCATCCTCTCCACGTCTTCATTGGCATGCTGAAATGAGACAAGACCCCAGTAAAGATCTACTTCACCTTTGTGTTTCCAGAGCGTTTGAAGTCCAGGCTGACACTTGCAGCTCTTGGAGTCCTGCGCTTTCCCGAGTCCTAGCAAAGACCACTAGAAATCACTGCCCTTAGACAGAACTGCTCATACAGCCTGAAAGTGGAAGGAGACAACAGCCCCGGGTTTGACACAGCTCTATGGCCACCCCAGCACCAGTTATTCTCCTCCTTCCTTTTTAGTTCTGTAGTTTAAAGGTGAAGTCTTCCTTTCTGAAAAAGGCCAAGTGCTGTTCTGCAGCCCAGATGCTTCTTACAGAAATGATGCCACAAAACATCCCAGGACAAGAACCATCCCACGTCTCCAGCTGCCAATAATCAAGCTTTGTGTGCTCGAGTGGCTCCAGCTGACACTACTACTCTTTTGGTGTTTAAGGGGTCCTTTGCATAGTTTTATTGTAGACAGATCAGTCTCCTTAACAATTGCAACTATGCTTTCAACCACCGCAAAGCCAAAGAACCAGGAATTTAGCAAAAAACCCCTTTTGCTGGTAATTTTGTTTTAGAGGAGTTACCAAGTTCACTAACAAAGGGAAATTACAGGTCTCTAGCATCACCCCGTTCCTCCAACGTGCCTATCAGAGCGAGAGCAGGTCAGCTTTGTGCTTTAGCTCCGTCTGCTAAGTACTGACAGAGAAGCTGAGGAATGGCACACAGGTTATACACCCACAGCAGATTATATACCCATGGCACGTACAACAGGGAAAGCCAAAGCGAGCACCATGCTAATGCTCAGGATCCAAAGAAAAGCAGGACACCAGGAATCACCTCTGCAGGGCAAAAGCGAGTGCCAGTGCTTGCTCAAGGAATGCCAAGTGAGCAGAAAAGCCTGGGCTGTTTGTTACTGACGCCCTGCCAATATCCGTCACACAAGGAGAGAACACACCAGAGAGATCCACCAGATTAGCAGGGAAGCTCCAGCAGCCCCAGCACAGAGCATCACTTAAGTGGATAACTGGAGTACTTTGAAACCTGCCATGAGAAGCTTCTTGGAAAGTCTAATCTGAATTTACTTTCACTCCAACAGTCTTAACATGACTTTAGGGCAGCATTATTAATAGAACGGCAACGGTAAGAGATCCACGTACCCACTGCTCCCGCTTACGGTAACAGTCCATTTCAAAACCCTCAGGAGAACCACCCCCAGCTTGTTTCCTTCAGCTCACGAGGAGGAAGAGCAACCAGACAGCAAAGGTAGGTTAAGGTATCGTGTAGAACAAGACTCTGAAAACATTAACTTTTCACGCACACACACAGAACTGCTCACACAGCAACAGCCTTTCCACACTCAGCCAGCCCCAAAGCACAGACCCCTGCACTTGAGCAACTCAGCTAATTCCTCCCAGCCCCAAGCGCACGGCACAGCTCACCTCTGCAGAACGTGTGAACTTCAAATAATTACAGATTTAGCAAGGAGGAAGATGTAACACCTCTAGGTGTCTCGGCGGTTTCTAAATCAAGGCTTAATGAAGGTGTAGAAGCACCTCCTTGCACAGAACAGCAAATCGGGCTCGCTTGCTGAAAATTCTCCTCCTTGAGAGAGTATCCTTGGCAATATCAATTCCTTGTAAAACCAAAGCACTTGGTTACTCCATTCACAACTATCGCCTACAATAATCCTCTACACGCGTAGGCAACACCCGCACATTCTAGCGAGAAACCTCATCATGGCACTGGGAGCTCAGAGGATGACTCCGCTCGTCGCTTCTGCAAACGCGCACCGACACTGAGCCTTTTCCATAACAAAACCAGCTTCCCAGGGTGTCCAACGTCCCTTGTGAACCTGCAGGAACCACGCAGCCCTCACCGCGCCTGAAATGCGCGGCGGAGGTTTGTGTGACGCAGATTTGGAAACGTGAAGTCAGCAAAAACCACCCCTTTCTCGGACACAATGGTAGGAACGACATCCATCCCACAACTTCCTGGATACTACTGGATTTTTTTAAACAAAGCAACAGCAGCATCTAAAGGCTCTGGCTTCAAGTTTACATTCAACTCCTCGCTGAGTCTCTTCCTGTTCTCCCTTACTTCCCCCCCTTCTGTACCCACCAAAATATGTATCTTTCCATAAACAGTAGTTTCCCATTTCTCCTGCTGGGAAACTGAAATCCCAATATCCCATTTTTGCTCTGTAATAGCCTTTCACCAGCCTCAACGCTTCAACCAGCAACGCCTGCCAGCACCCATTTACTGACGCCCAGTTCCACAGGGCCACCTTCACGCTTTCTAGCAAAATAACAAAGCTGGAAAATCCAAACAATTATTCCACTTGGGCACAGCACAACGAAAGCGAGAACTAAGAGTTGTGCTGCTCTCTGACATCTCCGAACTCCCGGAGAATGAACTCTCGGGGATGCAGGCACTGAATGTTTCCACATCAGTTTCTTCTGCTTCACTTGATCTTGCTTGAAACATTACCAAGCGCCTTGTCTGTCCTCTTTTGTCCTCTAACAAGGACAGAAATGGGGCAGATTGGAGTAGTTTGCTAATCCCAACCCCAGCAGTTGGCCACCCTACTGCAACAGCCATGGTAAACCTGCTAACTTTTCATGAGGGCAAGGTGGAGGGAGGGGAGGTGATCGTATTCAGTTATCTTTGAGGATTTACAGAGTTCTCCTTATAAAATAGGCTAGTACCAGAAGTGACATATTCTGTAGCTCCTCTACAGCTCATGGCTGAGTATGGCTCCTCCACACACCCCCTTGTGGTGGCAGCTCCTGAAAACCACAACTCCCAGTTCCTGCAAGGTGTATTCCTCACCTCCAAGTATTCTCCAGCACAGAAACCAAGTCTGCTCATGTATGAATGTGACATTTCAGTCACCAGCCCCTGCGTAGCGTTGTGATCCTTCATGCCATTGTTGTGGAAAGAGTTGAGGGGGAAAACATAGGACAGTCACGGAACACCACCTTGTGCTCATTTACGTGTTCTGCCAGAGTAGGAGCTGAAGCTGAGCTCTGTGGGACTCATCACACGCTCTACGGGTCACAAGCAGCTCAATTCTGGGATCTTATAGACATTACTCACCTCATCTATGTTTCTGAGCCACTTGCTGATGTTTTCAAAGCTCTTGGCATTGGTGATGTCGTATACTAGCATGATCCCCATGGCACCTCTGTAGTAGGAGGTGGTGATGGTGTGAAATCGTTCCTGCCCTGCTGTGTCCCTGCAGAAAACAGACAAGAGGAGGTATCAGAGGCAAGCTCGAAAGAGACAGCGTGGTTTATCTCTTAGAGAAGTGTGTGTGGCCCAGTAGGTGCTCTGTTGCACCACTGCCGAGGGATGCACGACATTTTCAAAGAGCGGTAGGAGACACTCCAACCTTCAAGGAGAGTGCACTCCCTCCCAGATACAGCTCAACACTCAGAGAAGAAGAGACACGTTTCACTAGGCCAGGCTCTGAAGGGTACAGAGACCTGGGGGTTGAAGTTTCTCTTTGGAACTTTAAAGGGGATTGTTTTTTCTTAAAACCACATTTCAGAGTCAGCTACGACAGAGACAGAAGAGACTGGGCTGGCTCAACGGGGCTTATCCAACTGGGGTGGCAGAAGATTAAGCTACTTGTTGAAGGGCAAAGTGGGAAGTTGCAGTAGGTCTTCTGGTATCTTACCGCAATAGGCAACCCAGTATCAAGTCATGGTAGAAATTTGTTCATTTTGAACTTTGGATTTTTCATTGACAAATTGAAACATGCACCCAAAAAGGAGAAACTTTTATTTCCAAGTCTCATCTCTCAGGGAAGCGTCTCGGACTTCTGAGCCTCGGTGGAACCCAGAAGCCAACAGGACGGAAACAGGAGCAAGAACTGCTCTACCAACACTTTGACAGGACCACAAGCTCCAGCAGTGGGAACATCTGAACCACCCCAGAAACGTCACTGTCCCGGACACTCTCCTATTACTGACCAGTTCTTCCCAAATGAATATAAAAATAAGCCACTTGCTGACCCAGTACTCCAGTTTCTGTAGGAAGATCTCACAACGCAGGTTGATGAGCGGTGCCACCACCAAGGTCAGGAGAGACTGGAACTGCGACCAGCCGTGACCTGACCCAACCGCCCACTCAGCACCACCACCATGGCCAAGAAGACCCCTTTTCATTTCAGCAGCTGCCGAGCAGCCATGACGACACTCACCATTTTCTGGAACTTGGACTTGAAACTATGAAGAATTTTGTTTTCAGATCAGTTTTATAAAAATCATGCTTCAACATGATCTTACATATTTATGTTCCTAAAATTTTAGGCCAATGTTTATGACAAGTAAGTCTAGAAGATGGACCGTTACTGTAACATTAAAACATCGATTTCTATAGGCAATATACAGAAAATTGGTCACGCAAGATCAATGACAGTGTGTGCTTTCCCATCTAAATTTGAGACCTTTGATGGAATGTGTGAGATTTGGTTAAACAAACTCACATGCCATTAAGTTGAGAATTAAGAGTTAACTGCGTATTCCAGTGTCTTTGAGAGGAGATAAACCCAAGAGGTGACATGTTCACAGACAGTTTTCAGTGACACTATTCACACAAGGTAGAATCAAAGGCGTCTCCCAATTTAAACTGGTCAAAATGAAGATTAAACCTTCCCTACCCGCCTTTAGAAGGACACGCCGTTCCCCCCTGACCCACAGACCCACATTTCCTCCGCTCACAAACCAGTAACCTCAGAAAAGATCACAGACTGGAGCTGAACTCTCAACTGCTCCCGAGGTCACAGCCAGTGCCTTGGCAGGACACGGGCACCACCAGGCACCGAGTCCTGGGAAAACTCTGCTCTCCCCATCGCCCCGTCACCTACAGTTGACCCAACAGACGCTGGCTGTAGTTGCCAAATCAATTTGTTTAAGCACACGTCAGATTTCTGGCCGAGGATCAGTTGGCAAATGGGGACTAAATGAAAAGCCTCAAAATCTGAAGATGCCGTGGAGGAAAAGTTCCTGAGATGCAGGGGAAATGCTCTACAAAGTTTCTTCTCCAAGAGCCTCCTCGGCTCTGTCTGGCTCAGACCCTAGATGAGGGGTTTGAGGCTGATTACTCCTGAGACTTTTGTCTCCTCCCAGGAGTTGACAAACCCCAGGAAGAAGGCAAAGAGCAGAGGAGGAGGAATAGGGGCAGGTCCCAAACCCGAGCACAGCTTTGTTCAGAGATGTTGTACCAGGCAACGCAGCGCAGAGGTCTGGATCGCTGCTGCAGCCTCCAGAGGCCAGCGAGTCCGGTCCCTGGCTCTACAAACGCTGAGGGACATCCACATCGTCCTTCAAAGGTGCTTGATGTTCTGCTGAAGACCTGACGAATGCTGGCTTGAATCCCATGCTCTCATTTCCTTTCTGCCCCATTTGGAAGCCTCTCCTGACGGCACACTGGGGCTTTCCTTAGTGCAAATTAAGGCCGTCAACCCTTGTCTGACGTTTCAGAGGTAGAGGAGTTCATTTCCCTTCTTTCTACAGCCACTTTCTGCACACTCAAACACAGCTCTTGCAGCTTCTCTGAATCTTCTCAAGCCACCTCAAGTTCTTTAGACCTTACTTACTGGCAAAAGGTCTAAGATACGCAGCCTCACCTACTGCTCTCTCGGGACTCGCTCCAACTTGCCCATGTCCAAGGAACACCCAGGACACTGCTCCAGCTGGAGTCATCTTCCTCACACAGGAATATTTGCTAGAACGTTGGGCATGTCTGCTTATGCATCCCACTCCCTTTCCTCATGATTAAGCAGATTTTTATGACATTTGAATAATTGATTACACTGATTATACAGAACTTGACAAGCTTGCATTTCTCTCTACTGGATTTCACAGGACTCCCAATGACACTTCTCCCATCAGTCAAAAGCAATTTGAATTATAATCCAGTCCTCAATACAATTTTTACTCTGCAACTTCATTGTTTCCTGCTTAGCTTAAAGACAATAACCATACCCTCTATTCCCTTATCTCCTATTAAAGAAAATATTGCCTCTCATGAAACTCGGGACAGGCTCCTGCAAAATATCTCCACGGAACTTTTACGCATTATTTGTTTTCTCTCGCGGGGAGTTCTGTACCCACTTGACAGCATCTTCACCCCAGTCGTTCCCCCCAACTTGCTTATAGCCAGCAGGACAGCGTCAGAAAAGCTCCCCCAGAGACATCAAGCCACACGGCATCGGGGATTCCTCCCCTCCTGACAAGGCCAGCAGCCGTCACAGGAAGAATTGAGATTGATTTTACACAATTTGGCGTTGGCCACACTTAGTTGTTACTCATTGCTTGTCACATCCCACGCGCCTACAGCTGACTTGCTCCATTAACTCCTCCCAGGCTTCTTCTGGCAAAAGAAAGCTGGGGAGGGAAGAAGCAGAGAACCTGGAGTGCTTCCCTCCCCCCCCCCTTTTTTTTTTAAATAGGTACTATGCTTGCCCTTTCCCCTTCTTAATGGATTCCCCATTCATTATTCAGAGATAACTCTTAATGGATGTGAGATTAGAGACCCGGCTGGAGCAAACAGAGGAAATGAGTTATGGTTTTCAAACTGCCTCCCACTGATGAACCCACCCTGGGCAAACGGCAGGAGACGATAGGAGCCCACACGCCGTGTTTACTGGCCTGCCCTTCCACCCTTCTGCTCCAGCCTCTAGGATGTAAGAGCACTCTCCAAAGCTATGGGTGTGCAATAAATCCTTCACGTAGGCAGGATCGTGTGGAAGCCAGCCGGCTCTCCGAGCTCAAATAAACGTAGACAAGGACTATTAAGGCAGCCAAGGAAAAAGAAGCCCTGCTGCACAGGAGGAAACACCGAACTCGGGTATTTTAGCTGCAAAATGGAGACAAAGAAGGTCATCCTGTGGGACGAGGGAAAGGAGAAGCCCAGGGAAAGTGAAAAATCTATTTAAATTATTCTCATGCCAACATTAAAGTATGCATAAGCTCTATCATCTTAGAGGTTTAACCAAGAGAGAAAGGAATTTCTGGGACAGCTTTCCGGTTGACCTAGCAGAGACTAAAGAAACCTCAAAATGTACTATGATTTGCTTATGAAATATTTACACGGGTGCAACAAGAAGAGATTACGTCTGATGATTTGTGAAGATCCTTCCAGTCCACAGAGCTCAAAATAAAGGTCTTCAACATATTAAACCAAATAATTCCTAGCAAAATAATCCTAAGAATTTTATTACTGTCCCACTGTTTCCACTTATAATATTTTTTTAAACTATGCAGCAGAATATCACATTGAAGGACCCGTACTGCTGACACCAGGCACACTCGGGAAGCTTCAGTGACTGGGTCTAAGACTTTCCTTCACAAAGGAGCATCTGTAAGATATTTCAGCTCTTCTGGAAAATATTCAGCTAGGAAAATAATAATAATAATAAAAAATCTGTGATGAGTGAAGTATCTAGTTGTTTTCTAGGAAGTCAGACTGACGTGCCAAGAGTATCTTCCACCTGGAGCTAGGCACATGGTGAATGGCCTCCAAAGATCTCAGCAGCAAGAGTTCACTTCTAGATGTTCTTAGGGTGATAGGAAAAATGAATGAGACTGATGGCAGCCTAGTTAGCGGTGCTGTCACAGCTCTGGCTGTTCACCACCACACTTCCTAAATGCAAGAACTTGCATATAACAGGGAATTTATACATGTGGAAAAGAAGAGGCCACAGAGATGCTGGGAGGGCTGTGAGGACAGGCTGAGATAGTTGGGGGGGGTCAGCCTGGAGAAGAGAAGGCTCCGGGGAGACGTTCCAGCCCCTTCCAGTCCCTAAAGAAGGGGGGCTCCAGGAAAGCTGGGGAGGGACTCTGGATGAGGGAGGGGAGCCCTAGGAGGAGGGGGAAGGGTTGGACACTGCAAGAGGGGAGATGGAGCTGAGATGTGGGGAAGAACTTCTTTGGTGGGAGGGTGGTGAGAGCCTGGCCCAGGTTGCCCCGAGAAGCTGTGGCTGCCCCATCCCTGGAGGGGTTCAAGGCCAGGTTGGAGGGGGCTTGGAGCAACCTGGTCTGGTGGGAGGTGTCCCTGCCCAGGGCAGGGGGTGGCACTGGGGGGGCTTGAAGGTCCCTTCCCACCCAAACCATGTGGTAATTCTATGATTCTATGAATCAAGTACAGAGCTGTGTCCCAGTGGAAGTGCCACCTATGACTCGGAAGATGTTTTGTTGTTCACCTACATTCACTCCTGTGCATTCACTTCAGTTATAAAATCAGGAGCCACACTCTGGACGCAGGAAAATCTGCAAGGAGAACCTGGGGTTTACACAGGAAACGTTCCACTGAAGCGTCCCTCTCTCCCTGAACCGCTGCAGTGGGAGCCAGGGCAATTCTGGAAACGTGTCACACAAGTACAAGTACAGGGTGAGTTTAAGTACAGGAAGCGGTGGTTAAATATAGATGCATCGCACAAAACATCTTCACCAAAAGACACTACTGTTCCAGCCACCAAACCACTGCTGGGCAAAACTCCTTGTACAGGAAGAGTTTAAACTATAAAGCCTAGATTATTTTTTTTTACATTTATTTTTCTCCATCAAAATGCATGCCATAGGAACTTCTTTTTCTGCTTTCCAAGTTTCATCTCAAATGTGAAGTTTTAAACTGGCAGGAACAAGAAGCAGATTCGGACAACAACCTCCCAACTCTGCAATGTTTAAAAGTTGCAATTTCATACAACTCAGCTCACCCAAACCCCTCTTCGTTTCCCTGAGCTGCTAGCCCCCACAATGCACACAGCTTCCCTAAGGCTTGCTGCTTCGTCTCCATATACACTGAAAACCCTCAGTATTCCATATTTTGAGGTTTTACATTTCATCACGACTGTTTAAGTTTAATCTGTGTTAAGTTTAATTTAATGGTTCCTTTAAGTCACTCCAATGTTTCGTCCCACCCTCCTGTCCCAGGGTAACTCCCAGCACCTGCCTGTTGGGGTAAAAAATACACCACCAATCAATTGTCCTTCCTCAGACAGCTCCATCTAAGACCTGGCCCTCACAAGGACGGTGACCCTTGGTGGCTTCCCCGCTGGAGCATCCCAGCACGCTGAGTTACTTCATCCTCCCAGTGCTTCCTCATCTACCGGCCACACAGTTTATAGAACAAAACCAACTTCCACAACCCTTTCCCTTGCAGGGCACAAACCAAAATAACTGAGTTGGCCAACTTCTGCTAAGGACCAGGACATGAGAAACAGCCAGGAGACAAGGAGCACACTCTGAGGGGTGGTAATGAGGAGGATTCAGAATACACTCATTAGGAAGGATGATAATTCAGCAGGTCCTACAGCAATGGAATGACTGCCGGGACAGAGGGGGACCAGTATCTCCTTCTAACTGGAACCCATCCATCTGCATCTACAAACCTCAATGTTATCAAACCATAGAAGATTTTCGTTAATGGGGGGCAAAATGGGTAAATGCAAGTTCCAAACCAATTCAAGTTTTGAAGTCTCAGTAGAGCTGGAGAACGCAGCAGCGACACGTGTACGAGTACAAAAACAGAGGGCAGGAGAAGCCATCAGCTTTCCTCAACTGATTTCTTACAGGGCGATTAAACCAGGAGAAAAGTCTCTAGTCAGACACACACAGAAAGCTAAAGGAGTTTCAGTTTTGTCTCAGGTTGGACTTCCCTACAGAAAAGCGGTCACCTTGTTGGCCAGCTGCGAAACTCCCCACAGTTTACTACAGAAAAACATAAAATTAGGGCAGACGTGGATTGCACTTTCTTGCTGATGCAAAGCAAGGAGACCAGTCGATTTACAACCATAAATTCGAGGCAGCTCCTAATTTAAAAAAATCCCAGTTTTCAAACACTTCCCACTAAATCACAGAGTGCAAGGATTCCGTCCTCCCAACCAGGAGACTCGCCAGCAGCCTGTCCATGGGAGCAGCCGGTAACCGTGGTTAGAAACCACACCAAACAGGTCTTAAAAAATGTTTAGGGAAAAACACAAAACACGGTTACAAATTTAGATAGCTGAGTGTAATCTCCGAAAGAGTAAACCCTTCTCAGGAAAACCTGCCTCTGAAAGCAGCCACCAGCAGGACATCACCCTGCAGCTTCCCAGATCCATTACTCACCAGATTTGTAGCTTGATCTTCTTTCCTTGTAATTCAACGGTTTTAATCTTGAAGTCTATCCCTAAAATAAACACATAAATAAGTAATTAGTATCTATTTTCAAAAAAAAAAAAAAAAGCAATTCCACATCAACTCACAACTGCTCCAGACACAAGAACAGCTTTTTCCCCTTCTTTTCCCAAACCCTCAGATAAGCCAGGGATGGCTGAGGGAGCTGGAACGCAAGAGGAAGGTGCCAACCAACATACACGGGGCATCAAAGGGTCTGTAATTGGGCAGTGGACACCTCCAGGTCACATTAAGATGATCTGGCTTGTAAAAGCTTTTAAGTTTCTCGCCTATTTTTAAGAAAGAAAAATATCAGGGTTTTGCAATTTTTCTGGAGAACTTCTATATAGGAGAAATTTGGGAATTTGGGTATCAACTTAGACATCCTGAACAAAATAGCAAGCTTTCTTCTTGGTTTGTTTTTTTGTGTTGTTTGTTGTTTTTTTTTTTTTTTTAAAAAAAAAGATTCTTTCCCCAAAATGATTAAACCGTAATATTTTGCAAAAATTATGTGAAATATTGTGAGGTTTTATTTTTTTTTTATGCAGATACCCCATCCTTGTAATACCACCATTTCAGAAGCCTCTCAAAAAACCTACTTTCCGCCCCCAAAACGTTCTCCTTTCCATTACTCTTGCCCGAGTAACCTGCCTGTGAGAATAACATTAACTACAGGTAACTTAATGCTTGTTACCTGTTTATCATAACTCAAAGCGGGCAGAGCCTACACCAGAGCATGAGACAAGACCCCTGACTGTTAAAAATCTTGCTTTTTACGCCATTGGAAGGCACCAAGAAGCCCTGAATTGTCTCTTGGTCTACAGACAGTGGAGCTCCAGCATCAGCAAGGGGAGCAGGAGGGTTCAGGCCACATGAAGCTTTCGCCCAGCAATAAAAGGTGAATTATCAGAATAAACCAGTGCCCGACGGCCACGTCTCCTCCTCCGGGCCCAGCCCTGCCCCAGCCTCTGACGTGGCACAAGTAAAGTGTGGAACCACCACCCCCAAAGCCAGAGTGAGCAGACACCACCGTGAGAGAGCAGGAGTAAGGGTTTTTTTACTTCAATGCCAACTGATACTAAATATTTCACAAGTTAATTCAGGGCAAAGCTGAAGGGGTATCACAGGGAAATAAGTTATCCATGGGATGTGCAAGGACTGACTGAAGAGGAGATGAAGGAGAGCTGCCCTGAGAAGACTCAGGAAAGAAGAAACCATCAAACTGAAGAGAGATCCTTAGCAGAAACTCGCATTGAAACCCGTATTTAATATTTGCATTATTAATTCTGGTGTAATAAACTGGCCTATCTGAAACCTACTGCTTAGAAAAGTGAGAGGTGCTGTACAGAGGACAATCAAAATAAGGAACCGCTGATCTTGAAGGCCGAATAAAAACAAGGGACGGGTGTCAGCAGTACAAAACCCAACATCACATGCGCTAACAATTTCTTCATTCCTTCTGGGAACCAGCAGCTGTTTCCAGATGACAAAGACCAAAGGGTGAGAAATTACCATTTTACTTCCAGGGGGTAACTCCAATCCAATGGAGAGACAACTCTACAACTGGGAAATGTCAAGTCTTGCAGCACCCGGTGAGAAACTCCCACCCGAGGCAGGGAAATCCAAATGCAGTCATTGAAGCCCTCAGTGAAAGCTCATTTGCGCAGTGGGTACAGACTCATTGCTCCTCCCCAGAAGAGACGGGCTCATCTTTTCGTGCCGCGGAAGACGAGGACCTCGTCTTCTCATGCCGCAGAAGATGACACATTCAAAACCCACCTGGACATGTTCCTGTGCAACCTCTAGGTGGACCTGCTTTGGCAGGGAGGTTGGAGTAGATGATCTCCAGAGGCCCCTTCCAACCCCATATCACTCTGTGACTCCCCCACCAGCTCCTCCACAGCAGAAGAAGCTTGAGGACCACGTCTTGTTGTGACCTTCTCTTCCCAAAGCTGCCTCCAAGAGCAGTGAGCACAGAGTACACCCAGCGGAGCAGGAACACCACCAGCAGCCGCCCAAAATGCTCCAGCGCTAATGAGATCTCAGAGTTCTGCCTTTCCATTCAAATCGCAGAAACCACCACCGATAATTTTTCATGCTTTCTCAAAATTTGTTTATATTTAGACTTTTTAAAAGGCAGCAGCTGCAATCACAAACTTCCCTCCTAAATCTACAAGGTCATTTTATAGCAAGTAAGATTAAATAGAATTTATGAAACACAGGATTACGTAAGGAGCCTCCATGGGAAGCCTGCCCTGAACTGCCCAAGTCCAGCTCCTTTCAGCTCTACACACAGCACACACTACTTCATTTTAACACTGAAGTATCACGTTAGTGAAGTCTTTTCACATAAAATTGAGGATGCCAGAGCCTCTCTGGGAAAGGCTGCACAGTTTTAAGCGGTGGAAGGAGGAGAATCCCCCTCCCACAGACCTGTGTCGTGCAGGAGCAGGAACAGGGACAGCACTTGTAGATGGTCCTATCACATATGTAGCCAAGAGGAAAATGGAGAATAACCCTTAAATGAACACCAAATGAAGCTGCCCATGGAGCCTTTTAGAGTTACCAAGTATTTTATAAACATGAACCAGGGTGTAAAGGGGCAAAATTCCCCATTTCTAAGGATTTAAAGCAGTGCAGTGACTAAAGGCCAAGATTGTCCACTAATTCCAGGACATCACCTTGGGACCTCCAGAGCTCCATTCCAGTGCTCCGTTTTCTTCCCCATTAACCAAAGCAGCACTTCATCACTCGAGTGAAATTCATGAATCAATACAGCTCCTAGCACACGTACACGGTTTGAAAAATGAACCCGCTGAACGATAAATAGCCAAGATACAAAACCGCCCCAAATACACTTAACTCTTCCCACGTTTTGCAGCGTTTAAGCGAGTTGTTTGCCGTGATGTAGCGCTCCTCAGCAACGCCAGCAAACAAACCGACAGCGCGTTCGCCAAGAGATCATAAATAAAAGGATTTTATACAGCCACGCTAACTTTTAGGCTCTGCCCAGATAAAGCAGGAAGTTTGACAGCCACTTTTTACGCGTTAAGATAAAGTGAGCTATTAACCCAGCCAAGGAAATTAACTCTTCTCTGCACCGGGAGGGATTTAGCTAACCCGAGTGTTTGGGGAGAAAATAAATCTCTAATCCCACGTTATACTCAGCTTCCACTCCAATTACAATATAATACTGGTTCAGCCTTCATAAGGGAAAGACTGTTATAAATAGCAATGACTATTTGCCTCTAAATGCTCTCAAAGCAGTTTTAATGGGCTACAAAAACTAGACTTTTGGATTCTCTAATGCCCATTCAGTTGGGAGTCGCCAGCGCCATCGTGCCAGCAGAAACACCCAGGCTTCAGAGAGGAGAGACTACAGGCACGGGCAGCTTCCAGCAACGTTAAGCTCAGGCAAGAGTTGAAGAGGGTAACGGGTATAAAAACCGAATGGCACGCAGGACGGCCACGGTACCGTCACGGGAGGATAATGACAAATGACAGAACTAATGAATTAAAGATGAGCATGAAATTACTCCCTCATTAAGCGTCGATAAGATATTCATCGACTTCAAGAAGGCAAAGTGGAACTCGCAGAAAAACCTGGGAGTGTATTGCCAGCTTATTAAACGCTTAATGCAACTCTGTACTTTCAAATACAAGTGTGGAACCTCACACCGTTTGACAACGTCTCCTTACAGGCAGGTCATCCCAGGTTTCCAGCTCACTTTGGGATCTCCTTCCAACGTCAGGTCTTCTACCAGTTGCTTATAGCAATATATGGCCCTAGCTCTGGCCAAAAAGTGAGCTTTAAAGAAGACAGAAGCTATTTATGGATTCTGAGGGTTACTGGTGTTCGAGTACAAGGCTTAAGAAGCAGCGTTGGTTGATCTCATGGTACGTGCAAACAAGGTCTGCCCTTACACAAACACTGGAAGTCACGGGCTGTGAACACGCAGGGCCAGAGGAGCTGCAGGAGCCGGAGGGTCAGGTTTGTGCATCAGGCTACGGAAATCAAGCTCCTCCGTCCCTGCACCAGCAGAGGTTACTGCCAACAGCTCCCGACAAAGCATTCCGGCTTTATTTGTGCAAGTTTAAATATCTGAATGTCTTGGTGAATACACAACTATTTGCTCAACGGTTTTGAGTTTCCATTGCTCTCGGACAAAAGCCATTAATGAAGACCCAGGACTTGCGTCAGCAGAAGAGTGTTTTAAATCCATAATGGCTGCATCCAAACAGTTATATAGCACTTTACACCCTTCCCAAGCCCCTGCCAAGGTTTTCTAAAGATCACTTATATTGCTAAATCGCAAACCGACCGTTCTCGAAAAGCGAAAGACAGAATGCCATCGGTACAAGGCCGGGGGGGGGGGAGAAAAAGTTATTTTCCAGTCCATTTCAGAGCTACAAATGATGAGCTGGCCCTTTTCAGAGAGCACGAATTTTGTTTGCATTCTTTTCCAAACAAAGAGAGCATTGAGCTCAGGGAGGACGCGGGGCGGGAGGAAGCGGAATGTAGGGCAAGAGAGGGGCAAGGCAGCGGTGCCAGGAGCCCGACAGCCGACCTGCACCACAAACCAGCATCCGACACAGCCTTTAAAGACACGTATTTTGCATTTCATTTGTTAGTAATCGCTTTGCAAATACACTTTAACACAGTACGTATTTTCAACTCATGGAAGAAAAGCAAGCCTGCAGAAATTCCTACTTGAGCCTGGTGTCTTTAAGCTGCCCACCTTGGTGCTGCTACAGGCTCTGGCCACGGCACGTTCTTCTTCTGAACAGTGTACTGAAACTGCAGCTTCGACACCCAAATTAACACAGTCAGGCCACAGACATATTTTTTGATGAGCACCAGGAGTCACTGTGCTGGCCCCTTCCAGGCACCAGGAGCCCCTTCTGTCTGCAGCCCTCCTGCTGGTCATGGGTTCTGGGGGGCACCAAGGTGCTGGCGGGCACCAAGGGTTCACAGCCTGAGCAACAGCACTTTCTCCAGGGCTCTGGAGGTGACATCCCCCCACTAATCCACCCCAAACACCTAAAGCACTGGTGGAGCTCTGGCTAGCACTTCCATGGCCACAAAAGGACATAAACCTTATCTTTACTGCCCGGTTTTTTAGCAATTCCAGCCTTGAGTAAAGCAAGACCCAGCAGAAAGAACTCTATGTGCTACCTTTCTTTGAGTTAACAACTTCAAATTCACCAAGCGAGAAGAAACGCAGCCTTCGACACCCAAATTAACACCACGCAGAGCATACACTAACACAGGTATTACACTAAGAGGTATCAGCAGAACAGCAGCATCACAGAGAAAACCTTCAGGATCCTTCAAGGTGTGCTTACAGCTTATGGCAGGGCCCAACAAACAGCTCCAAAATGTTTTTATTTAAAAAGAAAAAAAAAAAAAAAGGCAATAAAAGAAGGCTTATAAACAACAGGAAAACACAGCTATAACTAAGCCTGGAAGCTTTTAAAATTAAATTGTAAATTGTGAATTAAATTGTAAATTGAAATGCTTTGTTTAGTCCATTTATACAACTGATTATGAGATCTCTCAATTCTCGAGACAGATTTATAATACTCCAAGACTGTCTTAAGTTTAATACCTTCATGCAGAAGACTACTTCTGAACCAAACGCCTATGCCAGATAGTGCGTTACCAAGTTCATTCAAGTTTTGGGCACAGCACTAATAAAAGAGCAATTCCTCTAACCCCTCCCAGTAACAACCTTTCCAAACACACCAAGTCCAGGACTACAAACTCTCTGAAGCCCATGCAATTCCTACATACAGCTTTAATGCTTCAGAATGTTATTTTACTAAGAATACGCAGACATTAACATCTGTTACCAGTGAAGCAGTTCAGATCAAAGATTTTGTAAGAGAGCTTCGGGTGTAAATAGAATTCCTCCTTCCAAAGTAACCCAACACAAGCACATCAGTCAAGAGAGGAGAGTCTTTCAAAATATTTATGCTACAAGGTATTGATACCTACACAGCATGAACATACAACATTCCCAACCACACTCAGCATTTTTAGTATGAATACTGTTTTTCAGAGGCTTTATTGGCTTTTTGAAGTTCCTTTCCCTTCTTCACACCTTCAGCACAAAGTCTCAGCCCTGGGTTTTCCAGGCGTCAACACTCGATCCTGGGAGCTGGGGCTTTGCTGAGACGGTTCTTGGCACTGGGAGTGAAAGGTGTTGGAAGCACAAGGTTCGGAGAGAAGACTTTATTTCGGAGGAGCAATGACAAACCCCAGGCCTGGTGATCATTCTGTGCCCAGGCACACTGCCACCACTTGATGCCAGCTCCACAGAGACCTTTGCAAGCACACATGGAGCACACAAACATCTAGGAACCTGTTTTAAAGAACCTTAGCTCCTCATCTTATAGAAAAAAACCCACACCAACACACAAACCCCAAAAAACCCAAACTTGCTCTTAGCAAAACTCAAATTGAACTGTTTTGATACTGCTCTTAAGAGCAGTTCACTTATACCTGACAAATTTACAGATTATATTATCTGGTAATAATCTCCACCCTCATTCCTCAGAAGCAAATACCTTTATTTATTTTACTTCAAGGGGGCCTTTAAGAAAGATGGGGTAAAACTTTTCATCCCCATTCAGACTGTTCTGGAAGAGAAACTCAAGCTATTCACAGACTCATCCTTTGGCAAAAGCTTGTGCGAAAGTGTAAGTTTTATCAGAGAGAGCAAAATTCAGCTGACACAGTAGGGAAGAGGAGGAAGGCTAGCTGGGATAAGCTCTACAGTCACGGCGATTCTTCCTGAAACACAGATTTGCTCCCTTTGGCAAAAAAACCCATAGCATTCAGCTGCAGTAGAGAGAAAACCCTTAATAACTGGTCTCTAACAAGGAGTTGGAACTCACATCATCCTCCCCTACTGCCTGTGGCTTACATCCCCCGTGAACTTCTCTAGCAGGTGGATCTCTGTGGCTATTGATGCTCTGGGAAGTCTTCTTTCTGAGGAGAAAATTGCAATAAAGCAATAAAAGGAGTCACTAGACAAAGTCTCACACCCCTGCTTACTGAACCAAGTCTGAATGAGATTATCAGAGAGATGGAGACAACGAGGAGACCCGAAAACCCAGACTTTTTGGCTTCTTTTAAGCAGTATTGAGTAATTGTAGATCTGGGGAAGGAACTGATCTTTTCGGTCAGAAGTACTTTCTCTAACAAGACATTTATTCATCAGGAGCAAGGGATTGCATTGCACTTCAACTTTTCCTGTCTTTAGCCCTGCCCACACGTAGCACCATCGGCTCCCAGGGAAGGGGCAGGGAAGAGGGACAGGCAGTGGGACCAGCAAGAAAAAATGAGCCATTGAATCAAAACGAGAAGCCTATCGATGCTCTAGATGCAAACATGCTGTCCTGAGCCTAAACTCGGTGGGCAATTCTAATTTTGCCCATGCTTCTGTAGGAGGATGTACAAACAGTGACCGTGGCAGCTCCACACCTCTTGGTTTTACAGTGCTGAATCCACCCTCCTCTCCAGCTTTCAAATACATTTCATCTCATGAATAAACAAGATAATAACTAAGTAAATAAGCCAGCCAGCCCTCCTCTTCCAGGAGAAAGCTCACTTCGCATGCACTGATGATTCTCCTTTGTGTATGTGTACACATACCTGCAACACAGACCTGTCTCCAGCCTCCCATATGCACATATTGCATGGAGAAAGCTACGCTCTCCAGCAAGACTCCTCCTTTTGTCTCATTTTCCTTGACCTCACACTAGAACCTGCAAGTGCAGCTACTGCTGCAGGCAACCCCAAAAGCTGAAGGGCCCTTACCCACTACAAGCAAACACCGCTCTAAGACAAAGCAGAAATGGGCAGCTATAGGAAAGAAAATTAATAATAAATTTAATAACCGGAGATGAACACCCAGAGCCAGGCAATGGATTGCTGCTGTGAGCCTAAGGGAACCCCACACAAACCGCTGCACAGCAAAATAAACTGTAACTAAGGTAGGGTACCCACTGCAGACAGGCGACAGACAACACTTCGCGGTTACGTGAGGCCACGTTTTCATTTTAACTCAAGGCTTCTACGACACTGGTCAGACCTAAAATAAAAGCTTACAAAAAAAAAAAAAACCAAACCCCAAACCTACACTAATTCACAATGCAAACTTACATGAGTCTCCCTGCAGTCTGTGAAGTCACCGTGACTCAGGAGATCTACCTGGCCTCGGGCGAGGGAGCGCCCACAGAACCTCTCCAGCCGGAGCAGCTCCAGCCCAGGCAACGAATGGAGCCAGCGCAGGACCCCCCTGGCCACCACGGCTGCTCTGAGGGCCAGCAGCAGCCCCCAGGACCAACAGGGAGAGTACCAGAGATCACAGAGCTGGTGACAGTGAAACAGCCTCTTGCCTGACTTTGCTGTCCTCTTTTAAACCTTCAATTCCATCATTGTTGACATTCAGTGACCAGGACCTAACACAGCACCGGGAATCAGAGCAGACAATGGATTTACGTGGTAGAAAAACAGAAATTCAATGAATTTGTGTGTTTCATTGTCTCGCCTCCTCCACACTAAGTTCTCCCCAGTGCCGTGCACAAACCAGAGCAGCCTCAGGAACTCACTCCTCCTGCTCTGCAAGGTTTCCAGTCGTGACAATTCAGCACTTACAGAGCACCAGAAGCTGCACCTCAATAAAGTGACACACACCTTCCATGAAAGCTCAGGAAAGGCACTCTCCCTTACCTCCAGCAGTCTCAGGAAGCCCCACAACAACTGGGACAGAAAAAACATGCAGGAAGGTGAGAGTCCTGTTTGGAGCCTGGTTTGATGGAGCCAACCGTGGGAGGGCGATGGTAACAGAAACACATGACTTAATTACTGTAATTCCACCAGCTGCAAATGATGATGTGATTAGTGTTACGTTTTATTTCCTTCTCTTTCCCACACAGCCAGTCTCTGGTGTCCATCCTCACACCCTCAGACTGAGCCCAGCACCCAGAGGCCTCTCCTTTCCCAAAGGACCTTCCCCGGGTGCTCTACTGGTCACCCATTCCCTCCACAACCCATTCCATACTTTTTTTTACTGCCCCCATGGACTATCTCATGGGTAAATATTCACTCCTTTATCTTGAGGTCACGAGCCTCAGTCCACCCCACCCTGGCAGCAACAGCGGCACAGAAGCCTTTTTCTTAGTAGCATTTGTAGTAATACAGAGAAACTACCGAGGAACAGCTGTATCTTCCACTGCCAGGGATCCACGGTATCCTGAAAATTGATATTTTTGTAGAGCAGGCAGCAAGAAAAGTAATTGTGACCACACCTCTCTCCAAAAAGATAAGCTAAAGGTTCTTAAGGTTCGTGCTATCTGCCAGCGTGGTGGTGTGTATCCTAATAACCACTCCGTTACTGCCAGCATCTCTCTTTAGCAATGTGGCAGATTCTCACAATCCAAGCAACCAACTCACTTTTAGCATTTAGCACAAGAAACTAAACTAGAGATCCCTCCTTCAGTTTTTCAGCAGGATTTTATAGTATCTTTATAAAACTGCCGTTACAGGCCAAGTTTCCCTAATACCCTAACAATACAGAGAAACTCCAGAGCTGGTGCTGTTAAAGGAAAACGCGCCCATTAGCGGTAGAGCTGTTGCCAGACCATCTCCTACCAATTAATCTATTCTTAACGAAGCAGATGACAATCCTGCGAGCCGGCAGCTTCTCGGGGTGACCTACATTCTGCCACTGCGGGTGCCTGCATTTTGTTGTGCTTCCAAACGCTCTCACACATCCCCAACACACAGGCAAGGACTGGGCGTTGCAGGGATGTTTGATTTATGCAAATCACCACTAACTGATACGGGGGACTCAGCTGAATATTCATTTTGGTGACAAATCCACTCCCGCGGCTTATATCCCCCCCCCCCAATATCTAGCTTAATCCCCTCCAAACAATGGAAGGTCATTGTTATCCAGTGACCTCTTATCTGGGAAAGGCCACACGCTGGGAATCCATTCACGTCCCCCCTGTTTGCAGAAGCGGGGGGGTCCTCAGGCCTTTTCCCCATCGGCAATCCCCTCCCCAGAGCTTTCCAGCTCCTGCCCCAAATTCCACCCGCAGCCAGTTCAGAGACTGAACGACAACCTTCAGAATTGCCAGATTCAGGAGTGAAGGGCACTTTCCCAACTTGAAATTCTTTTTGAAGTGTTCCTGTCTGCCTTCAAAGCGGCAGAGAAGCCGTGAGCGTGCAAGCTCCCTTTGTGCATCAGTTCGTTTCAAGGATATATATTAAATCTAGGTCAAGACTACAGCCTTCTACCGCACCAAAAACCTCCTCTCATTACTGGCCTCGCTGGAAACCTCAGCCGGCATTCTTCACAGATTTATATTAAAAACACAAGTTAACACCTACATGTAATTCTGGAGGACATCATCACAGAAGTCAATATTGCTACCAGAAATTCTTTAAGAGCGTCTGGGGGCAGTATTAAAAAAATAACAATCAAATAATCAAGGAGAGAGAGGTGTTGTGAGCTGTGTGCTCTCCATACCCCAGGCTGCTGCACCTCCACAGCAAATGTGACCTTCCACAGTCCTCGTCACTTACATCAAAAATGCATTTCAGATCATGGAGCCCAACCATCAACCCAACACTGACAAACCCACCACTGACCCATGTCCCTCAGCACCACGTCTTTTTCAATCCCTCCAGGGACGGGGACTCCACCACTGCCCTGGGCAGCCTCTTCCAAGGCTTCACAACCCTTCCCATGAAGAAATTGTTCCCAATATCCATCCTAAACCTCCCCTGGCAACACTTGAGGCCGTCTCCTCTTGTCCTATTGCCTGTTCCTTGGGTGACTACTCCTCTCCAACAGAAGGAAGTCCATTTCCTTGCCACTATGCACTGGGTATTTGCAGACTTAACTCTTTACCTCAGCTGGAACACAGGCAGTAAGACTTTCCTTTTCCTTTTTTTAAATTCAGATTATGCCCATGCATTTAGGTCTCAGAAGCCACAAGGCTGTAAGGAAGCAAACAGTATCAACACGGCAAGAATTCTATCAAGCTGCTTCTCCTCGAGTGGCATTGTTGAGATGTTTAATAGATTGATTACAAGGTGAAGTGCTGTTCATCCTCATACCTGGAATTGAAACAGCAAATCCAAATAATCAGAGGTAAGAAAGGCACCATTACCATTCAGCACACCATTGCAACTGAGGTCCCATCACATGTACCCACTGGAAGGCACTTTAAAATGGCACTGCCTCATTAAAGAGTGGCATGGACAGTGATTAACTAAGGATTTTACATCTATCTCAAGTTCCAGCTCCCTTACTCTATCTACTGTGTACATTTAAATACTGCTCTGTAAAGTAAAAAGGTAGAAATTAAGTTTCTTTGCAAAGATCAGTAGAAAACACAACTTTCCTGTTAAGTGAAAATAATGACTCCTTCAAGGGAAGAACTAAGATACAAGAGCTTAAAAACATTAATTAGAGGTGCCTGACTGGAGGTCTGTAGGGAAAGATGCTTTAACGAACGAAAGCTAAATCCACAAGAGCTCAAAACAGCCTGGTTTCTAGTAACCTTTCCTTGAAAGGCATCACGTCCTCCTCCGTGTCCAGAGGGAGCGACAATGGCACAGGCGTTCATGCCTCAGCTCAAGCCACATTTTTGGGTGATTAACAAGTGGACCACTGGCAATTTACATTGATGGAGACGGCTGAGGCGGCACAGAAACCCCACATGCTTTTCTACCTCTGCCAAAGCAAGAGGGTAGGGGGCGTTGGGGAAGCTCTTTACTTACCACAGCAGTGCCCCCGTGAAGCCTCCAAGGCATTAATTGCTGAAGAACATGCGACGGCCACATCCAGCCGTGAGCGCGCTGGTGGTACGGGAAGATCCCGGGAGCAGAACTTCAGCCAGTGGGAGAGGCGTTGGTGGGACAGGTTTGATTCGAGAGATGGAACTCTCCATATCAGGGCCTGGGCAAAGTTCAGGAGATAACCAGGGCAAGGACCATTTCCCAACGAAATGGATGCAGACACCAGGTTCTGGATATCAAGTGACAGCCATTTGCAACAGCTAAGAATCCGGCACATTTAACTTCAGCATCAAACCAGTTGATGTGTTCAAAGCAGAATTTTGGGTGCAGTGAGTCTACCCGACACTCACGCCAATCGGACTAGAATTGAGATCCCAGAGAGTCTCCCGTGGGCACATGCAACAGGGACAGAAGCCATTTCTCAGGCCAGAACCCACTAGGAAGCCCCCTCATCCTCCCCTCCCCAGCCACCTTCACCTCATTTATGAGCCCTTTTGTCTAATGAGGTCTAACTACACGCAGCCTGTAACACTCGGGGTCAGGCAGCCCCCCGTATCTGAAGGCACATTTCAAATTTACATGTAAAAAAATCTCTGCTCAGAAAGAAAACTGAAGCTTCCTGTTGACACCACCTCCGCTGCCACCGAGACCCACCGAACCACGCACAGTTTCTGCACAGGCACTTATTTCTTCCAGAAAAAAAGAAACTTTCTCATTTTGTTATTCCAGCAGCTAAACCTTACAGAAAAGCCCCACAAACAAAACAAAAGAAAATGAACAAAGGAACTATTTTAGTGATGTTTTATGCATACCAAGAGACAAGGGAGACAATAAGGTTTTTATTCCCAAGGTAGTACAGGGGGAGAAAAAAAAAAAAGGAAACGAAACAAGAAACAGCACTCACTTGAGAGTTCTTCCCAAGAGCAATGATCTCTGTTTAGTGTCTGTTAATTCTAGGTTTGAGGCCTGATTTAATTCTCTGCCATTACATCTTTCATTTTCCAATATACTCAATAAACTCTGGCCCAGGTAGCAGAGCTCCGGCACCTTTACCAGCACAGATTTTCTGGAGAGTGTCACATGAAGCAGCCATTGCTCCCTCCGAACCCCTTTTGTCACCAAAGCCCACGAGGTCCCCAACTAGAAGTCACGGAAAGGAAAGGTTTGGTCTCCAGCAAGCCGTCAGTCCACTCAAAAATTGACAACTAATTGGAATTCTACTCTAGACCATCGAGCATGTGCTCTAAGAATGTTCAAGTTCAATTACAGGCGATTAACTCAGTTCTCATGCATGTCTTCGCCTACTTGTTAGAAAATAAATAAGGCAAACGAATCTGCTTTCGCACAAACTCCTGCTATTTATGAAACAGAAAATTTATCACTTCTTTCTGTAGCAGTAATTTTGTCCTCAAGTTACATAAAAATAAGATTCAAGTTAACACTTACCCTGGCTAGTTTATACTCAGCAGATTGACAAGACAGAAAACACATAAATAAAGGGAAGTAGACTCATTCAGGAAAAGCATTAGCTTTGTCAGAGGCGGGTACCGCATCTTGGAGGTCATGAAAAAGATTCCACCAGTCAATAAAGAGCTGGAAGCTGAAGAAGAGCCCAGAAGCTCTCTCTCTGCCTCCCCAACTTCCGTAACGACGACCTGCTGGAGCTACCTGCAAAAAGGAGAGCCCATCACTTAACACTTCCAGAGCAGACACCTTGCTGGAACGTACACTTCACAGCAGGTCTTGAGTTTTCCAAAGATGTTCAGTCAGTGCAGGAGGGCCAGGCAGCTACTGCACCAGCTGCCTTTTCCAACCCATGGGGAAGAAGGCACACGCTTTTAAGTGACTACTTATTGCTGGAAAACCACATTTCTTTCACTACAAACAGAAAGTATTCCCGTTATTTATGAAAGTACCCTAACTTGAGCTACCTAGACCACACCACAGCAGCAAGTGAAGCTCTAACTGTTCACATCAGAGAGGCACTGACACTCCTCCAGCCCCGAGCGCTGCAGCAGAGGCATCCTTCCCGTCTACCAGGGGATAAACTGGAGATAAGCTCTGGCCCAGCCCTTTCTGGGGAAAATTCGCAGTGCGGAATTGCTGGTTAAGGACACACCTATTATTTCCTACCCAGACTCCGGAGAATGGCATTGTGTCTAGTGTTAAATATAGTACATTCAGCTCTGAGGCTCCATCGCTTGCGCTATTCAACGCGTATTTGAAGCCGTTACCACATGAGTGAGGGGGTTTTCAGTTACAGAACATCAACTTAGGCCTACACTCCCATACCCAGCTTTCATAAACAGCCTTAATTTAAGAACCCTTCAGCATCAAGAACCACAGAGTGAAAGCACGGCAGCGGGTGTTTCTCTTTGCTTTAAGCCAAGCTCTAGGAATCCGTAAGACCGTTCCCACACCCGGAGCTATACGGCACAGCGGGACGATGAAACTTCCCCACTCTTGGAGGAGATCAGGGGTTCTACCACCAGACACTTCCACCCAACCTCTTTAAATTCTCCCGTGAGAAGATGAATGGCAGTGTTATCAAGCTAATTAGAAGGAAAAAAAGCTTTAAGTAAAAATAAAATTTAAAAAAAAAAAAAAAAAAAAAGGCCTCTTGCTCCAATATTGCCCAGAAGCATCACATTTGTCAGTATCTCTTGTCACCTTTTTAGCTATTCCCGATACTGTGACACTCAAGTTGAATGCACAGAACCTGAGAAACAGGAATTATCTACCTTTGGAAGGGTGGAAAAAAAATGGCATGTCACACGACACACCTAGAATCAAAAGTTATTGCTACCCCAAAAACATGGCCTGTCCCCAGGCCAAACTGGAGGCCGTAAGACTTGTTTGGATTCCTTCGTTTGCTGAACGTTGCACCTCACCTGCACGGGGAAAAAAGCCTCAAGGCAGCACCTCGCCAGCTCTCTGCTCCCGTGGAAAGCCGATGAGAACCGATGCTCACTTGCAAGGCAACCACAGAGACTCCTGGCTTCAATCCTCACAGAATACGCCCATTTCCCTTCGCTCTGCAGGGAGCCAGGAGTGGTCCCAGCCATCCCATCCCCCTGAAGGACCCTCTCCGACCCCCTGTACCCCACATCTCTTCTGCAACGAAGCCCCTGACTGCAATACCGACAGGGACAGTGTCAGAAAGTGACATCAGGATTTATACAGAAAGAACTGAGGTTATAGACGAGCTTTAGCAGTAGCTGGACCTGCAACACAGTGAGTTACGGGGTGAGAAACCACAGTGCTGACAGCAGCTCTGCCCAAAGAGGCGCCTGCTCGGAGCTGTGCTGAAGCTCCTGCAGAAGCTCGCTGAGGAGCACCTCACCTTGCTCCCAGCAAGACATCACACGCCTGCCTTATCACTTGTTTCTTCTGCCTCTTCAGAAACCACTTGGTTAGAAGCTCTTTACAAAGCTGGTGGCCATTATCTAAGGCTCTGAAGATCAAAAGGAGACTCCCAGCGGGAATCTCGCCAGGCTTTAGCGCTTTTGATCCCATCCAGCAGCAGCTGGGAGTTGGGAACCGCAGCCCAGGTTCTGTCATGGCACCCAGGGCCAACAGCGAGACTACGGCAGGCTGTGGAGCTGCAACAGCCCACAGCAGGGCCACATCAGCTCAAGTTGCCTGGGGTCCCTTCTAGAAATATTTTGATTACCCCCAGGATGGAAATCCCAGCATCTTTTATTTCTGTCCCAGTCACAGATCACCCTCAGCACAATTTTTCCCCAATATCAGCTAAGTTTTCCCTGCTGTGACTCTCGTCCTCAGCGGCAGCCTCTGCAGCACCACAGCAACCCCCCCGGGACCCCAGCCTGGGCAATCGCATCCTCCTGGTTCCCAGGCTGGGTCACAGTCTTGGGCACGCCGAGACACATGCCCTGTGGCACATGGCCACCATGATCGGGCCACTTGTGGTCTAGCACTCGCAGGTGGAGCTTCTGAGCCCCCTTCCATGCAAACCACCAGTGTTTCTGCTCACTCAAGTAGGAATGAGAAGCACCAGATCCCCCAGAGAACCCACATTTCTGGTCCACGCTGTCCCTGACATAACACCCGTAAGTACCAGACCCAAAGAACTAGCCAGTAGCATCTTTGGTTTTGCCAACCAAAGCTACTCGAGTAGCTAAATAAAATAAAAAAAAAAATAAATAAATTTGTTGTTTACTGGCAAGATCAAAAAGTTCCGTTGAGATGAAAGCATTTCGCAGCATGCTTATGGAAACAGAAGCGTTGGTGGGATTCATTTACCCAACAATTAGACAGCTATATTTAAGCTACACATCTAAGCTCCCTCCAAAGTGACAGAGAGGCGTGTACTGCCACGTTCAGATAGATGGAGTTTCTTATTTTCCTTCGCCCCAGTTACAGCAGGAGCAGAGACAGCTAGCCCGTGCTGACAGCTCAGCTTCTAACAAGCGAGGTCTGGGAGGAACATCGTTTCAGAAAAGGAAGGGAAGAGGACGAGACGCAGACTGCAGCAAGCGTTGGAAGGTGTGAAATTAAGATTTCTACCTACACAACTGGAAATACCCAGATACTGGTACCATGCCCGGGGTTAGAAGGGCAGGAGAGACATCCCTCGGCACATCAACAGGTCAGGCATTAATTGCTTCATTCATACGTCCAGATGCCTGAAGTTAATAACTGAACATCTGAAGTAAAACATGAAGTCATCTTTACTCTAAAAGACTAAAGAGTGGCAAGACCAAGTTGAGACAGAACCATCTCAGAGGGCAGAATAACTTGCCTTGGGGACCAGGTGCACATCGTTCAGCACATGTTGCCATGAAACAGCCACAAGAGTTTGATCTCAGAAGCCAAGGATGACACAATTAGACAAGACCAGCTTTAATGAACCTCCTGATAGCCTCGTAAATCAAAGGACAGGTGAGTAGGGGTACCCCTGACCTAAAATGGGTAAACACTTGAAATTATTTCAGTAGTACCCTTCTCCGTAACCACATCTTTTGAGGTTCTGAAGCTCAGATCTTGGGCCAAGACAGCCTCCCACTGAGGATGCTATCTTCATCAAGGACAGTGGGATCCAAGGCATCCTCAGCAGATTTACAGACAACACCAAGTTGAGTGGTGTGGTGACACACCTGAGGGACGGGATGCCATCCAGAGGGACCTCGACAGGTTGGAGAAGTGGGTCTGTGTGAAACTCATGAGGGTCCTACCCCTGGGTGGGGGCAACCCCCAGGCCCAGCACAGGCTGGGGATGGAGGGATGGGGAACAGCCCTGCCCAAAAGGGCTTGGGGGGCTGAGGTGGGTGAAAAGCTGGCCATGAGCTGGCAACGTGGGCTGGCAGCCCAGCAAGCCCCCCGCCCCTGGGCTGCATCCCCAGCAGCGTGGCCAGGAGGGCCGGGGGGGGATTNGAGAAGGCTGCGGGGAGACCTTGGAGCCCCTTCCAGTCCCTAAAGAAGGGGGGCTCCAGGAAAGCTGGGGAGGGACTCTGGATGAGGGAGGGGAGCCCTAGGAGGAGGGGGAAGGGTTGGACCCTGAAAGAGGGGAGATTTAGGCTAGATATTGGGGAGAAGTTGTTCAAACTGAGGGTGGTGAGAGCCTGGCCCAGGTTGCCCCGAGAAGCTGTGGCTGCCCCATCCCTGGAGGGGTTCAAGGCCAGGTTGGAGGGGGCTTGGAGCAACCTGGTGTGGTGGGAGGTGTCCCTGCCCAGGGCAGGGGGTGGCACTGGGGGGGTTTTATGGTCCCTTCCCACCCAAACCACTCTGTGATGTTAATCACAGCCCCGTTGGACTGTGGTACTGAAGGAACTCCCAGTTCATAAAGCATCACGCCGCAGCAGACCCATGTTATGCTGTGTCCAGCACTGTTCCCAATCCAAAAACTGCTTTAGCATATCTGGCATGTGTAGAGCTGATCATTAGTCCAAATATGAAAGAACACCAGTTTGAAAAGCATCCTTGAGGAAAAAGCTGTACAGGTATGGATGTCAGCACGGCTCTCCCATATTTAATGGTAATCAAGTGAGCAGGCCTCTCTCGGGGAGCATTAAGACAGATTCTGGAAATGCACAACACACAAACGGGTATTTCTCCAGGTTACACAGTATAAAGCAGTCACAATCCCAGTGGGAAAGAAAGCCTTGAGTTGTTTTAGCTACAAAAAAGAACAAAAACATGCAGAGACTTCTACTTAAACCCACACAAGACTTCTAGTTACACCCACACAGAAAAGCGCACACAGTTTCATACCGAAACACGAAATATTCAAGGCTTGCAGCAGCAGCTCCGGGCTCTTTCTTGTTTCCCCAAGGCCAGACAGGGAATTCCCAAAGCACTGGGAATTTGACAAGCCTGTTTTTTACAAAGCATTTCTGAAGAATCTTCCCCCCCTCAGCAAGGGTTACACAAAACCCACACCAGCTGAAGCCCTTCTCCACGTGTCATCAGAAGGTCACACAGCAGAACAGGCGCCGGCAGCCGCTGCCAGGGGAATCCGTGCAACCTGCTCTCGCCCAATGTCTTTCCCAGGCGTTTCTCAACCCCAGGCGGGATGAAGTTTCCTGGCAGGAGCCGCCATCCTTCCCGAGATTCTCCTGCTCTTCCCTCCACGACGCCGCTGACAAGCAAGAACATGCTGCCCTTCCACCGCTCCAGAGAGGAGGAGGAGGAGAAGAGCAAGCCGTTGCCACCCGAGTGGTGGAAGTGGCCCACACCCTGGTCCCGAGGGCTGCAGGAGCAGGTACAGCCAGCGTGGCCTGTCAAGACACAGCACTGCTGGACTAGAAGCAGCTACATCTGATCAGCACAGCCTAAAAAAATCTCTTCAAGTTAGGATTACCTCTCTTCTATCTCCTGATGAAGTATTTATCCTCAGAC
This sequence comes from Arenaria interpres, assembly GCA_013399435.1. NCBI lineage: Eukaryota > Metazoa > Chordata > Aves > Charadriiformes > Scolopacidae > Arenaria > Arenaria interpres. The sequence continues at coordinate 284,614 of VXAK01027557.1, read as the reverse complement.
TCTCAACCGACTCTATAATTAAATACCAATATTAACTTTACAGGTAGAAAAGCTTAAGCATTTTCTTATAATAAAGAGAAAGGAGTGATAGATTTTCTTTCTAAAGAGGTAAATCAAGAAGTCAGGAGGAAATCTCTTCTCTGCACCCCACAGTTGAGCTTATCACTCAACAAAGCACTATATAACAGCCCTTGGTTTCTAAAATCATAGGATCCCAGACTGGTTTGGGTGAGAAGGGACCTTAAAGCCCCCCCAGTGCCACCCCCTGCCCTGGGCAGGGACACCTCCCACCACACCAGCTTGCTCCAAGCCCCCTACAACCTGGCCTTGAACCCCTCCAGGGATGGGGCAGCCACAGCTTCTCGGGGCAACCTGGGCCAGGCTCTCACCACCCTCACACCAAAGAAGTTCTTCCCCACATCTCAGCTCCATCTCCCCTCTTTCAGTGTCCAACCCTTCCCCCTCCTCCTAGGGCTCCCCTCCCTCATCCAGAGTCCCTCCCCAGCTTTCCTGGAGCCCCCCTTCTTTAGGGACTGGAACGGGCTCCAAGGTCTCCCCGGAGCCTTCTCTTCTCCAGGCTGACCCCCCCAACTCTCTCAGCCTGTCCTCCCAGCAGAGGGGCTCCAGCCCTTCCAGCATCTCCGTGGTCCTCAAATGAAGGCTCCATTCCTGGTTAGCGATTTTCAAGCAAGTTTTCTGCTAATGTCAACAGGCATTTCATTTGGTCTTGTAAAATTCCGGAGCAGAGCACAGATTATACGGACACCCTGTCACAAGAAGCTCCAGGCCTGGGCTGCGAATGGGGAATGCAGTTTCAAGAACATTAGCGACTTCATCCGCTCTTTATCTTCACCATTTACTGTTGAAGCAACAGCTCGGTCTCCTCCTGGACGCAGGGCTGGCTTAATCGCAGCAGCCAACCTCCATGTGCTCCTTCTCATTCCTCTCCATGTCTCCTCATCGTACTTAGCACATTTAGGTAACAGCTGCCTATTAGTTTCAGCCGAACAGAAATAGCATGTCAGCGCAAGGGCAAACAGAAAGGGGAGCAGCGGGGCTGCGTGTCCCATGTTGCCACCCCACAGGTATGTGCCCGAGGAAGGAGCTCAGCAGCTTCTCAGCCTCCACCAACTGTTCTTTGCCCCGAGGCAGCGACAGCAGCAGCACAGGGAGAGGAGCAAGCCCAGTTTAGGCTTTGTTTCATACTGGGGGAAGGGAGGAGGGAGCACTGGCGCTGCTGCCAAGGGCTTTCTTTGGTGGAACCGCAACCCTGAAAGTGAATTTTCAGTGCGATTGCCACCTACCCCAGAGTTTCCACGTCCCCAGACGCCCTACACACTCTGCCAGCACAGATTTATACGGTAACATAAGAAGCCAGATCAGGGAACTGATCCAGCTCAGCTGAAAAAATAGCTATGTTTAAAAAAATAAAAAGTTTCCAGCCAGCTCAGTTCCTCAGCTCTTCACCATACAGCCATCCACATGCTCCTCGTCAGCGCCGCGAGGCACGCTGCTCGTTATCCACGGCCCTACATTAAAGAAACCCTCAATCATACCCTATCGCACCGTAAGCCCAGTCCGCTCCATAGCCCTTCTCCCGGGCATCCCAGCGGACAGGGGGGAGGAGATCCACCCTCTCCAGCCCAAGGGACGCTTGTTCACCTCCAGCCACCAAGAGGTGAGGGGATTCCCATGACCGCCCCCAGAGCGTCACATCCAACAGCCACCCATGGACCCACTTCAATTTTCTACTTTCATTCTGAACTCATTTATGTTTTCCCCTCCAGAACTCCCCGCGACAGCAAGTTTTACAGCTCAACTATCTATGTGTAGAAAGGATTTGTGCATCTCCTGCTGCATGGTGATTCCTGGACTCCACATCACGGAATGGCTGAACAGGAGTTGGGGTGGGGGTTTTGTCTGGGAGGGGCAATTTGTTGGAATTAATTTTTTTCATGATTCATCTGCTCCACGCCAGGAGTCAGATCCGGACTGAATCCACCGCCCAGGCACAACACAAACAGAACACAAGGTGGTTTGCTGCTCCCACAAGCTATAGATGAGACACAAAAGGTATGCAAGGAAAAAAAATAAGCCAGTACTTTTGGCTGCTGTAGTAAATGCTCTTTTTTTGGAGCCCAGAAACCACCTGTTTTTCCAACTTCATTGCTACCACCATACAGCTAAAGCACTTCCACAATTCAAAACTTAAGTTTTCTGCTTAGTTTGTTTTCCCCACAATCTACTGAGTTTTCTCCCTATTTTCTATCTGAGGCTCCTTTCTTCCCAATATTAATTTATCACAATCATGGGCAAACAAATCCTCACAAAACGCATGATGAAACATGTTATATTTACTATTTTTGATCTCTGAGGACTGATTTTAAAAAATTCCACTGCCTAAATGTACCAATGTGCAATGATGCTGAAGCAAGTGCTTAGCAACTCAAAATCACTTCTAATAAAGGCCAAAGAGATAAAAAGCCATCCACCCTGAGAATAAAAGAATTTAATCAGAAAATAGTTTTCATATACCTTTGCATTTAAACCAGAACAGTTCTTCACACTCCTAGTGCAGCTTCGGCATCAAGACCTTCCTGTGCTCAGAGTAAAATATGGGGTAATCAAACCTCAAAATATTCACACAGCTTTTTCTCCTTCCCTCTGGATCTGAGGGTTGCAGCCAGCGTGAGTAATGACCAGAAATACCCAACACAACTGCCTCTTCCCTCTGGGTTAAGAGCCCTGAAAGCTTTACCTACATCAAGAGCATGCGGAGGGAATCTCAGGATGATTCCATAGGCTTTGTTCTCCTGAGTGCATTACGAGAGGTAGTCAGATTTCATGGGAAAACATTTTTTGTGACTCACCTTAATTTGCATTTTACTTAGTCAAACAATAGCAATTATACGCTTGAGCTCAGTTTTGACACTCCAATTTTTAAGGCAGCCCTCCTGGCAGGAAGAGCCCTCCCTACCTGTGTACGCCCCGGCAAAGGGGCGCTTCGCCTGCTGACCCCCAGCAGCTTCCCAGCTCCCACACGTCCCTTTGCAAGGGTTCACTTCGAGCTGTCATCAAGCTGACATGCTGCATGCCAATTAAAAAAAAAAAAATTACAAAAGAAAATTAAGATCTCAAGCACACAATGACTGGAAGCTACTTACACTAACATTTTTCATATTAAAGAAAAACTGCCGGTAGCTGAGTGGCAGCAGAGACACTGCTCATGTTAGCACGGCCTGGGGAGAGGGGGGACAGGCAGCAGCCCATCAGGAGAAGCCCTTGGTGCTAAGGAGCCTCAGAGAGCAACACCAGTGCCCAGAGAACTGCCACCACCCGCAGACCTGACCCAGCTGCAGAGTATCCACAGAGTAACTGAAAACTCACCATAATTTCTCAAAAAAACCCCAAACCCCACCACCATAAAAACGATTTCTGCACCAGAGGATTACTGAAGAGCTCCTAAAAATAAAACCAGTTTGGGATAGACTAAATCTTCTATCATTTGCTCCCTTTCCACCTGCAAACAGCAGCACAGCATTTGAGGACAAGGCCCCCGCTCTCTCCAGGGAGGTTACGATGACTTAGGGATTCTTGCCGAACAGGCATCTGGATTATTTATAGTGCCTCGAGACAGGGTAATGAAATCATTCACACAGGCACCTCGGCACAGACCAAAGCCCAACTGCTGTTTTAGCAGGAAATATTAGATTGAAGTAATTCAAAGTCAAACGTTAAAGAGAGTATACCAAATTACACGTATAGTAAATTACATCCCGACTGCCATCACGGATCATGCTTAATCACTCCTTAAAATGTGCAAAAGATGAAAGTGAACGTAAGTTACAAATGTGAAGTAGAAATGCATTATTATTGTATCTTCACTTACATATACAGACAAGCCTTTGGTTTTATAGCATTAAAACACTCCCCCCACTCATCTTTTATATACCCAGGCTAGTTCCAACATTCTTTGAGACTCGTCTTTTCCTACAAAGACTAGAAAGACTGAACCAGTCCCAGCTGAGAGCTACCAGTACCACAGGACATCTTCCAGGTTTGGCTCTCTCAAGTTCTTGGTGGAGCTCAGTGTAAACACAGAAACATGAATCAGAGCTAACACGCTACCAAGTATTGTTGGGTTTTTGGGGTTTATTTTAAGCATAAGGAGAGATTCCAATAAGCCAGTCACCTTCAATGTCATCTACTGTGTACACAAGTGCTTTGGAAACAGTATTTCCTTGTTGCTACAGGTCAAAGACTCCATCTGAGGCTTTTTCCTGAAACTCTCCTCTTCCGGCTGCAAAACCAGCCGGAGCCGTGCAGCCTCCGTGGTGGGATTTATCTCGAGGGGTACCACCCGGCAAAGCACCTTTCCAGGCTCCCTGTCCCGTTCCTGTCCTCGCCGTGGCAGCACAGGAAAGACTGAGCCTGAAAAGGGTAGTTACCAGTGGCAATTTGGGATGAGGTATTTTCAGACAGATTACTCCATCGCTTTGCTGTAACAACGCAGAGAACAACTCAGGTGTCTCAATTCGGTTCAAGATTCTTCCTTCACACATGGGCTGCTTTATAGACGTCTCCCTTTCAACTGACACCACTCGCATGAGACACTTTCCCCCAGGTTTCCTCAATTAGCAATTACTTACAGAAGAATTAAGGCAACAATCCATTTAAGAAATCTTTGGGCAGTGCAGCACCTGGAATTCAGCACCACACAGAAAATCTCTTTGCACCCCAAGATCTCCAAAATTCCACCATGAAGACGCAAGACTGACACACCCTGAGACACCAACTAGTCATCAAGTGGTGTTCCCAGCTACCATAGCTAGATATTTAGCTGGGAATTTTGGCAATAAAACTTGTTTGCCTTCAGTGCACATGGGCAACAAAGGGTTTATGTGCTCCAGAAATTAATACCTACTGGTATAAATTGGTTTGACTGCTCAGGAACACTTCCAAACTCTGCCCGTGCACACTTGCTGCTAAACCCGGTGATACCCTACTTGAATGCTCAAAAACCACAGTTAGATCAAGAAGTAATATTAATTACTAAATTGCTAATTACCAAAAATCACTCATCGCTAAAAGCACGAGTTCTCTGGAGCACGAGCCACCATTTAGCCACTGACTTCTTAGCTAAGACATTGACTATTTTTATCTTTGAGAATTGGAATAAACCTTCCCAGCAAACTCAGAGAGCACCAAAGGCCATGTGATCCGGGCGGGAATTTGCCAAGCAGCGCAGAATTACACCACAGCCAGGGCAGCAAAATAAATACGGCCCTCAATAGGCAAGGTATGCGATGTTAAGAGACATCATAACGTGACTGTCACACACACCCCCAAGGCAACTAAGCAAAACCCTGAGTGGAAGCTCAAAAAGCTTTTAGGCAAAACTGCGTCTTGACACTTAGTTGTCACCCAAGTATATTTTTTTTTCACCTGCAATTACCCAAGGCCCAGTTAAGAGATTCTTTTTACGCCTTGTAGTCTGAGCTGCAATTTTTAGGGTGATGTTTCGACACAGATGAGGAAGTCCACAGACATGTCCTTACACCTAGCACTCAGATTTCACTCTGGTTTCCTGAACCAGAGTGTATGGCCTGAACAGCTGTATGGCAAACATGAAAGGGGTTTATACAGAATCACAGAATGGTAAGAGCTGGAAGGGACATTAAAGATCATCGAGTTCCAAACCCCCTGCCATGGCCAGGGACACCTCCCACCAGACCAGGTTGCTGGTTTCTATCTAGCACAGAAAGCCAATTCAAAATTCACCCAAAAAAAGATTTTTGTAGTAGGTATCGGTGCAGGTGATGCCAATGGGCACTGCAAGAAAGAGTGGAGGTATGAGTTCTCTGAAATTGCTACAGTCAGTCACCAAGGTTGGAAGCTGCTGACCTGAACTCTTCATCTGCAAAACAAGCCAGTGTTCAGGAGAAAAAAAAATAATGAAACACTATGATAAACCCATGGAGAAATGCTGTTGGGTACAAGGCCTGTCTCACTGCATACATCAAACAGAAAGAGGAAAGCCAGGAAAATACATAGCTCTCCTTCATGACCACTGAATCACAGAGCAGTGTGGGTGGGAAGGGAACCTTCAAGCGCGCCCAGTGCCACCCCCTGCCCTGGGCAGGGACACCTCCCACCACACCAGGTTGCTCCAAGCCCCCTCCAACCTGGCCTTGAACCCCTCCAGGGATGGGGCAGCCACAGCTTCTCGGGGCAACCTGGGCCAGGCTCTCACCACCCTCCCACCAAAGAAGTTCTTCCCCACATCTCAGCTCCATCTCCCCTCTTGCAGTGTCCACCCCTTCCCCCTCCTCCTAGGGCTCCCCCCCCTCATCCAGAGTCCCTCCCCAGCTTTCCTGGACCCCCCTTTTTTAAGGACTGGAAGGGGCTGGAACGTCTCCCCGGAGCCTTCTCTTCTCCAGGCTGAACCCCCCCAACTCTCTCAGCCTGTTCTCCCAGCAGAGGGGCTCCAGCCCTCCCAGCATCTCCGGG
>VXAK01027557.1:240008-250892 GCA_013399435.1 Arenaria interpres | reverse complement strand
TGGTGGTTTAATTGTTTGTTATTTTGGGTTTCAGGTTTGGGCATATTTGTTTTTCGCCAGGGGGTGGGTTGGGGTCTGTCTGGGATTGATTGACAAGGTTGAGGGCCTTGATTAGGACCAAATTCTCGTGCCTGTTGCTCTGGTGATTTATTTAGAAATCAAAAGTTTACTGTATGGTGGCCCATCCTTGTCACTCTATACATATGAATATACAGGACATATTATAAATATATATATATTATACATACTGTATGGAGAGAGGTCATTAATCTCCCACTCCCTCTGGCTTTGGATGGACACCTCGTCAATATGCTGTAACGTTGCTTTGCCCCGGTGCTGGGAACGACCAGAAAGCGCCAGCGCCCTCCAGAAAACCTGGCGATGGCACCAATAAAGGAATGAGCATCATTGCAAAGGGCGTCCGCAGCCTCCTTCCTCCTTCCTCCGCCGCTCCGGCCGCCCGGCACCCACCGGGGCATTCATCTCAGGGCAGGTCCCCATCGCGTGTCCTGCTCGTGGGAACCTCAGGATTAGGAACCAGGATTTGGGATTTGGGCTCCTGCTGCTGCACAAAGGGGGGCACCGATGCCGTCCCGCCGGGATTTCTCCCTGTATTTCCCTACAGGATGGAGCGTTTGTACTAAAACGACTGTAATTTGAAGGAAGCTCCACTAGAACAAGGTCTAGGCAGCAAAAGCTGGGTTTGCTAGGCATGGGTTCTCTATTTATATATATAAAAGTTGTTGTATGAGCTCCAAGAGCGTGGAGAGGATATATAAAATCGGTAAGTTGATTTGGGGGGGCTTTCATTTTACGTACTCGTCTCGTTCCTGCCAGCTTAATGACGCTGATGCCGGGTTGATCAGCATCGATTCAGTGAGGCCAGGTCACAGCCATGGGGAGGGTGGACTTGGCAGAGGAAGGAGTGAAGAACCTGAGGAAAAAGCAAAAAGTAAAGAGACTTGGGGACAGTTAGAGCCCATGGGGAGAGCAAGGGAGCACGCACAGACATTCAAGTGAAGCAAAACCACTATGTAAATAGGATTTTGGGGAGCTGAAACAGTGAAGAGAGAGCAGGGAAGACGCTGCACATCTCTCCTCCCCGGTGCTGCTGCATTTTTCCCATGCCATCGGAAAATGGGGAAAAAAGTCCCATGTCTCATACGTTAATGAAGCTCTTACTAAGAAAACACTGCAACGGCTCTGAGGAGAGTTGTGGGGTTCAGCCTGGAAAAGAGAAGGCTCTGCAGAGACCTTGGAGCCCCTTCCAGTCCCTCAAGGGGCTCCAGGAAAGCTGGGGAGGGACTCTGGATGAGGAAGGGGAGCCCTAGGAGGAGGGGGAAGGGTTGGACACTGAAAGAGGGGAGATGGAGATGAGATCTCAGGGAGATATGGTAGTCCGGGCACAGGGGCGAGGATGTGGACAAAGCTAGAGACAAGACACACAATGAGACAGAAAAGGAAAGGAAAGAAGAAGACAAACCAATCCTTAAGTCTATTAGTAGTAAGAGAAAAATGAAAGGATTCTTCCCTACGCGCCGGGGAATGAATTATAACATCAGAGGAAAAATCTAAGCACACAATCGGGGATTTTTCCTTCAGTCTTCATTGAAAAGGTCAGCTGCGATCAGAGGGCTCACAATAAATGTCAGCGGAAAAGGGCTGAGGAAGCAGGCTAAAAGAAGACAGTGGTAGGTTAAAGATGTCTTATACGTCCTGGATGTTTCCAGATCAGCCGGGTCTGGTTTAGTCCGTACCGATGTCCGCGGGGAGGTTGGTAAAGCAGCCTTGGAGCTGCATGGGGTGGGTTTCAAGAACCCATAAAAGAACAGGCAAAGTGTCCAAACAGGAACAGGACAAAAATAAAGAATGTCTTTAAAACGGGGGGAAGGAGGGCTTGGGGAATGATGTACTCAACCTAACCTCACCTCCCAAAAGACGTTGAATAGATCCACAAAATCTATCCGTAAGGATCGACAGGAGAATGAGGTGAAAAGTAACATCCGACGTGGTTTGGTCCAAAGCAAATCCCATCAAACCAACCTCGTTTTCTGCCAAGAGTGAGAGACCCTGCAGATATATCACAAACTGTGATGTACTGAGAGATTTTTGGTGAAACTGTTTGGCACACTCACTGCTGTGAGGCCGAAGTGGGGTGAGTGGTGGCAGATTTTCCCAAAAGAAGTGGGTTGTAGGGAGGCAGAGACAGAAACGTGATGTTCTCCGTTCACCCAGCACCTCCAAGAGCGGGCCACGCCGCGCACCACGTCTCAACCCAGAACGGAAAGATTTTGCAAGAAATCGATGGGAAGTTGATGTGAAAACATGAAAGATTGGAAGAAACAGGGTGGTTTCCACCTAGGGCTGGAAGGCTGTGGAGAGAGGTAATTACGATCTTCAAATACTCTGCAAAAGGAAGGGATTATCCTATTTCAGCTACGAAAGGAGACGGGACGAGAATTTCTGGTCTCAAAACACAGCAAGAAAGGTTTAGATTAGAATTTAGGAAACCTGTTGTAGGCGCCCAAGGCTAACACAGCGCTAGGACAGTTTACACACACGTGATGCGGGACTGCTCCCCTGGAGGCCTTTCAGAGCAGATGAGACTGAGAGCTGTCAGGAGCCCGTTATGAGGCAGGTAATCGCACTGGAGGGCAAGGGGTGACAGAATAACCCCCCAACCGTCTCTCCCAGTCCTATTTTTCGTGATTCTGTGATTTGAAATTCCCGCAGGGTACAGCCTGGGCGCCTGGGAGGGACAGCCCGACCCGGGGCAGAGCTGGGAGAAACGGAGAGGGATGAGATAAGGAAGGGAGAAAGTCGGGTTTTGTCACGTTTCATTTATGTCTCCACTGCCAGGCAAGGCAGCCCACGGGCAGAGCAGAGAGCAAGGTCCCTCAGGTAACACAGAGAGAAAAAAAGGGGGGAAATGTCAAATTATAAGCATCGCCGAGCAGTCAGGAGCTCCACTTATTCCAGAGGAGTTCGGGAATTGTGCATGAAAGGTGCAGAGAAGGGCAAAGGGTTTTCCACACCAAGTAAAACTGCCAAAACCATTCTGAAATGTCAGCTTTGGCCACACACATGGTCTATCCCACGGGACAAGAAGGTGACTTCGGGCAGGAAAAAAGTGCTCCAGTCACCAACAATGCTCTTTCCTTGCAAATTCTGCAGTGTCAGGTTTATGATGTTGCACTCATAGGATCACAGAACCATAGAATTGTCCAGGTTGGAAGGGACCTTTCAGATCATGGAGTCCAACCATCAACCCGACACTGACAAACCCACCACTGACCCATGTCCCTCAGCACCACGTCTGCCCGGCTTTGAAATCCCTCCAGGGATGGGGACTCCACCACATCCCTGGGTAGCCTCTTCCAAGGCTTCACAACCCTTTTGGGGAAGAAATTTTCCCCAATCTCCATCCTAAACCTCCCCTGGCGACACTTGAGGCCGTTTCCTCTTGTCCCATGGCCTGTTCCTTGGGAGAAGAGACCGACCCCCCCTGGCTACACGCTCCTTTCAGGGAGTTGGAGAGAGCAAGAAGGTCTCCCCTCAGCCTCCTTTTCTCCAGGCTGAACACCCCCAGCTCCCTCAGCCGCTCCTCAGCGTAAGGAATCAGCCACCCAGACAGAGACTTGTCTCTGAAACCCCCACAACACTTGGAGGTGTGGTTAAGGTGCTCAAGGGTAGCTCAAAGGAGGGTTTACCAAATGCTTTATATCTCAGTCTCATTCAAGAAAGCCAGTAAGATTTTCTGTCGCTGAGCCCTGCTTCTCTCTCAGTCCTACCCTGGTTGCGATAGAGGTTCTGCTGCTCTCGCACGCCTGCCCCAGGAGCACAGCAGAGGGGACACAACGACCACCAGGACTCCTGGCTCTCAGAAGAGCTCGTCTCTCCTCCTCACCCTGCTCCTGAGTCACGATGAGAGCGCTACCCTGAATCCCTATTTCCCTGGTGCTAAAGCTCATTATCATCTTTCTGAAGTACTTTGAGGTTTACTTGCCGTAAAATGTTGCAAAAGAGCAAAATGTTTTCACTGCTGAGTAGATTTTAAAGTCTTCAGCACGAAGATGAGTACAGCCAACCATGAGTTGCATGGACTTCCCAAGACAAAAGCTGTGCAGGAAGCCTTTATTCCAGAGAGGGGGTTTGGGTTTGGTTTGGGTTTTGGGTGTTGTTGGGTTTTTTTGCTGTTCCTTGATGCTGTGATGACACCCTGTGGACTTTTCCCTGTACTACTGTAGCTGTGCAAAGACCCAAAAAATTCATTTTTTTTCCCCAATGGCTCTTCTACTTTTTTTCCCTACATTTTTCTCCAGCAACTTTTTTTCTTCAGGCTGTTACCTCAATCTTTAATGGCTTTTAGCAAGGGAGCCACGTCGCTGGTATCACTTGGCATGTGCTGTTCCTGTGCATTCCTGCCTTGCTAACATTTCTTGTTTTACAATCAGATGGTGGAGTGACCTAGACCCCTCCATGACCCAGCATGGTCCACGGCAATCCTGCCACGCAGCAGGTGGTTTCAGATGTTCCAAGTGATCTGTCCACCAGGACGATGGGGACTTGAGACCTCCTCCACCGTGAATGTCCCCAGATTTAGACTCTGTCTGGAAGAATATACTTGTTCTTTGCCCCCTCTGTCCCAACTTCTACGCCAGCAGAAGGATATACTAATTATTGGTAGCTGTTCTGCCTTTGAAAGTGTCACCTACATGCTTGTTCACATTGTGGGTACACTCACAATCACACACTGATCCTTGAAGAGCAATGTTGGTGGGGACACACAGCAGCCACTGGATTCCCACGCCCTTCCACACTTGTCTGTACTTTCCCTCTTCCCCTCAGCCTCAGAAGAAATATTAAAGGAAGGGAAGAAGTAGGAATTCAGCTTTCTTTCTCCTGTGAGTGCTCATCTCCATTTGAACTCACACTATGAATGCAAGCAGAACCCACCAAAGAGCTGGAGGAGAGCATCTGGGTTTTCGGTGGTAAAGCATCAGGACAAGAGCATCAGCCTTTTCAGAGGACCATCTTTCCAACAGCATGGTTTGGCCTGGAGGCCTCAGGAATGGTATTAGGCCCAGGTAACACGTGAACAGACTCTGAGGTGACCACACTACAGAACAGGGACACCCACATAACTCATGGGAAGACATCACAACCAGGTGTAGGCATTTTGGGGGGAAAGAATAGTCAATATTCTGACAAGGTGAAAACTCAGGTTGAATTTTACCAGTAATATTGCCCCAAACAATAGCAGCAGCAGCAGAGTCAATCTTACAGATTTTAATCATCCTCTTCAGCTTGCCAGGGGTGGTAGCCACCAGAAAGTCTCTTTTTATTGAAAGATGAAGGCAGTGGGCAGCCAAAGGCTTGCGTGACAGCTCTGCTGAGGAAATGAGACTAAGCTCAAACATCATCAAGGAATTTTGTGTGCAACGAGGGGAAACCTTTGAAGGAATATCAAACTTCTAAGCACAGAAAAAAAGAGATGAATGTTCCTCCTTGGGTGTGGGGGCAGACACAGCCACCAGCTGTATTACTGGTGAAGATATCAGGGAACTTCAGCCCCAGCAGTAATTTAAAATGTTAGATAGAATAAATTGAATGGAGGCTGCTGGGGTGGATGTTCATCAGGAAATGCTTCCAGCCCCTTCGGTTAGATGTCCACTGGAGTGTTTCCTGCTCAGAAAAGCACACGGCGCCCTGCTGTGAGCTGTCGGAAGACGTGGCTGAGCCGAGACCGATGAGAAGAGAGGAGCAGCCAGTCAGCGGAGCTCCTGGTACAGCGACGGTGTCAGACCACCAGAGACCCATGAGTCACGTTGCTCCCTGCCTCATCCTTCGGCTAAGATTGGAACAGAGGAGAAAAGCAGCCCATCAGCTTCCCCTCCAAAGGGAGAAACAATCCCCCTGGGAGGCGCATGGAAAGCTGCACCTGGTCCTTAGCACATCACTTCCCAAGGAAAGGGAAATGAAGTTTGCATCCTTTTCACGGAAACAGAACAAAGTGAGCTTATTGTTTGCTATCGCGTGCGGCGATCTCGTGTGCCTGAGCGGAACGGCAGCCTGGCTGCTCTTGTCCCCCCGCCCCGATCTCGAGGACGCTGAGGCATCTTGTGTGACGGGTGAGATCACCCGCTCTGAGCTCCTGCGCTGTGGAAATGAACCCACACCCCAATGTTCAGGCACATTTCACTGTCATTTCGGATCGCGGACGCACACCGAAAGTCGTTCTGCTGCCTGTCTTGTTCCAGATTTGCCCTCAGCAAAGGCAGCTGTGATTGTCTGAAGGAACATGTGGTTACTGAATGATATTTGGGCAATTATGTCAACAGAGTGAAACTGGTGGAGATCAGGTAAAGTCCCTCATGAGGAATCAAATGGTTACAGGCAGTTCAATGACTATTCACAAGGATTCCCAAGCCAACTTTTTCACCTACAGCCTGTCCAAGCTCAACACTCTCTGAACAGGATCTTACAGGTACTCTGCACCTGGGGGGTTTAACGTTTCATACCAAATTTATTTATTTGAATATATTTGATGTTCCATGTGGTTTTGATTTAGCAGAGCAGTACAGCAATGGGCTGAAATCACAAGTACAAAAGACAGTTAAAGAAAAGAGCAATTGCAGTGTATTGTTGAATCGCAACACAGAGATGATTCCCATTCCAGTCTCCGTAACATGCTCACCATCATGACCCTGAGCAGCCCTAGTCCCTGCAAAGGAATACGTAGAGTCATAGAATGAATCATAGGATCACAGAATCACAGAATGGTTTGAGTGGGAAGGGACTTTTAAAGCCCATCCCAACCCCCCTGCCCTGGGCAGGGACACCTCCCACCAGACCAGGTTGCTCCAAGCCCCCTCCAACCTGGCCTTGAACCCCTCCAGGGATGGGGCAGGCACAGCTTCTCGGGGCAACCTGGGCCAGGCTCTCACCACCCTCACACCGAAGAAGTTCTTCCCCACATCTCAGCTCCATCTCCCCTCTTCAAGTGCCAAACCCTGGCCCCTCCTCCTAGGGCTCCCCTCCCTGGGCGTTCCTCACCCTCACCACTGACCAACAGAAAAATGCTGCCGGAAATTTTTCATGGAGCCTGGGAAGCACAATCAGTTCTTCACCATCAGAAGTAATGGAAGGTAAGGATATGAATAGTGAAAAATTCAAAATAGAATCATAGAACCATTTAGGTTGGAAAAGACCTTTAAGACCTTGGAGTCCAGCCATTAACCTGATGTTTCCACATCCACCACTAACACATGTCCCTCAGCGCCACACCTCCATACGTAGTACAATTATTACTTCTCCTGCAGCAAAAGTGGCTCCTAAATGTTTAGCTCGTTTACCACTGCACCATATTCCCTACTATTTCATTTTCCAGAAAATGTAAATGTCAGCCCAAGTCTAGAAGCAGGACATGTGGTTCATCTGGTCACACTTATATCAGATGTATTAACACAAGTGTTGAGGAGCATGTGGGGATTTCTGAGCTGTCTCTGCAACAGTCCTGCTTGGATTTCATAAGGATGATGTTTTGCCTGACCAAAGAAGTGCTGTGGGACCTGAGCTGGCTCTGCACAGCCCCAGGGCAGGGGTCTGCATTCCAACAGCCTGGAGATCCTGCCAATGGATCCCAAGAGTCAGGAAGAGGAGACACCGCTCTGTTGTGAAGTGTCCATGTCATATTTCTCTTTTTCACTCAAGGCTGCACTCATTGATTTGCACAAAGATTTGGGTTCCTGGTTTTTGTATCACTTTCAGAACCTAAAATAATTGCTGTGAAGCTGCAGCCCCACAGCCAGCCTCCCCCCCGAGAAAGGCCACCTGCGCATTGTTTTAGCTCAGCAACTCGACATCTGCACGTTCTTTTTCCTGGCTGGAAGTACCAACCTGCAACCAGCTCATTGTCTGCTTTGAATCTGAGTTTAGAAATAGGATGTAAACAGACTGTTTCATAAATCTTAATTATCAAAGCTTAAAGCAAAATGCTCGTAAGAAGCTTGCTTCCAATTCTCACAAAAAGAGATGGTGCTGGGTTCATCTGTAATAAGGTGAGTCCTTCCTTTAGCCACCAGGGATGGACTGATCCCCTTACAACGCACTGCGCTTCACTTCCTCCGACACAGCTCCCAGAGATAAAATTAGATCTGAGGGATGACCCCTGGGAGCAGCTGCTCCCACCGAGCAGCTTGCTGCAAAACATCCCCAATAAGCTGTGATTTGTGCCTCGGCTGTTAGACTTTCTGCCGCACGGAGAGCTTGGTAAATGATTAATTGAAAGAGGATTGAGGAATATTGGTTTTTGAGATAAATACTGACAGTTCAATTCTGTGGCTTGGAGCAGGTGCTTTGGAAAGACTGTCCTGCCCAGAGCACGGCTCCTCAGAGGAGCTGGCGTGCAGAGTGGCGTGTCCCCTCCAGAAGCAGCCAGGGTAGTTCCTGCTTGACTTGCAGGGCTTTGCTCCATTTCCTGACACCCCAGAGCCAATTTTAGCTAGCAAGATCCAAGTTGAATCAAGGCACTGCTTCCTCTAGCCCTCTTGTGTTTTTTCTGTAAATCCCTGTGTTAATCTCTCCTGCGTAGGCAGAGCGAGAGGGAAGTCTTCACTGTTAAGAAAGCCTGTGGAGCAAATTATTTTCCCCAGGTCTCCGAGGAAAGGCTCGGGTAGTTTTGTGCAAGCCTCGGTGGAAACATTTGAAAAAGAGACCCGTTTTTGCTACCGACAGCGCCTGGTACCAGCTGTGAGCTGAGATTTCGGTGCACACAGCAGAGCAGGAGGTCCCCAGTGCAGCTGCAGGGGCTCCCCGGGGAGCACAGAGAGCTCTTCTGCCCCGGTGATGCACCAAGACTCCCCAGGCAGCAAGTCCCCTCTTCCCTCATTGACCAGGAGGTTGTTTGGGGCTTTTTTGGGTTTGAGTTTGGATTATGTTTTTTAACTTCACCTCCTCATAACAGCTACTGGCTTTACTTCTAAAACC
Source organism: Arenaria interpres (assembly GCA_013399435.1). Lineage (NCBI taxonomy): Eukaryota > Metazoa > Chordata > Aves > Charadriiformes > Scolopacidae > Arenaria > Arenaria interpres. The sequence goes on along the minus strand of VXAK01027557.1, from coordinate 241,904 downwards.
AGCTTTATGTCAGATATTAGGAAGAAATTCTTTACTGTGAGGGTGGTGAAGCACTGGAACAGGTTGCCCAGGGAAGCTGTGGATGCCCCATCCCTGGAAGTGTTTAAGGCCAGGCTGGATGGGGCTTTGAGCAACCTGCTCTAGTGGAGGTGTCCCTGCCCAGGGCAGAGGGTGGGAACTAGATGATCTTTAAGGTCCCTTCCAACTCTAGCCATTCTGTGATCCTATGATCCTATGTGCCTTGGCTTTACCTGCTTTATACGTTCCTCTGAAGAAGGAAACTATGGTCAGTAGATGTACTAGTAGTAGTAGTAGTAATAATAATAATAATCATAGAATCACAGAATCATAGAATGATTTGGGTGGGAAGGGACCTTCAAGCCCATCCAGTACCACCCCCTGCCCTGGGCAGGGACACCTCCCACCACACCAGGTTGCTCCAAGCCGCCTCCAACCTGGCCTTGAACCCCTCCAGGGATGGGGCAGCCACAGCTTCTCTGGGCATCCTGGGCCAGGCTCTCACCACCCTCACAGCAAAGAATTGCTTCCTAATATCTAATCATAATAATAAATATATGCCTTGGTGGGTCATGCCTGTTTATGTTTCTTTTCGCCCTGGAAGATGAGCTTCCAGGCTCCAGAGCACAACACAGACCGTGGCTACTTGAGTTTTACAGTGGCTTCTCCTCCTGGAGGTACGTTCCCAACACAGACACAGGGCTGAAGGAGCACGTTCACCCCCAGACTTGCTTCCCCTCGTCTGTGTCACAGGGTGCCCCGTAGGGGGATGTAAACAGGGCCATGTACAAACTTATCCTTGATTTTAGATTTCACAAGGAATAACATGGGGAATGTGGTAGACAACAGCCGCGGGAGTTGTGCTTTTGTGTCTTCTGAGCAGAAAGAGTGTCTTCTGAAAGGAATTTTGAGGCCTAATTGTGCCTGTCCCAGCATCTGAAAAATGTAGATTTGTTCCATCACAGGAACTGATCAGGATGAAAGGAAGGTCGGGAACTTCACGGGCCTGATTTGGAATGAGAAGTGCAGGAGAAAACTGGTGAATTCTTGGCTCAGCAGCGGCTTCCAGCTGGCTGAAAATGGGGAGACGAACGTGCTGGGTTTGGTGGCTCGGGGCTGTGAGAAACACAAATGAAGGGCTGGCTTTTAAATGCACGGTCTCAAATGATATAATTCGCTCCTCACATTGCAGAATTCAGACCTCCTCTGGGTCGTAGAGCCCTGTGATACAGCAGGAGTGCGGGGGGCAGTGACTGTCTAAGCACAAGAGACAAGGGACAGCTATAGGAGACCAAGGCGACGTTTTATGGCAGTGGAATATGCTGGTTTGAAAATCAATCAAGCAGGCAGCGGAAGCTGGCATTATAAACCCAGTGGATTTGGGAAAATAGCCCAGTGGTAGATGCTAAGCTGGGTGGGATGTGAAAGCTTTTGAAAATGAAGAGAAGGGGCCTCATTTTTAACAGGGTAAGAGGCAGCGAAGAGCTACGCGGGGAAGAGCAATTTGGGATTAGGAAATGATGAAAGGAAAATGGCTGGATATAATCAGGGCATTGGGGAAGGGTTTTGCAGTGACTGAGGAGCAGTGTGTGACAGCCTGGGTGAGAGGTCTGATTGAGAGGAAAGCTGCAATATTAGGTATTTTAGACACCCGCTCCCGTCCTTCCTGATGAAGGGGGGTTTATTCCATGGAAGCATTCTGCCCAGAATCTGCTGATAAAAGTCTCCGCATCCGTGGGTTCTTACATCAACGGTGCGAATTAAACTGTTTGGCTCAGAAAGCATTTTGCAACTTCCAAATGGTCACCTGGAGCAGGGTTCAGATGCAGAAGGGAGAATTCAAGCTGGCGTGAGGAGGGGGGTGGTCGAGACAGGGAC
>VXAK01027557.1:160891-239344 GCA_013399435.1 Arenaria interpres | reverse complement strand
GCGCGGGCCGGGCCTGCGGGGCCGCAGGGGCAGGCGGCGGGGTGGGAAGGGGCGAGGTGCCGCCCGGGGTGTGCCCGCCGCTGGCCTGGCTCTGCCGGCGGCTTTGGTCCCACGCCGTGCACTCGCATAGGTGGGTTTTGGATCTTTTTTTCATGTATTTTTGACCTGTTCTCCAGTTGCTTAATGTGTCTGGGCGCAAACTTATATGGGAAGGTTTGTGGGGGAGGGATTACCTCTTCGTGCTTGCAAAACGCTGTGATTAATGAGAGTGTAAATAATATTAGCAAACAGATGCAATGGGTTTTTTTCAGTATTCTGAGTATATCTATGTCTTTCACGCAGCAGAGCTTGTTGCTCTAGGAGGTGCTGAACTGTCTCAGGTCAGGTAGTGAGTTGTGAGCCCTAAAAGGAGAATTTTTATTCTCCTAGTTCGACAGTCTTTGTTACTGTAGTGTTTTCAAGAGGCACTTAGAGTAGTTTCTGTGCAGGGCAGGCACGTTAGAGGGTGGATAACAGAAAAGGGAAGTTGAGTAGTGGGACAAGCGTGAGAGAGAGGAAACTAACAACTAAAACAAGTGCAACCTGCAGGAGCTGAGCAGAAGCGTTGAGTTGTGAAAGTACGGCCCATGCTCCTGTGAGATCTGTGTTTGCAGCACGGATTCAAATCCACCTAATGGGGAGGGGGAGGAGTTCGGGTTCTATCCTAACCATTCTGAGAAGGGTATCTGTTAAAACAAGACTTGAAAAGTCTGGCTGGAAAGCAAATGTAAATAGGCATCTGCGGCAGAGACTTGCAAGGACTGTTTTCATAAATAGTAATTTATTTGAACTTTGTATTTTCAGTTTGAAAGGCATCAAAATAGTTGCTCTTCTTTGGGGAGACATGCTGCAGTGAACTATTTTAAGAATATAAGACACTGTTCTGCAGGCGGACACTCTGGTTTCTCTGTATATGGTTTTCTGTATCTCTTTTTTTTTAACAGTTTGTTTTGAATAAAGAGTGGCAGAGTCTCCAGTGTAGGGGGGAAGTGGGACCAGCTCTTTTCCAGCCTGTGTGCACTGCTGTTCATCCACTGATCTCTTCCAGAATCCACTTAAAGGCTAAAACACTTACTGAGAAAAGCTGCACTGAAAAGTATCAAAACCGAAGGCTGTGCATTACCCTGGGTTGCACACCTGGATTCGTGGCACGGGCAGCCCAAACTAGGGAAAGATGAGCAAACGCTTACCCAAACCGCCGTTTTGGCAAATATTTCTATCTGTGTATTCAGCGGGAATGTTAAAGTATTCTGGTCCAAGTCCAACTCCAATCTTCAAAAAGCTTCCCTGCGTTTTTTGGTTTGAAATAATGCCTTTTGATTCCTGTCCCAGCCTGTGCGCTTGTGTTGGCTTCTCAGCTGCCCATGGCTGAAGTTTGTAGGGTTTATTATAAAGCCAAGTTAAGAAATGCGGTAGCTCTCAGGTACCCTGTTCTGCTGCTCCTGAAAGGTGACAGAAACCTTCCCCCAAGCTGGAGAAACCTTCTCTTTTGTCTCCAGCGCGGTCTTGCATCTCTGTGCTCTTCTGCAGAGTTAGTTCTTTGCTTGCTGTGGGGTGGAGTGGGCCCGGTAGTCACAGGTCAGCATGGAGCTGCAGGGGAAGGGGCTCGGGGCTGTGGGTTTTGGCTGTGGGACCTGCTCGTCCTGGCAAACTGCCCTGAACAGCAGTGTGAGGTCATTGTGGCTGAAGTTTCTGTGGCAATTCTGTCCCCACTCTGCCTCCTCGCTGTCCCTGTCACCTCTCTGCTGGTGCTCCTGGGTAGGTCAGGGAGTCAAACCAGCAAAAACCTGTCCTCATTATTAGGGTGCTGGGCTGGCTTTGTGCCAGTTCAGCCTTCCTAACCAGGAATTTGGGATCGGGCGGCCCCCAGTGCCCCAGGGAGGTGATGGGAATGTAGGGAGGGGAGGGCACCAAGGTAATATCTGCTAGAATTAGCTCAGTCTGGTGTAGCAGGTCAGCGTTCGCTCACCACCTTGTTTCCAGCCTCAGAAGCGCGGCCTTTCTGTTTGCTAGAAGGACCTCGGGGAGGTACATGGGGAAGGGGGATGCAGTGGGACACAAGCTGGGCTTGCTCTTGGACGTCTAGGGCTAGTAATTGGAGCAGAATTGCAACGTGAGGTAAGGAAAGGGTGCCCCGTGCGGGCAGCGCGCTCAGGGAGGAAGTTACTGTTGATAAACAACCTTTTTCTTATTTCCTGGCTCATTCAGTAAATTTGCAGCTGCAGATGGCTGTTAACTGGTGACTTTTCTTGGGACAACGGCTGGGTGTCCCTGCTGTTAAAGTAAAAAGCTTCATTGAGGTATGAAGCTGAGACTATTACAGTACACAAGTTTTAAGATAATAGTACACAATTTTAAGGTAAATATACTCTAGATGTCTGCAACATGGAGTAAACTCTTCAGATACAGTTTGGAGCAACCGAACTGCAGAGACACACCAATGGGACAGTGTGTCTAGAGAAAAGAGGTGATTTCTCTGTTCTGCTGAAGACTGGAACAGGCAGATCACGTCTGTGCTGGTAAACTTGAGTTCTAGGGCTTGTTGTCTGGCCCCGTGGCCACCTGGCAGAATCCATGTGTGCCTGTGCTGCTGGACCTCCCCGCATTGAGCGGGCTGAGGGGTTTGCAGTGCCTTTGGCACGCTGGTCCGTGCTTGTTTTGGAGCTGGTGTCAGGGCTCAGGTTGTCATCTCACATTCGGACCTGTGCCAGTGACCTTGTACTAACCCAGCGGTGGGGACAGCCAGGCTGGTGCCTCCGCAGAGTGAAACTTGCGGCGGTGGCCGACCAGGGGTTGTCAGACAACTGTAACCGATGCCTGTTCAGCTGCTGCAGGCAGGCGAGAGTAAATATTCAGTGGTTCTTGCATTAGCCTGATTTGGGTGAACACTGTTGTCGTAGCACTGAGCTTCCTGGGGGCTGCGGGTGAAGGGGGCAGATGCCTTGTTGCGTGTGGCATCGGGACTTTGGTTGGGCAGCAGAGAAGTTCTGCCCTTTGCTTTGCCTGCTCAGGTCTCAGAGTCGTTACGAGGTGTTGCTTTTCCTCTTGCTTGTGTTTAACACAGTCTTTGCCAAACTGAGCGGGACAGGGGCACGGTGGCTCTGTGGTGGAGTGTGGCAGCAAACGGGCTGTTGTGCCACGTTAGTGGCCTTTTTAGACCCAGACAAGAAGCCCCGTCGCTGGACAGGAGCCACAGACAGGCTGTCTTTGTGCTTTGTTTGCGGGGAGGAAAATGTATGCTGTCACGTGCCAAGTTTGAAGACATTTGGTGTTTGTTTTTCATGGGAAGTCCCCGTGTGTGACCTGATAAAACAGTTTTCTGCTGTCTAGCTGCTGAGGAGCGAGGTGAACGGTGGGGCTGGAGGTGGTGGCCATGAATGCTCCTTGGCCGGGTCATCCAAGAACACAAAACACAGTCTTTAACGCTACCTGTTTGTGAGAAGGAGCTGCTGCAGCCGTGTTTTTTCCTGTGTGTTGGTTTCCTTTTGGGTCAGACTGACTTTGTTGGCTTTAGAGGGGGGAAATCCAGTGTGAGAATGCCCTTGGGAAAGCTCAGAGCCTGAACCTGGTGTGGTGGACATCTCTGAAGGCACAGATGTCCCAGTGTGAGTCCTGTTGTGATGCTGGGGGCTGCTGGGCAGCTCTTGTGATGTGAACTCAGGTCTTCTCTTGCTGTAGGGGTTTGTTTGCATCCGTTGTGTCATCTGAGGAAATAAAATGAAAAGATGTGTCATCTCTGAAACCAATAGTGCAGAACGCACCATCCCATCTGGTGTTCACAGGCCCGTCTGTGTGGCCAACAGGAGCTGCTGTAGTGAGGTCAAAAGCTGAAATCCGGTAGAAAGATTATTTATTAGGGAAACAAATGCCCCGCTCTCGGAAGCTGACTTTATTAAGACTGTCCTTCTCATTAAGGTGCAGTTTTTTGCAGGGGTGATGGAGTGAGGTGTCTGAGGGATGCTGCTTTTCCCTGCTTTCTCTTAAAAGATGTTTGCAGAAGAGCGGGTGGAAGGATCCAAGCTGTAGAAGTTGCCCGTTTGTCTACAAGTACCTGAGTCCACTTGCTCACCTGTATGGACAAACTTCAAAATCTGCAAAGGTTCCAAGACTGCTGCAAAAATATGCAGAAATTCAGAGGATTCTGTAAACCATCAGTTTGAGGGCCTGATCAGCCTGGTAGAGAATGCTGTTATTTTTTGCTACTGCATATTTTGTATTTCAAGTGTCCCGCTGCAGCTTTCCAGTGTGTAGACTGGTGGAGCTGAATGGGGTGTGCTGGCAGATACTTAGTTTAACTGGGTACCGAGCGCACGGGATGTCCCAGATGGGTTTCTTCATGTCACCAGTCCTTCAGGGGTCTGATGGCTCAGTCTGGAGGCTGATTTGGAGCACGGCAGGCCCTTCCTGGTGAATCCCAGAACTGGCTGGTCACTTTTTGGCAAGGTATTGAATAAGGTGGCACTATAGCAGGTTAAATGATTAATCAAAGCTGGTGAAATGAGCTGAGAGTTGAAGCTGGTAAGGCTTCCTGTATTTTTTATTTTTTTTTGGAGGGGGTTGTTGCTGTGTATTAAGGTTTTTTTGGTGGTGGTTAATTTATTTTTTTTTTTAAATCCCCGAAGTATTATCACAGCTTCCTGCACGGTTCTCAGCCTGTGTCCAGGTACAAGACCTGCTCCCACCACAGAGACTCCTGCGGGCCAGGCGCAGTGCAGTTGGTAGCCATGGCTCTGGTGACCAAGCCATCGCACGGCGTCCCCCTGCCACGTGAGGCATGTACATGTGTGCCAGCCAGGAAAGCACCCTGGCAGGGTTTCCAGGGAGAGAGACTCACGGCTGCACAAAACCGAACAAAAGTTGGCACAAACTTTGTCACATGGTGATAGAGAACTGCGGTTTTCTTCCCTACTTACTCATACACATCTCTTATTGACCACAAGGCTTAGATGTATTTTTCCTGCATTTTTTAAAGTTTTTTTTTAAAAGGACTTTACAGGAAAGTCAGTAATTGCTCTGCAGATGTGAACTCTGTTTTGGCCCAGTGGGGGTTGTATCCTCTGATATCTGCTCTTCTCGATGCTAGAACTTCCAGTGAACTGAAAGTTGCCTTAAACTCCTCTCGGGAATCTCTAGGAGACAAATGGAGGCTTAAAAAATTCCTTCTGATACGGCAATAGAATTTGGAAAGGCTGAGGTGGAAGAGAAATCCACTTTAATTGCTGTAGCCGACCAGCAGACTACAGACTCTGCCCTTCTTCCAACCACAGTAATCCAATTATTTGCCTGCCATTTTAAAAGCGATTTTCCAAGTCCCAGCCCGTGTTCCTGCTCGGAGCCAGAGCGTTGGGCGACTGTTCCCCTTGTTCTCTGTTCCTGCAGGCAACTTCAGTGGTCTTTATTCTTGTTTAAAACGATAAATGCAGTTTAGATGTTAATTTTAATACAGGGTTCAGATATACTTTTGCTTGGTCTCTCTCGTTAACGTTATTTTAGCAGGGAAGGGTTTGAAGGTATCGTGCAGACTTCCTTGAGTGAGCTCGTCTCTACAGCTGCCAGAGCTTTGAGATGGCTTTTCTGCAAAACCTGTGGTCTCCGTTTGAAGCCGCTGAGAGGTGCAGATGTGCAAGCAGGTCTTGAGCGTTTTTTGTGCAAGGCTTTTCCAAGTGAGAACCTCCTCAAACAAAAGCCCGTTTTGTTTCCCGTATATAGTCTTTGTGGCATCTGCAGAAGGCGGTTAAGATGAAGGTAACCACTGTATAACCAATGCCTTGTCTGGTGTCCTAAAGAAATGCAACAATCATCCTTTACTGAAGTGTAGTTGGACTCTGGGTATCACACAAGCTTTTCCTACGAAAAGAGGGCAATTCAAATACTTTGTGCTCAAACCCTGTGCTCTGCAGTCTGTGTTTCTGTGCACCAAGTGCTGTTCGCGTTAGCAAGCAACACGCAGTGATAAAATCGCCCTGCGGAGGGAAATCGGTGGTGAGGAGGAGCCCATGTCAGCGCTGGGTCTGCTGCAGGGTTTTGCGTTGAGGTGGCTCTGCTCTGACCCACGGGGCTGGGCTTCTGCTGCTGCCTGTCCTGTGCTGGCTCTGCTCGGAACCCAAAGGCTTTTCACCCAAAGAGAACCCATTGCCTTCTCCAGCAGCTGCTCTGCAGTGAGCTGGAGCATGGGGATGGAGCCAGCTGAGAGCCAGCATCACGAGTCCTCTCCTGAGCAGAGCTAGAAAACCAGAATAATGTGGCGGCAGCGGGTGGGTGTTACTGCCCAAATACACCAATGATGAAGGAAGATCATCCTGTCACTTTTTGGTTCAATTCTGCATGTCCATGCATTGTTTACAGTCCGTCTTAAAACACACCAGAAGCAGATACTTGATGTATTTGGGTTTTTTTTCTATGATTGTCAGGTTCCCCGGTTATGTGGTTAGCTTAAACTGTTTGGAGGAGTAAAAATAGAGGGCCAAGAACAGCCAAGATGTTCCCTCTAATTCTTCCTGTGCTTCTAAAACATCACTGCTGTCACCAGCCGCGGGATTTTCTCAGGGTCAGTTTGCCAGCTCTGCAGGAGGTTCCCTGTGCTTTTGTCTCCAGGTACTCCTAGCTGCAAGAACCTGAGAGTGTGAGAGAGCTCAGTCAGACCAAGAGCAACAGCTCGTACCTGTGTGTGATGCTTTGATGGGAGCATGAGCTCTGCCTCACATCTGGACGATATTTTGCTTTGTGTGTGATTCCACAGTAGTTCCATCTAAGTATGTCCTTGCTTAAGTGCATTCTTGTTCGCTCCTGGCCAAAGTGATGTGGTGACTGGTTGCTTCCAGCCAGGAAGCCCTACTGATGCCATTGCAATGATGAAACTTCGGGGCAGGAACTGACCTTCTGAACTTCTCTCTTTGGAGCCGGTTAAATCTTTATTTTTAAAACCACAAAATACTGCAATGCCACTGCTGCTAATGATATGCTCTCCTAAAACTGTTTGCAGTGGCTTTATGGATATTAGACACAGACTTTCCTTCTAACGCCTGCACTGGCTCTGCTGGAGTCTGAGCGTGCTTGTGTTTTACTGCATTCTGAATTCAGAATTAATTTGATAAGATCACTTTGTAATAATGTACTTTTTCTGGCAGGTGGTGCCATTTGTGTTCTGCTGGAAAGAATTCTTTCTTTTCTACTTTCTGTGTGGGGAAACTTGAATTTGCTTTTAACCATTTTGAAAGATGCAGCAATAAACATCATTATCTCTTATGGTTTGCAGTTTTGCTCTTTGGAAGCTTTTTCTGAGCACAGTCTACACTCTGTCCCAATACATCATCCCCCGAGACCAGCAAAGCCCATGTACTCCTCTTTTCCCCTCTGCTTTCTGGCTCATGATGCACAACTGGAGCACGTTGGGGATATGTGGCCGCTGCAGAGCTGTGTCAGGCTGGTGTTCCTGGCAGCAGGGGCTTGTGCAACCTCACAAGCCGTCGCGGGGTGAATGGTCAGTAATTCTCACAGAGCACAGTCTTTGCCTCTCCCAGGTGTTCCATCACTGTATCAGTCAGAATTAATTCAGCTCTCCTTAACCCCCACTGGAGGTTAGATCCCATCCTTGCTGCCGGGAAAAAGTCAATGTTTGTTTCGTGGGACTCTCATAATGTCACTGAAATGGTCTTTCAGCAGCCAGTGCTGTTCCAAGAGGTTTCCCTTCAGAAGAGATGATTAGCGAGATGAATCGCTTCATCGTCAACCTCCAACTCAAGGGAAGGCCCATAGTGTTCTCGCCTCGGGTTAGTAGGATGTGAATTCCCCATGGTGTCTCTGCTCCAGCTTTCTGACCAATGTACAAGCTGAAATTGGAAAGAGCCCCTTTTTCCAGCAACGGGAAAAGAACATAAAAGGTGGCAACTGTTTTACTACAGGAAAAAGGATTGATAATCCTGTCCTGGCTCTAGTTATGGGAGGACACATTTTAAAAGCTGAAGTACTATTGATGTTTTTCTGGTACTCTGATTTGTTGTGTTTGTTGGGTTTTTTTTAAACAATTATTAGAAGAAGGTAGAGTTCTTAAATGTTGCTATAAATAAGGTTTTTCTCGTGGTTGGTAACAAATAATACTCAATTGGTGCATGTTCTGGTGACTTCAGTTGAGCTGGTGCATTTGAACACCCTGAAGTACCATCAGTGTAATGATGCTCATGGCTGAGGACACTTCTCACTTGGAGATTTGGTGAATACCTCTCCAGCCGGAACAATCTCTGATGGCTTTGCCAGTGCTGTTGCAGAAGGTTTGCTGTCTCACCTCTGGCAACCAGGAGTGTACATGGAGCTGATCTTTCCAGATCACCCCGAATGTGTGGTTGTTGGCCCTGAGCACCTGAGGTCTGATACACGGGGTAGAAATAGCTCCCGTGGCTCCCAGCGTGTTCCCCGTGTTTCAAAATCAGCCTGTAATGTGTGTGTAAGATGTTAAATAGCTGCATTCAGATCTTATTCCATCGGATGGTAAAACCTGCAGAGAAGTACAGTATTCTAAATATTAATGAATCCATGAAAGTACACCATGCAGCATTGCTGATTTTTGGCTGTGCCAGGTGCTGTTATGAACGCTTGGCTCTTACTGTCGTTTGTGGACTCTCCCTGCCTTAGCAGAAGGATGAGCCTGGGCGGCACCCCCAGGAGATGCTGGCACCCCCAGGAGATGCTGGCACCCCCAGGAGATGCTGGCACCCCCAGGAGATGCTGGCACCCCCAGGAGATGCTGGCACCCCCAGGAGATGCTGGCACCCTGTGATATTTGCAGGTCAAAGGCTGGATTAGGAGCTGTTCCAGGGAGGTGTGTGTGGGCTCTGCCCTCGCCCCAGCCTCTCCACTGCCACAGGAGCATGTGAAGCTGCTTGGCAAACTCAATCGTAAAACCCTTCGCTCTGCGTGTGTTGGTGTTTGCTTTTTTTTTTAAAGGTAAGCCTATTTTTAGCTCAGATTAGAGCCCTGATCCTGTTTCCCACTTTGCGGGCACACGTGGCTGTGCAGCCTGGGGGAAGGGAGATGTGCCGGAGGTGCAGGGCCATCTCTCGGCACCAGCCTGGTCGCTTCAGCTCACCCAAGTTCAGTGTTTCAATAGGACATTCGGTCACTTGAGACACACGCAATTTCTTGGCAGTGAGTGAAGTAAAATAACTTGCCTAAGTTTAGTCGTGGGTCTCGCTGGGTTCAACACGCCCCTGCTTTATGCTTTCCTGTGCGAATGCTGGAAACTCCTCCTCGCAGCCTGGTGTGCTGCCTGGTTCAGGGGCTGGCTGCAGCTCTTTGCCCGTGGTGACTGTCCGAGGACTGTTTATTCTTGAGACTTCCTCGTTGGGCTGCGACGCGTGGGTCTGGGACTCTGACCTCGCCGGTGTTTGCTCTCCGGGTGCGTTGCCGTTTACCTGCTCGTTGGGAAGCAGCGACCTGCACCGCCTTGCTCTGGGTCCCACGCTCTCCTTTCACTAAGCCCTGTAGTCATGCCTACATTTGGCTAAACTTGGTAATTTAGTTTCCACGAATTACTTATTGGGAGATTAAGATAATTTATACTTGAGAGAAAGCATATATATGCACATACATATGTGCAAAGATGACAACTTTTTAGTATTTTGCTTCCGAATCCTGAGCTCTCGCGCCATGTATGAGAGAGCCAAAATGTACAGCCAGGAGGAGTTCGGCAAGTCTTGCTTAATTGTGACCTTCTCTCATCACTTTTAGATCACTATTGGAGAACCTCTGCCTTCTCAGACTTTACTTACATGCAGGGGTATACGCTCCAAGTCCAGAAGCTTTGAGTTATTTTGTAGGGATGTTGGTTATACCCACAAAAATCTGTCCCAGACAGCAAACTCCTCCCAGCCTTTGAGGCTGATGTAATCCTCTCGAGCTTCACTCGGACTCTTCTGCGCTTAAAGCTGAGCTCATCAGGCATCCGGGTGGGAGCACAGGGTGGTCTGCAGGATGGTCCTGTCTTCCTTGGACAAGTTTTTTCTCAAATCCAGAAATTATTTTTTTGAAGCAGCACTTTTTCCTCTCAGCCAGATCCTTGAAATGAAATGGTCATAAATACACAAAATACTCAAATTTTGGTTCCTGTCTCTGCTGAGTAGTGATACACAACTTTAGCCCCGTGTCCCTGTGACCTGAGTCCCCGTGACCCTTGGATCTCGGCTCTTCCCGCTCCTGTTCAAGCACATTTAAGAACAGTGTGAACATGCACAGGCATTTAATGGCACTTGGTTTCTTAATAATGTGGAATTGTCCATTCCTTCTTGACCTCATTTCTGGTTAAAACCTCGAATAGCATTTGGCTAATTGGATGAGGGGAGAAGATATTGCAATGTAGGTCAAGTCCTTCAGTGCCCCTCTCGGCTCCTCTCCTCGCTGCCCGAGCAAGTGGGTATTTCTCCCCCTGCCCTGGCTGCAGAAGAATTCCACATACACCTGGGGTTTTTATAGCTGAGCTGCTTCTCTGTGTAAGGTTTGCACTGCATAAAGATTGTTTCTGGCTGAAGGAGTGTGTAAGGAAATTTGCAGCTATTGCTGGCTCCTGTGGCTGGAATTCTCCTCTGAGAAGGCCATGGCCAGGAGGCAGGAGGTCCCCAATGGATACGAGGTTGAGATGTGACCCCTTGAGCAGACATTGCCCCTCCAGAGCATGCAGGGCACTGAGCCAAGAAATCTCCAAGTTGCTGCGGATTCATGGCTTTCATGAGGTTTAAATCCTATTTCCAGGAAGAAGCCCCAAGTGTAAGTGATTATTACGTTTACAGCATTAGGTTGCCCAATTTTAATTCCCCCTTTCTGTAAGGGAGTAATCAATAGCAAGAATTCCAACGGGCATTTTTACCAAAGCTTGCTGAAAACCCCAATGGATTAAGGTGCTCTTTGGTATCCGGTCTGGGAGAATCTCTTGCTCAAACCTCAGTGGACAGATTGCTGTAAAACATAAACAAAAACACTTAAACAAAACAAACAGAAAAAAAACAAACAACAAAAATAAAACAAACAAACAAAAAAACCAAACCAAAAGCTGACCCCCCCCAACCACTTCAAACACAAGTTTCCAGGAGGCTTTTATCCTATATAATGTTGCAGACTGGTGTGGTACACACAGTTACTCAGGCAGAACTGATCACTTAGAGCTTTCTTAAATCGGGAAGCACGGCCAACTCTCGCTGCTGGGAAAGGGTGAGCTGTAAAAGAAAACTTAACAGTATGGCCCAGTAAGAGTGGTTTTGTGCTGCAGGGATCTGGGGGAGGGGATGTCGTCTTTTTTTAACTCCCTTACCAAGGGTTTTGGCTCCTGTGTTCATGAATGATTCAGTGCAGCCTGTGTTTCGGCGAGGCGCATGCTAATTCCCTGCCCTGAGAGTGCTCGGAAGCTGTTAATGAGCCTTGAACCTTGGTCCGTATGAATGAAGGTGTTGATTAATTTCATATGATAAATGGAGTGTGTTCCCTGTCATAACATCCGTCTGTCTTTGCCCAGCAATCAGGGCTAAACCCTTGGGTTTGGGCTGCAATTGCCGATTTTCCTGAAGACCTGGTGTGGGAACCAACTGGTGGGGTTCTGCTGGGGGGGGACAATGGAAGTGTTCAAAGCCTTGGCTCCAGCTCGTAGTCTCTAACAGTATGGTCTTCTGTTAGCTTTTCTCATTTTGGTGTTCAAAGCTGGAAAGATCACAGAAGCACAGAATGATATGGGGTTGGAAGGGACCTCTGGAGATCATCCAGTCCAATCCCCTGCCAGAGCAGGGTCACCCAGAGCAGGTCCCACAGGAACGTGTCCAGGGAGAGTTTGAATGTCTCCAGAGAAGGAGACTCCACCACCTCCCTGGGCAGCCTCTTCCAGGGCTCTGCCACCCTCACAGGAAAGAAGTTCCTCTTCAAGTTTAGGTGGAACTTCTTATCCAAGTTAAAGTTTGTGCCTGTTCCCTCTTGTCCTGTCCCTGGGCACCACTGGAAAAAGACCCATCCTCCTGACGCCCATTCTTTAAGTATTTATAGGTGTTGATCAGATCCCCCCCTCAGTCTTCTCCAGACTAAAAAGACCAAAGTCCCTCATGGATACCTTGGTGGTGTGGCACGTTTGGGGTGGGGGACGTGGTCATGTGGTGCTTCAACAAACTGAACATGGGTGCTGTTATTCCTTCTGAAACTTAACGTCTCTGTTCTGTCAGTAAAATACCAGACCATAATGAGAACCATAGAAATTCTTCCTGCAGAAGTGTTGAAAGCTGAGCTGAATTGGGAAAATCCTATTCTTGCAGCTTTCGAGAGCCACAAATAGCGAGGCAGGGCAGCGGGGACACGGAGAGGCGGGGGAGGACTTGCTGACAGACGAGACCGAAATGGCTTGGCCAGAATTGCTTTTTTTCCTCTGCTGTTCCTGCTGGTGTCCATGGGCACGCTCCCAGAAGCTACACTTTTATTCTTGGTAAAATGTAGGGGCTTGCAGTGTGAGATGTGGAAGAGGTAATGGGGAGTCATAGGTTGGTTCTGCATCAGGTTAAGCTAATTCCCATCGGGTGGCTTTAGAGAGGAGGGAATGGGTGATTGGCATCAGGAGGGCTTGACCTCTGGTGAGTTCCCAGGCCTGGCAGAGAAGCAGAGGTGCTATGGCCCTTTGGAGCACTGACTGGTGTGGAGGTGGGTGACAGAGACACCTTTTTTTTTTAGAAAGCTTCGTGTAACCGTTGGGAATAGTAATAATGGGAGAGTATTGCCATGGGGATAGGGCTACCTGACAGGACTTCTGCAAACGATGCGGCACAAAGAGATAGGCCTGAACGTTGGCTGGTGCATGGTGAGATACAAGGCTTCTCACGTGGACATCCCGAGGGCCCTCTCTGGTTGTGCTGAGCTTTCCCTTGCACAGATAAGGGGTGAGATGAGTATGGGTGGGGTGTACCCAGAAACTGCGTTTTCTGCCCTTTGGTGCCCATCAGGTGCTCTGGTAGGATGAAAACCAAATAGTGTTGCACTGTCTGCATCTCCAGTGCCCGGGGCTCTGGTCACCTGCAGCGGGTGGAACTGGGAAGGGGAAGAGCAGTGGTGGGCTTAGTTCCCACCTTTTGCTAGCATGAGGGGCTTCACTGCAGTGTCTTTATAAGCTCTAAAGGAAGAGTAATTTTACTTTTCCTAATATGAAGCTGTAGGAGAACACAATGTAAGGAACCATAAATTTAGACTGCATCTTTTTTAGAAAGAACCTAAATGAAATAGTGTACGTGGCAACCCCTCCTAAGATAAGCCTGGGTCTTCAGCTTCCAACTGCATCTCCAGGTCACACCTTGCTCTTCCTGGCAAGGGTAGGCAAAACACAAAGGTGTGAGAGTTGAGGCTCTCATTGCTTTCTTCTGAAGCTGTTTTCGGTTAATCATTGGTCAATGAATATCATCCTTAGCCTTTGTCATGCTCTGATGCTTTAAGACTGTCTTCCTGTGGTTTCCCTCCTCCTCCTCTGTCAAAGGATTGAAGAAAGGAATAAAACCCCAAAATGGGGGGATTTTCTGGTCTGTCTCATGTTGTGTGAGAAGGTATCATAAGGCTTTAACTCTGCTAGACCAGAGATGTGACTCCATGTAACCAAAGATTTCTGCTCACTGGAGAGACTTGGGGTGCAGTTCAGAGGAGATAAATACCCCACTTTTTGGAGATATAGTGGCCCAAGACACTCACATTTCTCTTTACTATGTTCATTAAACAGCACTGCTAACACTGGTCAGTGTGATTCTGTGATATGTGGGCCAGTTTGGTGGATTTTCAGAGCAGAACCTTGGCTGTACCAGTGTCCAGCACCACAAATGTCCCTGTGGGGACAGTCGTCCCTCTCGTTGGATGTGTGTGTGTGTTATCCTGTGGCTTGGCCTGTGGGAATCGCCCTGGCTCCGGGGAGTTCCCCATGAGGATGGACTGCTCTTACCTGGGGCTGAGAGCCAGAGGGGTTGTTGACTTCATCTGGAAAGATTTCTAAAAACGAGGTGAAAGCTTTGATGCAGAGACGAGGTTGTTTTGTGTTTGGGGTCAGCAATGCTGGAAAACACATGCCAAGCTCCTCCCAAAGCAGCCAGCCCCAGGTAATGGTGTTTAGAAGCTGGTTTGTTTTTTTTTAACTCTTAAACCCCTCCTCTTTGCACTTAACGCTGATACATGGGCACGATGATTCTTGTAAACTTTTATTGCGTGAGCTCTTTGATGGTTCCTGTCCCGTAGCTCTATGCTGGGGCCACCAGCCTCACTGAAGGCCTCGCTGCTGGTCATTGTGGGTTCTCTCTGAGGTCTAGCACCTGGGATGGATGCTGCTCCCAACTCCCCTGCAAGAAGATGAGAGCTGGGGGCTCCTCTGGATCCTGCTGCAGTCGCTCCACCTGGGACCCGGAAGCAGAAGATGGACTTTGAGCTTGAGTTCAGCAAAACCATAATAAGAGACATGAGCCTTGAAGTAGTTTCTATTGTCAAATTTGCTTTCCTTTTATAGCATCTCTTGCCTTGGAACGTCTTCCACTTGGGTGTTTCCCTGGTTTTATCACACGTTGCAGGATTGCCCCTGTTTTAAAGCGATACTGGGGTGAGAAGGGTTTCGTGCAGCAGCAGGAGGCCCAGCTCCCCTTATTCCCTAGTGTGTCTTGGGTCTCTGGTCGCCTAAACCTAACCCCAACCCCCCTCAGTTCTTTCCCTTTTGCTAAAGAATAAAAGGGCATCTCCAATACCTGCTTCAACAGCTTGGATGCGATTGAAGCCTACTTTTTTTTGTTGTTGTTCTGTAAACAGGCCAGGTAAAATGTGCTTTTGCTGTAGATTTGAGGTGTGACACCGTCTTTTGCTCTTGCCAGTGCCTGTAAATCGGTGACATCTGGGGAATGGGGAAAACGGAGCTGCTTGGGAGAGCAGGGGTTGGTGATGTGTGGTGTGGCAGACTTTGCTCCGGTGTGGCAAGTTTACAGGGTAAATAGTGCGAGAGTAAAGAACCTGCCTTTCTTCCAAGATGAGAAATTAGGAAATACCTTTTTTTTTTTTTTTTTTCCTGATGATCTTGTTTTCTTGGAAACCTTTTCAGAAACTAGGACAGCTTCAGGGCATAAAGCAGCGCATACTATAAAATAGATAACTCTTAATGGATTTTGTTAACAATGTGCCAGCTCGAATATTTCAACACCCAAGGTGGCCTGATTTGAGCAGCGGCGACACCAGCTCGGGTACACGGCTTCACCGGTATTGAACACTGACACTTCTCTGTAGTAATAGTTGGGCTCAAGTAATGAGGGTTTTCCAGTAAGTGGTGTTGGCACTTGCTGGTTTGTTCTTTGCTCAGCATTAGCCAAGCTGAATCCATAGCATGGAGGTAGTTTGTAAATCCTGACTTAATTTTAAAATGCTTCTCAAACTCAGTTCTGCGCAGAGAGTGGTAGTAGTTTTTATTTATTTACACGCAGGAACTAAAAAAGGGCTCGGGTGAAAGATCTGACAGGGATTAAAAGGGCAGGAGAGAGAGGAGAAGGTAATTAAAGTGTATCTATTTTATTAAGAGTGCCTTTAATCCTTGTACCTGGTTCTTCTGGATCAGCTGGTAAAGCAGCAGGGAGTTATTACTGCATCCCAAGGTGTGAACTGCTCTGCTTATCTAAGTAGGCTGAGAGATAGTATGAAACGAGTTTCTTAAAGAACCTGCGATGAGAACTGTTACCAGGATAGTGCACGTTAATCTCCGTCCTGTGTAGCCAAAGCTTGTTTTATCGGTGTCACTGGGGTGGTGGTTCCCCAGCACAAGAAACTTTGATCCCACAGTGCAGGATTAGCTAAAATTAGCAAAACCACAGGGAGCCACAGTGGCCGTGGAGCAACGCTGGGACTAATGCCGCCGGGCTGTTCTTGGCCTCTGTGCCTCTTCTTAAGGGCAGTGGTGGATAAAGTGTGCCAGTCGGGTTGTGATGGTGTGAAAGGGCCCTGCGGTGGGGTGGCTCCTGCAGACTGAGGTGTCCATGGCCCCTGTTTGGGTATTTGCAGACCTTGGCATGCTGCTTCAGGTTATTTGGTGGGGGGCTACGTGCCTTTGGAAAAGCCGGGACTAGTGGCTTGGAGCCTCCTGGCCACTTTGAGGGGTGGGTCGTCCAACCTCTTCCTCTCTGATTTGTCCCAGAGAGGTCTTCAATGAGGCTGGACAGGAGATGTGTGTGCTTTCAGGTTTCTGGGAGGCATCTGACCACTCTAAACAAGTCTCAATTCTCGTGCAAACCTCCTGCTGTTGGAAGAACCCGTGGCTGCTTAGCCAGAAAAGTTGTTTTTCCAGATGAGCTTGTCTAGACTGAATTTAAGGATCAGGCGTGTTTCCCAGATCTTGGACCCTTCTCATGATTTTGTTCTATTTAAACCATACCTAAATCACGGGATAAAATGTTTCCAGTGATCCAAAAGCCTTTTGACAATGACCTGTTGCTGTTCATGCTTTTCCAATAGTGTGGTGTTTTATTTTTCCCATTTGATGTCGTCTTGGAGCTTCAGATGATGGAAGGGTTTTCAATGCCAATTTTATGGGTTAGGAGTAGTGAATGTGAGCCCCCTTTCCTGCAGGTATTGCCTGACATGTCAGTGTTGCAGGTCACTGTTCACACCAAAATAGATAACACTCTGAGTCTGTACTTCTCTTCCTGACCATACCTTGCTTTATTTTGTTAGATTTGCAACTTCGTGTGCTGGTTTTTCCATTATTTTGAGATGAAGGAGAATGCTAAGCTTTTTGAATATTTTTTCCCCTCCTGCATCCTTCTCTCTCTCCTTCCCATGTTTCCAGTTATCCGAAGTGAAAGTCTGAGATCCCTGTGTAGCTGGTTAGATTACATGGACCCCTACTTCTCTAGATACTTTCTGAAGGCTGTTTCTATCATTTTAAGAATGTCTGTATTGTCTAATCAAATTCCTTTATCACAATAGTGTCTTGACAGTAGGTAATAACAGATGGCTAGAAAAAATTCTAAAAAAAAAAAAAAAAAGGCAAGTGTGGAGTGATTCTGGGTTTGTTTTGTTTTCCTCAAAATAGTCTCCCAGTTTTCTGTGAGGGATGTTCCTAAACTGAAGGTGTTGACTTTGTGTGAATATCTTCTGCAACCCTCTTTAGGCAGCTGGGAAAAGCCCCATGGACTGCGGGTTGGTTCTGGCTCTGCCCTGGCATCTGCTGAAGCTCCAGGTGATACAGGGCACAGCCCGTCTTGGAGACCTCGGGAATTGCTGGAGGACACCTTGTTGAGCCAGGTGCTGGGCAAACTGGCTGAAGGAAATCTGGCAGAGCAGAGAGAGCTGGTGGGGAACGTGAAGAGTGGCGCACAAGCAGCACCTTTGCTTTCAGTGGCTGTGAAATGAGAGTTTAAAGCTTTGTGGGAATAAGTAGAAGGATAGAAATGCCGACCCAGGAGAGCTGGTTGATCTTCAAGAGCAACCTTCTGAAAGCTCGGGAGCGGTCCATCACGATTCGCAGGAGTGGCAGGAGGCCAGACTCATCCTGCTGAGCTCAGCTACGGGAAGAAGCCCTGTGGAAGGAGGACATGGGAACAGGTTACCTGGGAGAAATACTTAGAGGCACCCTGTGGGCGTGCAAGGGTATAATTAGAAAAGCTTTTCTTCCTCTCTGCTCTTGATGAGGAGATTCTCCGGACGAACTCAGTATTAGCTTGCTTTGTGGTTCTGCGTAGTGAAAAATTAATGAGGTGGTGTTGCTGCTGTGGATATGAGTGAGATGGGACTTGCCAAGAGCAAGTGAAAGTCAAGAAGAAAACACAATGTGAAAGGAGAAAAACGCACCTATTTCTTTCTCTGTGTGAGAAATGGTAAATGCCCTAAAGTTCTTTTTTAATGGAATCATAGCAGTACCTTATTTTTCTCCTGATGCGTTCTGCTTGCTGCAATAAAAAGGCTGACACGGCAGTGGGAACTGAGATAGCCTTGGCTCTTCTTACCCTCCCTGGGCTCCCAGCACACTGCAGAAAAGCTTCCAGGTGTTGTCCCAAGTTAATGGTACAAGAGTGTACTGACTCCTTGGAATGGGAACTGGGAGCTGATAGAGATCGCTGAACTGCAGTGGCCTGATTTTAGATGAAGTGGCTGTGAAAGTCTGGCTTTAACATCCCTTAACCAGAGCCTGGAGGTGGTGAGGACATCAGCTGGGGCTTGCATAGCTGGAGGCAGTGCTGATGGGAGGAGGGTCTTTGTTTCTCTGAGCAGAGAGATGCTGCAGTTCAGCAAGGGCTTCTCACAGTCCTCCCCAGAGAGAGCTGTAGATCTGCAGCCAGCGGGGTAACTGGAAGTTCCTGGAGGGAATAAAGTGTGTGTGGGGGGGGGTGTTAGGGGAAGCCCCATATTCTGCAGGGCTGGTGAACAGAGAAATTAAAACAGGTAATTTCCTTCTACAAAGTCGCTTGTAGCTTTTCTACTGAGCCTACTGGGGGTTTGTTCTCTGGCTGGAGATGGGAGGCAGCACTCAGGGGTTGATGTGCTGGGCATGGGTCAAAAGCGGATGATTAAGAAGGAAATGAGGCATTTCCTGCCCAGCCCCCCCCCAGCACGAATATTCCTTAAAATATCCAAATGACGTGTAGTAACTGGCAGCTTCCTTTAGAAGCCTTCAGCATCTCCCTGCCTGCTGTTGTGGGTTAGACTTTTGCCTCTTAGCCCTCTTGAAAGGGAGGTGAGTGATGGTTGGCACTGGGCTGTGCAGAGTGTGGGCTGGGGGAGGTCTATTTGGGAATTTAACAATTTCCATAGACCATAGTTATGAACTTTAAGCCTGAATTGTGTGCAGAGATTTTCAAACAATCCTGGCAGCATTAAGCACCAAACTTCCTAAAACTTCTTTAATGCTTACAACCGAACCGATCAGTGGTTGGTTCAACTCTGCAAAGGTTAAGGATTTGGATTTTGGAAGTTTTGTGTCTGAGGTACCTCGACAGTTCCTGCAGCATTCCCAAGGGACACTTGTGTCTGGGAAGCCACCCTGTTGCTGTGGAGCATTTAATTCTCTTAAAGAGGTGTTATCTAGGGCCAGTGCTTTTGAAATAAAACTCAGGAATTGCACTAAAGCCAGTCCTTTTGCCAGTCTCCTGGAGTCTCTGTGTCCTTCAGGGAAGGGGTGGTGACGGGATGAGAAGGCCGGTGGTTCTTCCTCCTCTGTATCCATGGAGATGTCCAAACCATTAAACGTAGCTTTCTGTGCAGTCGAAGGTTAAAATGAAAATGCAAATGAGTAACCTCCTCTCCATCTGCTTTTCCTTGCCAGGTCCTGGAGAAATACCCTAATACACCTATGAGCCATAAAGAGATCCTTCAGGTTATCCAGAAGGAAGGACTGAAAGAAATCAGGTGAGTTCAGTGTCCGTACCAGTAAAGCACATTCATACTTTGGTTCCAGCACAGTTTAGTTTACTGTTAACCCCTATCTCATAAGTACTTTGGGGACTGAAATGTTAAGTACCTGCAGAACTGGGGGCTAGGACCCATTTGCAAAGCAGCTCTCGAGTTACCGGTACTTTTCACCAAGTAAAGTAGATAGGGCTCATACTCCCATGCTTACCTCCTGTAAGGTCAGCTGTCCTCATCAGGTAGTTCCCATTCCAGGTGCTGAAGTAAACTTAACTACTTTTTTTTTTTTTAAAAAAAAGTGACTAGTCTGTAATGGAAATGACCTAAACCAAAATGGAAAGCTGTCCAGGAAGTAAAAAAGCAGTGTCACTTGCAAATCCTTATTTTGAACCCTTTATGCCTCGTGGTAGTTTCTTAGCCCTGTCGGGAGCGGTGTGTGGTTGAGCTGCAGCGTCATCCTGTCCCCCCAGGAGCAGAGGGAGTGTTTGGGTGAAGGGGGACACCGGCCCAGTGACTCGGATCTGCTTTAGAAACCCGGCAACTGGGCTGACAGCTCCTGAACTGCTGTTACCGTAGCTCAGTTCTTGAGTTGTGTATTTCCCAGAGAGGGACAGGTTGATTTGGTGAGGGAACAAGTAGAAAATATTTATACTTCTGTTTCCTAAGAGCAAAGAAAAGGGGGTTGGGGGGAGGAAGATAACTGGATGTGTCAGTTCATCTATGTGGAATGAAATAACCATCCTAAATAAATACTAGGGATATGGGAAAACTGAAACTCTCCAAGAATGGAAGAGGCAGGCACCCTGGTGGAGAGCAGACAAGGCTCATGCTCCTGCTGCTGGGCTGCACGTGGAGCCCGAGCTGTGGCTTTGGCCCCTGCCTGGAAGGGCAGCTCTGCAAAACTCGGTGGGAGAGTTTGCTGGTCTGAGTCTGCCATGAGAGTTCAGATTTTGGGTTTGAGTCCAATAACATTGTTTTACCTCCCAAAAAGCAGATCTTGTGATAACTCACTTCCTCTGTAGCTTCTCCAGTTGTTCAGTGTTCTCACAAGGCCAGAGGACATTAAGTGTGGACTGAATCCTTCAGCAAACTCCAGAGTGGCTCTGGGCACTTCTATTTGCTTTTGAGAAATGAAGCATCTCCACCAGCTCAGTCTGGTTCTGGTCATGACCTTATAGTTGAAGAACATATATCAGCCACTGCCCACCTTTTCAATGTGCTTGACTAATATACACAATTATCATGGTAGAATTTTTGATAATCCATTTGATAATTTCTTGTGGAGTAAGTCCAGAGTTTTGCCTTCATCCTTGATGTCTGGAGTCAAAATGCCAAGGAGACAACTCCTTGCTCTGCAGTCTCTTGCTGCCTCCCTTTAGTGAATTATCTGTGCACTGGCAGCTTGGAACTGTCTCTGTATGGCAGACAATATATTTTACTGATGAGTTAACTGTATTTTGATGAAGGAAATCAGCTCGGGTCAGAGCAACCTTCATGGTGTTGCTCTTAAAATGGCTTCAGGCCATTTGACATGCTGATGAGCTCATCTTTAGTGTTCCTTCAGTGTCCTCTCCTTATCTGAGCTGTTGGCTGAGAAAGGACCTGGGAGGGGAAGGTTCCTGAGGTGGTGATGGGACCTGCTGCAGGATGGTGTTTTCCACTCACTTGCGCTTTCCTGCTTCCTCGCCACATCAGGGAGCTGGGAAACAATGTATTGAAGTGTGAAAGCCAACTTAAAGCTTATTTTCCTGCCACTGCTGTGTAGGGAGTCAGACGGGAGCAGGGTAGAGGAGGTGAGAATGGCCGGGGTGGGAGGACCTGCCAGAGGTGCAGCAGGGATGGCCCTACAGCAGAGCATCCTCCAGAGGACACTTGTGTTCCGTTAGCGTCCTCTGACCTCAGCTGACCATGGAGCTGCTTCAATACAAGTTAAACACACCAATATCTTTTTTTCTAGTGGCAAAGACTGTAATGTGTAGCATCTTTATGTCGTATGCACAGGCTTTCCTGCCCATACGTTGTGTTGTGCAGCTGGTGCTCCCAACGGAAGGTTTTTGGAGACTGCAGTGGGACTTGTCCTCAAGGGAACTGCAGGGGAAAATACACCAGGCAACGCCTTCCAGTTCATGTCACGTGTGCCGTTGTCACCTTCCCTAGAGGCTTCTCTTGGCCTCTGAGGACAAAATGAATTGTTTTGATGGCAGCAGCTGATGCCTGGGCATCATGGCACCTCACCTGCCCTGGGCTGCAGGACCCCATCGGGAGGAGACGCTGGAAGGAGTTGTCTTTGGTTTGTTTACAGTGTTAATTTATTCAAGCAAAGCTTTTCACAACTTCTTAAAATAACACTTAAGATCAGGTTTGCCTGGTGGTAACTGTGGTGTCACACAGCGAGGAGGAAGCACAATGTTTGCTAAAACCCCACTTTTCTTATGTAGTCTGGTGTAGGGTATCTGAAGCTCCTCGTTGTTTTGGAAGCCCATAGTGACACACTCCAGGAGACTTCTCCTGCCAGAGCTCTTTCTGTGACAGTACATTTAAAAGGTGCTGTATCCAAACCTGCTGTTCATAACCTGGTGGCTGGCATTTCTGGTGAGCGTTTGCTTCTGTCCATAGCCTGGACCCAGACTCGTGGTGGAGGTGTACAATGCTAGACAGGTAGGCAATAGACACAGACCAAAAAATGGGAAATTCTGATTAGAATATGAGGGTAATATTTTTTTCCCACCATAAGGGTGATAAAACACTAGCACAGGACCAGAGAGGGTTGTGTGACCTCCACTTCTGGAGATACTTAGTGGTGGACTGATCAAAGCCCTGAGACACCTGGTGCAGTTGCTCCTGCTTTGAGCTTGGACTGGTGACCTCCAGAGATTCCTCCTCATCTCAGTGACTCTGGGTCGCGGTTCCTGGCCTCATCTTCCTCAGCAAAGTGGCTTCAGGGCCTCTTGTGAGATTGTGAGTCCCTGAAATACCTCCAAGCCTTAATAGACATATCTGTGGACAGGGAGTACAATTAAAGGGGCTGCTTCTGGTTTGTGTGGCTGGAGTACGGTGTGTCAGACGGGTCACACTCTGTTAGCACAAAACACCTTTGGTTTTCCCTCTCGGTGTGTGAAGCTGCAGATGGTGACCTGCCTTGGAAGGTGCTGGAGGTAGCTGAAGCCATCAGCTGACAGATGTTTAAATGACTTCACACATTCTTTAATCCTCAGCTGCTTTAAATGTAGCCTTCAAATGAGCTGCAGGAGCTGGAGCACCTTGAGTTCATGTCTTGTGGGTTTGATGACACTGAGTGTGTTGGGGATGGACATGGCAGGGGTATCTGTGCTTCTTACCAGGGCTGGGTTACCTCAAACCTCTGCTGGTTCTAGTTAATTATCTTCATTCTGCTGGAAGATGGGTATTAAAATGTCCATAAAGGTGTTACTGACCTCCTGGGGTTTTCACATGCAGGACTTGGGGTTCTGGGGCTCTTTCCTGATGTTTTGCTGATAGGGAAAGGAGCTTTCGTTGGAAGCAGCTGCCTTAAGGCCAGTCTCACAGGCTCTGCACATTTTAATTGCTCTTTTAATTACTGGAAGCCTTCAGGAGAAGGGGCAGGCAGCAGCAAAGGCCAATAAATGCTGGTGCAGTAAGTTCTTGCGGTTTTTTTCCCTTTAGTCAGCTGAAAGTTGGATGTGGCTTTTTCTGGAGAAAATAAAACAGTTATCAACTTAACGTTTTTAACAGAAGACCACAAGACCATGGTATTTATTCTCTTTGAGACCTTCATGATGTCTTCAGTGAGTGTCTCTTCTGGACGCTCATGACTATCCTGTTTTTCTGGATTTTCTGGTCTGAACCTGGCAGGGGCTCCCCAACAGGGCTTGTCCTGAAGAGAGGGAAAGCTGGAGATACAGAGAGTCCTGTGTCCAGCCTTGGGAGTCCTCAGCACAGGAGAGACATGGAGCTGTTGGAGCGGGGCCAGAGGAGGACCACGGAGATGCTGGGAGGGCTGGAGCCCCTCTGCTGGGAGGACAGGCTGAGAGAGTTGGGGGGGGTCAGCCTGGAGAAGAGAAGGCTGCGGGGAGACCTTGGAGCCCCTTCCAGTCCCTAAAGAAGGGGGGCTCCAGGAAAGCTGGGGAGGGACTCTGGATGAAGGAGGGGAGCCCTAGGAGGAGGGGGAAGAGTTTGACACTGGAAGAGGGGAGATTTGGATTAAGTGTTAGGGAGAAATTCTGGTTTGTGCCCCTGGAGACCACAGAACGAGAAGCTGATCTCTTTGAGGGACACTGCAGGCCTTTTTTTTTTGTTTGGTTTTTTGGCTTCCTTCGCATTGACTCCTCAACTCAAAGTTTTCACAGGTTTCTGTCCCACTCTGTGATTTCTGTATGAAAACATGGAGATGAGTTCAGTGGACACCATAGATAATAAACATAGGGGAGAATGTTGGTTTGAAAAACTCCTAGTTACCATTAGCAGGGGGCGTTAAATGCATTTATTGTACGTAGGAGAAAGTCTGAGTAGGTACCTCGTTCCATACCCCTTGAACATTTTGTTAGTTACACTTTATTTCTCTTCTCTAATCCTGAGCCTGCAGTACTAATGAGTTTTGCTGTCTCCTGAAAATAAAATTGCACTCTGGTTTTCATTCTGTGAACGAGTGCGTTGGCTGTTGGCGGGAGGAATGTGGGGTGCAGTGCCCTGCTGAGAGCACTCAGGAATCCAACAGGTTAACTCTCTTCTAAACAATGCTAGAGCTGAGGACTCAAAAAATACCTAGATGTAGGATTTATCTTCAGTGTGAACTGGTTCATGGTTCTGTCGCAGAAATACAAAGGGGAGGAAGCCCAAAACTTTACAGTTTTAACTCTGTGTCCCCAAAGCCTCAAGGGAAGATCCTTCTACATAGATTTCTCCTTCCCAATCAGAAGACACTGATCTGTGCGTAGTCCCTCAAGGCTGGGAATGGCACGGGAACAACCACCTGCTCCTTGGGCTCCGTGGAGCTAATTGAGTGCTGGGAAGCAGGAGGTGCTGCTTACACCTGTAACCGTGTCTAAAGTCAGGCGACTTCTCCAGGGGTCTCTCCTCTCACCCAGGGCTCAGTGTACAGGGTCAGCGGCTGCTGATGTCCCTGTTGTCCCAAATCTGGGTTCTTTACCCGCTGTGCAAGCCAGTGACACGCAGAGCAGAGGTATCTCCAAGTTTATTCCATTAAAGCGCAGAAATGGAGTGCCCGTCTCAAGGGGGCACACCTTAGCTCCAGAAATTTCCACTTTTATACACTGGTTATTACATATTCTAGTAATTAATACATATTTATTGTTATTCTCTTTCATGATTGGTCAAGGTTTTTCTGCTTCCTATGTAAATTAGTGCCCAGATTCTGTCGTCTTCATCCCTTGTTGTCTCTTGGGTGGGTGGTATCCTTTGGGTGGGTGGTCAATGGGTGGGTGGTTGCCATCTCCCCCTGCCCACATTCCCTTTTACCTCCTCCTCCTCCTCTAACCTTGGCAGTTCCAGGGGGTTTTCTGGGTTTGCTGCCCAGGCCTGCAGCTCATCACTCTCTTGACAGAAATACCTGCTTATTAACAAAGCTGCATTGTCTAGTAGTTAGGTGCTTAATTCAATCTTAGATTAATCATGTCTAGTTACTGTTTCTCTGTAATTAATGAGCTATTGGGGCTGTGTGGATAACTTCCAGCAGCAGCGGCAGGTTCCCTTGGTTGCTTCAATTCCATGTCACATTTCATTTTTCTAGTTAATATCAATTTTACTACAACATCGTGACAGCCCATTCATTAGAGCAGTAAGTGAAGCCCAGTGTCGGTGTGTCCCCGAGAGCTGATGTCCTCCAGCTGGTGTTCACTCACCCGTGTCTCCTTGGCCCTGGCACACTGTGGTCCCAGCGTGGCTCCTTCTGAGCCTGTGGTCACTGCCGAGCCACCATCACCCAAACTCTTGCTGTTTTCATCCAGCACAAATTCCCAAGGAGTTTGGGTGGTGTGAAAGGGTCAAGGAGTTTGGGTGCTGAGGAGGGGGTGGAAGGGTAAGAGAAAGAAATCCCTCTAGCTGCACGTGAGGTGTCCCAGTGAAAGATTCCAAGATTTCCAAGACTTCTCTAAAAAGTTCAATAACTGGTGGAGGCTGAACTATCTGGATGCGGGAGGTGCTGGGGTTGGCAGAGAGTGCCAGCTTCTCTGGAAATAGACTCAAAAAGTCTGACGGGGTCTATGTCTTCCTCCCTCGTGTTTGTTTGATAGAACCTGGGCTCAGTTTTACTGGAAATCTGTCCAAAACGCTGTCAGTTTGGTTCTGGTGGATGGGGGGGAGGGTTCATATTAATGATTAGACGATTGTTTTGCTCAAGTTTTTAAAGGGGTGTTTCTCTCCTTTTTTTGGGTTGCACTCCAACTCCAGAAGGTAAGAACCACTGCTGATTGTTCTAAAGCTGCTCTTCTCTATTAACGCAAGCTGCCAAAGCCTTAATTAAGAGCAACTGCTTGTTTCACGCAGGCTTAGAATCCAAGTAACGGTAGTATATCTGGCCTTAACGCTTCTCTTACCCGCGCCTGCCTTTCCTGCATGCCCTCTGCGCTGGCGCTGCCCTGCCCTGCCAACCCAAGAGCTCCCTTTGCTTGTGAAGTCCGTGGAAAATAAAATTTTGGCTGCTGGCATGTGCTGCTGTGTGTGTGTGTGTGTGTGTGTCCCCATGTGTGTGTCCGTCCCTAACCCCGCTCTCTGCACGCCTGCCTCGGGGAGCGGGGGGTGCTGGGGTTGCATGGCCTGGGTTTGTGCACTGCGTTTTGGGTGAAGCCAAATCTTAACACGTAAAGTAAGCTGCTTTTTTTCCTAAATGAACAATTTGTTTAACAAGCCTGACGGTGGTGTGGCGGGGTCTGCTTCGGTACCTCTCTGCTCTGACGCTCCCCTCCGCCTGAAACTGTTGGTTTTTTTAAAACCATCATATTTTAATACACTAATAAACAAAAGGCTGTTTGTGTGAATGCCTGATTCGAGTGGAAAGTGGGGAAAATGGGAAACCCCCTCACCCTTAAACCCAGTTCACTTCATTGGGGCTTTTTTATCCAGCCCCATCAGCGCACAGTGACCGTGGGGAACGGAGACGCTCGCCGGTGGGTGCGCTTTATACTAAGCTTCCACTTAGAGCAGAAGGCAATAAATAACTCTTCTCTGGCACCGAGGCCCCTGGTGGGCAACCAGGGGGTTCCAAGCGGTGTTTTGTGCCCAGCAGCATCGGGAGCTGCCCCTCTGTCTGCACTGGGGTGGGGGTCCTGCGGTGGGGGATCTGCTGGTTCCACTGCGCTGCTGTGTACGTGTGGAGAATCCTCTAAAATCTGCTAACCAAATAAAAAAAAAATGGAGCTTTAATATAAGGCAACCTTTCCATAGACGAACGCACCTTGTGTGATGCTTGGAGGGCAGAGTTTTTCAGTTCAAATACCACACAATTGGAAAATTTCACTCCAGTGTCCCATCTACGTGTGACCCAACACAAGTGGGTTCACTGGGACTGGAAGTGTGGGAAGAAACTCTCCATCTGCCTCAACAGGCTCGGGATAGAGAGCCCTGGCCTTAGCCCTCTGCACCTTTAACACCCTCACACCCTTCTTTCCTGCTCAGGCTGAAGGAGTGTGGAGTTTAAAAGGTCGTGATTTAAGGATGGCTTAAATCTGGCGATTCTCAGAAGGAAAACTTGGTATGTACGTGTCCCAACCATCAGGTAGCTCAGAGAAATCCTTGAGGGGCAAGAGCTCAGAGTATGTGTTTCTTGTGCCATTGACTGGCCTTACAACTATCTCTGAACTACAACAATGACTATTATACTATGCTATATAATTAGTATAGTATAATACTCTACAATATATAATAATATTATAGCCCTCTCAGCAATCCAGTAAAATAGGTAAAGAACACGCCTGTTCTGCAGGCAGAAGGGTTGTCACTTGCTCTTGGTGACTTGGAGATCAGTTTTCTGGTTTATGAATGGAATGGAAGTGCAGGTATGAAAAATTTCAACTTTCAAAACAGAGTATTTAGCAGCTGCCAAAACCCCTTGTTTAGTCAACAATGTGAAAAAAAAAAAAGTTTATGAAGCAGTCATAGGTTTGTAAGTATAAACAGGTTTATAAGTTCTAGTAAATCAGCTAAATTGGTTCTTTTTAGCTGAGAAGTCAGAGTGGGAAGGGAGTAATCGCCAAAATGCCATTTTCAGTGGAAAGCAGAACAAATTCCTAATGGAAATAGCCACTTCACGGGCACTTAATACTTGCCCCAACACAGCGTCCTCGAAACGTTCAGGCAGAGGCTCAGAAAGTCCCACGTTTGGCTGAGAAAATACATCTCTTTAAGATGCTGCTGTCAAGGTGGGGAGTGGCTGGAAAGTCAGAGCCTGCTCTGGTAATATCCGAGCTTAAGAACACGTGTTTGCTCAGCCTCTTCGCTGGGTGTCACCCCCCGAAACAGCACCTGTAAATGAAAATATTCTTGATGCTGTGGTTTGAAACAGCACTTAATTTCTTTTGCTTGTGACAGAAGTAGCTCGGAATGGGTGGGTGTGTTACTCCCCGGCTTGTCCCAAGGTGAAACACGCTGCGGGTGAGGAAAACGTGTGAGGGGTGGGACAGTAGAATGATTTCAAGCTTCAGGCAGTGAACAAGGCAGTGTTTCCCAGTTCGCTTGGAGGAGATCCTTGGTCTGGGCAGGGGAGCTGGGGCTGTGACCTTGCGCTGGCTCCACCACTCCTGCTTGTGCTGAGTTTGCTGCCCGTGTTTTGGCAGATCTACAGCGCTATTTTTAGCTTTTTGAGAAGTAAAATCTAGGAAGTTTCAGTGTGCACTTGCAACGCCATGGAAACCAGATTCATCCTGGTAAACGTTGTTATAGTTACCTTTCCTTCTTCTAAACTCTTACAAAAAGATTTTGGGGTTGTTTTTTTTCACTTTAGTGGGAGCTCCTGTGAGCTGGGAACCCCTGAGCAGCTCTTCCCAAACCTGCCAGCTTGGGATTTCTTATCCTGCCTCGATTATGCATAAGCCGAAGGGGAAATAATATGTTTTTTACCCTATTCGTTAGCATGTGTGATGTAAAAATATTTATCTGGGTTGAAAAACTTAATGGAATGAGCACTGGAACTCTAAGCTGTAAAAATTCAGGGTGTGACATAATGTTTTAATAAAACATCACGTCTGGTTCTTGGGGGAAACCCCAGCCCTTCAGTAAGATCCTAAGCGTGCCCTGTCTAGATAAAGCTGCTTGATTCAAGTCCATTTGTTTATTTATAAAAAGCCCTCTAGCTGGGGGCCATGAAACTGAGTTTGGAGTTGAACCCACTGCTTATCCCAGATAAGGACATCACAAACTCAATTAGTAGAAGAAAACGTTGGAGGTTTATAGGTCAAATCAAGGTCTGGATCAGTCGCTGGTGGAGGCAGAAAGAACATAACACCTCATGAAGATCACACATCTTAGACCCAAATTAATACCACTACCCTTTTTTTTTTTTAAAGTTAGGCAGGATTTGTTGACTGAATTTTAGCTTCTATCATTTTTGCAATAAGCTTTCTGAAAGGCTCAAATAGCGTTATGTTAGTGCCAGCTTACTTAGAAGAGCCTGTAGAGGAAGACACGGATCTATAGATGAGGAAACGTGAGAAAAAAAGAGCGCAGAACTAGCGGGTGAGCAGTTAAACAGTGGAGTGGGTTCGGTGGAAGCCCTGGAGATGCCAGACTGCCCCAGAGCTCCCACTGCTCTCCAACACGCTATCAGTGACCTGGAAAGAGGCATGAAATGGGAATTTTCTAGATGCAGCAATAAGAGGAATGATGGTAAACACTGTTGGGAGAAGGACAGGGATATTGTTTATATTTCAGGTACAGCCGGGCCTGTCTGAAATATCCTTGTGTTCGGCTCCTGCAAAGCACTCACGAGCAGGAATCCCACCGGGAGCGAGGAGGAGAAGAGGGGAAGGGTGCACCCAGAGGAGCAGTGCCTTTGGAAAGAATTGGGGTTGCTCTAGGAAATTACACTGAATTACGGCTTCCAGGGAGACCCTGTGGCTTTCTGGAGAAGAGGATTGTGAAGTTGTAAAAGTTAGTGCATGGCCGTGGTGAAGCTGCTGTGGGAAGAGTGGCTTCCAGCCATGGTGTTCATGTTTCCCTCAGCACTGGGGAAGGGGCATGGAAAAGCCACGGGAGCAGCAGGAACGATGAGTCGAGAGCTGATTTTGGTGGGGTCAGTTAGGGAGGTGATGAAGACAGGTGGTCTGGTGTGTGCAGATGTGTTTAGGAAAAGCTTTTCTTCAGGGGTAGGGATTTTGGCTGGATTATCAACCGAGATGTCTGAAGACAGGCATGTACTCTTGGCAGGGATCAAAGTGAGATGCTGACGTTAGTGGTTTCTCTGTCATATCATAGAATCACCGAATGGTTTGGGTGGGAAGGGACTTTTAAAGCCCATCCTAACCCTCTGCCCTGGGCAGGGACACCTCCCACCACACCAGGTTGCTCCAAGCCCCCTCCAACCTGGCCTTGAACCCCTCCAGGGATGGGGCAGCCACAGCTTCTCGGGGCAACCTGGGCCAGGCTCTCACCATCCTCCCACCAAAGAAGTTCTTCCCCACATCTCAGCTCCATCTCCCCTCTTGCAGTGTCCAACCCTTCCCCCTCCTCCTAGGGCTCCCCTCCCTCATCCAGAGTCCCTCCCCAGCTTTCCTGGAGCCCCCCTTCTTGAGGGACTGGAAGGGGCTCCAAGGTCTCCCCAGAGTCTTCTCTTCTCCAGGCTGACCCCCCCCAACTCTCTCAGCCTGTCCTCCCAGCAGAGGGGCTCCAGCCCTCCCAGTACCTCCTGTGGTCCTTCATGGTTGCCTGTCTCTCCCAAAGACGTTTGTTGGCCAGAGGAGCCTCTGGGTCAGTGTGCGAGTACCTCAATGACACTGACTTTTGCCACGTCAAGAACCAAAACAGGACGATTTGGGGGGGTCCTTGAAGTGCCTGAGGCTCAGCTGCTTCCTCCAGCACCACTGGCTATTGCATGAGCATCGGCCTGAGCCCTCTGCTAAGGCAGATGAGCTTTGGGCTGGGGTTTAGAAAATTCCTTCTTCATCACCTTTTTCACTCATATTTTTTAACAAATTACGCTGGCAAAAATGGAGGGAGCATGAGATCCTGCAGCGCAGGGATGCTGTAGAGGCTGTTTTCTGGCCCTTTGCTTGGAATGACATGGGTTTGAAGGAGATGTTCTGCTCTAACTGTGGGCTGTAGCCCCAGGGAGCTCTCTGCTGGTGGCATCTCTGCTGCCCAGGCTTGTGCCTGAGCCCTGGGATGTCCCAGACATGACCACAGAACTCCCCAGAACTCCGAGGACTTCTCTAAACCCATTTCTCAACTGGAGGAGCGAGAAACCTGTGGGATCCTGGTCTGAGGTGCTGTGGGTAGGGGGACTGGGATGGTTCCCTGCCAGCTCCCTGCCAACCGAGGTCCCTCTGACGGGGACCGGGTCTTGCTAATGGTCAGCAGAGCTGGGATTAGGTCAAGTGACATAAATCCTATCCCTCCTTTCCTGATGGAATTTCTGCTGTGATTCCTGAGCTGCCCTTTCTGGCCAGTGTTCCTTGTACGGTCCCCTGTCCATTAATTTGGACACGCTGGGGTGGAGGAGACCAGACCTGTTCAAGGATGTTTCCTTCTCCTGGTACCAGGAGTGGGAGGTTCAGCTGGGCTGGTTTTCCTCTCTGGGGCGGAACTGGGAGCGCATGTGCTCTGCTGGCATCGCCCAAGGGCTCTGCGCCTCCTCCCCTCCATTCCCCTTCCCTCACGGGGGATTTTCACTGCTTTTGGTGGGATTTGTTTGAATGTTCATAGACAAACAGCTGCCTCCCCTGCTCGGGGATTTCAGTCGATCGGTCACAAATTTAGGTTTGAATCTGATGGTTCTGGTTCCAGCCTGTGTGGCAGGGCAGTGGGGGGCAGAGACTCCATCTCACAGCTGCTGTGTAGGGGTTGTGCTCGATACCAATGTGCTTTACAACCAAAACCACCTGTTTCCTGGAGGGTGTGATGATCTTGACCCTGCAGCAGGAGCACAAGTCTCCTGCTGAGCCATGTCCACCTGATTTTGCTTCTGCTGCAGCGGGATGGGTTTGAAAAACCAAACAGAGAAACCCCCACCAGCACCAGTGAAGAGATGGATCTTCTATCTCGGTTCTCTGGCTGGGATCAGAGATCTCCGCGCTTTTCAGGGAAAATTACACAATTGGTTTCTATTATTTATCCCACAACACTCATTTCAGCGAGCTCTGGGTTCTCTTTAAAAAAAAAAAAACCAATTTTAACTACCTCTGCAGTCAGCTGTTAGCTCACACCAAATCTGCTGAGTTTCGGATGAGCAACGTTGAATATCTGGAGCTTTGAAAATGTGTGACCGCCTTGATGTTCTGCAAAAAACTATTGGAGAGCTTGAACTTGGGGGCTTTTCTGTTTGATTTTTTTATCCGGGGCTGGAGTGTGGGTATGGATCCACGGTCTGGTTTCACTGGTGCTTATTCCGGCAGCTTCAACTTGTATTCTCTTGGAGAGTAGAAGTTGGATCCGGACTCTTTCCGCCTCTGCATGCGTGTCGGTGGGGCAAGGGGCCGGGGCTGTGTCCCGGCAGGAGGAAAACGCTGAGTAGGTCCCTTCGGATGCCGTTAACCCCATGTTTCTGGTTCCAGCGGGACATCTCCTCTGGCCTGCCTGAATGCCATGCTCCACACCAACTCCCGAGGGGAAGAGGGCATCTTCTATAAGGTCCCGGGGCGCATGGGCGTCTACACCCTGAAGGTGAGTCTCTTGGCTGGGGAATTCCGTTTGAATTGACTTTAATCTATTTAAAAATCCGCCGGATTAGGATAATCCTGAAGAGGGAACTATTCCTCAACACGTGAGTTGTAGCATCAACTTGCCCTCTAGGTGCAGACACTGAATCTTTGTGTTTCTGCTGAAAGAGAGCTGAAGGTGCTGGTTTTACTCACAGCAGTGTAGTTTGCTGATATTAGTTATTATTCCAGAAGTAAGAGTAGTTAAAATTGGAATAACACTTTAGCCCAAAAAGGGTAACTTCATCTTCACTAATCTCAACTCGTATCTAGAAATGAAAAACTCCCTTATTCTCAGTCTATTAATAGCAGGTAGAGAACGTTTGTAGGGGAAAAAATGCAGATTCCTTGATTTATCTGATTAACATCTTCAAAAATAATCTTTATTTGAAACCTTTTTCCCCAGCTATACTGCTAGAAGGAAGCCAGCTCACACTGTTCTTGATTTGCTGTAACTTTTTCTCTGAAGGCAGTGCCATAAGATGGGATTCCTCTCCTTACACACAGACCCCTCCAGCGTAGCGGTCTCTGCTGGAACCACTTGCCTTGTTTCACTCCATGCTCGATGGAGAGAAATAATAGTGTCTATGAGGAGATTCATCTCCTCCTAAAGTATTCAAACTATATGAGGAAGTGCTTAGAAGTGCCAGTTAGTTTACCAAGGAAATCAATTAAGAATTGCCCAGAAAAAGTTGTCCTCATTGTCACAGTCAAAAATTCAGCCAGGTTGGATCCCGTTCCTCCCTCCGCCCTGGAAACTGGAAAAGCACATTATTCCTTGAGTATTTGTATATCAGGTGACAACAGAGGATGTCCCTTTGGGTGCTGTGCATCGGTGCTGATGGGCCATTAGAGTGAAACATCTCCAGAGCTTCCAAGAACACCATTGCAGGACACCCGGCAGAGGTGGAGCTGGTGCCAGTGCATCCACGTGAATGTCCGTAAAACACTGCTCCAATGATGTGTGAGTTTAGGGCCAGGGCTGTCAAGAGACAGAAGGGGAGTAATTATCTGTGTGCTGATGAACCGGACTAATTCTTGTGTCATTTGCTTCACTACAGGAAAGTGTAAAGTTGTACATTTTAGGAATAAAGAGTGCAGGCCCTAAACCCGGAGCAGGGAAGCAGCGTCGTGTCAGAGCGCTAGGACTCGGGAAAACATTTTCGCTAGAAGGACTGAGTTCACTTATTGAAAGAAGAAGAAGTGTAGTGTAGAAAAGACAGTTCTGCTGTTGAGAGAGCACTTCTGCTTCGAAAGCAGAAGTTGCAGTGGGGTGAGCTGCAGGTGTGTGCCGGGGGGGTGTTAGTGGGGGTCCCATACTGACCTCTGGCATGGAAATTTTGAGAGAATGCAGGATCCACAGAGCAGACTGGACACCATATTAGAAGATACTGGTGAAGAACTCTCACTCCCAGCCGGAAGGAGAGCCATTGCTGTTGCACAGGCTTTGTGAGCCCATGGTGGTGGGAAAGGACCTCTGGAGATCTTCTTGTCCAACCCACTGCTTAATGCAGGGTCAACAACGTAGCTCGGGGCCATGTTCAGTCATGGTCTAGTTCTGAATTCCTACAAGGACGGAGACCTCCAGCTTCTTGAGGAACCCATTTCAGTGTTTCACCATTCGTGCGGTAAAGAAGTTCTTCCATACGTGGAGGTGGAATTCACGTGTTTCAGTTTGTGCCTGTTGCCTCTCGCCCTTTCTCTGGGCACCACTGAGAAGGGTCTGGTTCCATCGTCTTTACCCCCTCCCACCAGAAACGCCAAGAAGTCCCGTTTTTCCAGCTGCTCCTGTGTTCCTCCATGCCTGGAGGAAGGCACCCCACGCTGAGGCTTCCTCCCCTCTCAGCAGAAGACTTTGAAGGAGACCTCTTGGAAAAACTGGAATAGATAAATGTGTAATTGCTGCGTCTCAGGTGCCTAAATATCTTTCCACAGGTCAAGCTATAACGGAGGTTTAGTGAAGGGAGTGTCAGCGTTGGGAATCCACAGGCTTCATCTTTCTCAGCTTTGGTGACACTTGATACAAATAGATATTTTTATTCCTGCTTTTGGTGATACCTTCTCTTCTTCCACTGTGGGTTCCAGGTAGCTTCCC
Organism: Arenaria interpres; assembly: GCA_013399435.1. NCBI lineage: Eukaryota > Metazoa > Chordata > Aves > Charadriiformes > Scolopacidae > Arenaria > Arenaria interpres. Next base: position 204,994 of record VXAK01027557.1, on the reverse strand, counting down.
ACGTGCAGTTAAAAGAGCTTTATTTGTGAAGTGCAAGATGAAAATATAACTGGATGCTTGAACCTATTGGCTTACCTTGCTGCTGGGAGAAGTCTGGAATCAATGAAACGGATAGCACTTGTGTTGTCTTAAGTACTTTTGGGCATTACATGTGGAAATTGGGCATAGCTGTAATTCAGAGAAAGGCCAAGAAATCAGTTGTCTCCAGTTAAAGGGAGAGGTGGTTAAACTTTTCCGGTGGATATTAACAGGAGGATTTTTTGTTGTCTGATGCCCACAGACCAACTCCTTTGACCAGCTGCTACCAGCACTGTCCTGTTTGCTTTCTACGATAAACTAATGAGGAATTCAGGATGAGAGAATAATTTCAGGAATGCCATATGGATTGGCCGAGATGATGGGACAGAAGCGGAGTGGAGATAGAATCAGGGAATCATCCAGGTTGGAAGGGACCTTTCAGGCCATCAAGTCCAACCATCAACCCAACACTGCCCAACCCACCACTGACCCATGTCCCTCAGCACCACGCCTGCCCGGCTTTTAAATCCTTCCAGGGATGGGGACTCCACCAGGTCCCTGGGCAGCCTGTCCCGGTGTCTGGAGAGTGGCCAGTCTCGGGTGGGGATGAGCTGGTGCCTCCAGCCACTGTCCTGCCCTCCTGGGCTCAGCCTCTGCGAGATGTCCCGACTGGTTCTGGGTGGTGGGACAGCCGTGACGTTAGGGGCCAGAACTGAAGCAGAAAACAGTTTGTTGTCAGTAATTAGCACTAATTGCAGCGTAGGTGAGGTTCTGACTCTGGCGGGATGATCACTAGAGGGCAGTCTGGGTTTAGGTGTGACGGGGCCAACGCCGCTGGGGCTGCGGGCTGGAACGGGGGGCCAGTGTGGAGAACCTACCACCCAGCCCTGGGGCAGAAACACCCCCCGGGTGTGTTTCCAGGAGGACCTGTGCCACAGGCCAGGCGCTGCCAGGGACTCGGTTGGGAAAATAACGCTCCCTGGGCCGGTGGGACACTGAGCCGTTCGTAACTTCTGTTAGGAAATTCAACAACGGAGCGGATTTTTGTCGAGCGAGAGCCTGTTGGAGTTGGTGATTAGGGGTGGCAGAGACGGGCACAGCGTAAGGACGGGTGTATCTGCCAAGTGACGCCGAGGGTGCTGTGCCGTAAAAGACGGTTACTATTTTCTATGAGCTCGCAGAAGAGTGTTTGAGAAGCCAGAGGCTGAGCAGTTCGGACACTGCAGCATAAAAATATCCACAGTCAGTGCTTGGTAAATAAAAGCGCTACTTTGCCGTGTGTCGTTAATTGGAAGGGTTTGTTGTGGGGTGGGTGACTGTCTCCGTTCCTCCCCTTTGCAGAAGGACGTCCCGGACGGGCTGAAGGAGCTCTCTGACGGCTCGGAGGAGAGCAGCGATGCCCAGTCCGACTCCCAGAGCTCCGAGAACTGCAGCAGCAGCAGCAGCAGCAGCGACGGGTGCACTAACAAAGATGGGAAGAAAAGCAGATGGAAAAGGAAAGGTAATTTCCCGTTTCAGGAGCGATGATTTTAACACGGTCTGTGTCTGTGAAGCACTTTGGGGTTTTTTTCCGTTATGTCTGGTGCCTTATGAGGACAAGAGGCCTCTTCTGATGGTTTCAGATGCAGCGCTGACTGGGAATGAGCACGGGGGCTCTGGGGTTAAAGCCTGTTACGTGAACGGATGGGTCCCGTAGGGTCTGGCTTGAGCCAGCGCGCCCTTTTCTGTCCTGTTGTGGGCTCTTTTCCCTCAAAACCCAGGCAGTGTTTAGGTATTCAACACTAGTGAATATGACAGCATTTACAAGCTCAGCTAATCCAGGGCCATGCTGGTTTGTGCTCTGCTCCTACACCTGGGTGGCTGCTGAAGCTGGAGGGTTCAGCAGTGTTTTGAGGATACCCACATTCTGGATTTTCTACAGAAGAATGGTTTTGGTAGTGCAAGAAGAGAAAATAGTGGATTTCACTCTGTTTTGTGTCCTGGTGTCTTTGCCACTCAGCGGAGGCACTTGGTTCTTGATTTTGGTTTTGAACTGTAGCTTTTAATGCTAATTTCATACAAATATGTAGCTGGAGGGGTTACAAAGATCGTTCCCTCCCTGCTTTTCACAGCGCAGGGGAGAAGCAGCACCGGAGCTGCTCCGACGGTGCGAAAGGCTGTAGCTTGAACCCCTGCTTTAGTGAACGGGTGGGAACACACGGGGGCGAAGCCGCTGCCCCAGCTGCAGGACAGACTTGCGTGGCCTCCCTCTCTGCAGACAGTCAAATCAGTCGGTGCCAGGCCATAAACATACAGCAAATTGGACTTTCCTACTTCTGGGTCTCATGACTTAATTTTCCTGTGGTAGCTCTCACTCTTCTGTCACTAAACGCAACACCTGGTTTGTCTTCCCAGGGCCGTTTCTTGGCCATAACATAACTTTACACCAACATTAAATCATCCGAAACTGGTTAATGAGATAAAATAAGGTACTGTGATGATAAATGGTTAAAAAATCTTTGCGCGAAACATTTTTAAATTCTAATATTTGTAAGGGATCTCATAGGTGACACGCTGTAACTCGCTGTTATTTCAGGGACAGTAATTGTCTCTAAGTGCGACCCACACCTCTCCGCTGGTTTCTCCAGGCACAGACCAGTGTGGAGCTGACGGTCTCAGGCGTATGTAGAAAAGAGCTGAGCTGTGAACTCCAGGGGGAAGAAAACTTTCTTTCGCTTTTAGTATTTAATTTACTTCGTGCATCTGAAAAGACGCTTTTGGTTTCCTCCAGCAAAACCTGAAGTTTCATGACCTGGCTGTGTATAAAACCGGACTTGTGTGTAACATCCAGGGAGTGAAAGCCGTAATGAAAGTAGAAAGTGCGAAGGGCTTCAGCCCCCCCGGCTGCGGCTCATCTCGGCGACCTGGGACTGGTAACCTGGTTACTGAGTAAACTGGGACTGGTAACCTGGTTACTGGGTGACCTGGTTCTGGTGTCGGGAAATGGGTGGCAGTGGCAGAACCTAATGGTGGGGACAGTCCTGGCCCCCGGGGAACCAGGGGACATGGGATGCTGCTGGCTCCTCCTCCTTGGTACCGCCGTGCCCTTTGCTGCTGTTTCCCTCTACAAGAGAGAAGAGTTTCTACATGGAAACAGGCTTTGTTTTCAGTCGGTGCGTTTGTTTGCTCTGCTTTAAAGTAACCAGAAGAGCATTCATTTCCAATTAGGAGGATTCCTTCAGTGTTGAGCAGTGTAGCTCTGGAATGCAGCACTCCTACACGGCCGCTTCCTGGGCTGGCTCTGCCTGCGTGAAACACACAAAAGCCTCCTTCCTCATTAAAAAAACATAAAGTAAAAAATCCCTAGTCACTTAAATTCAAGACCAGCCCAAACTCAGCCAGAATTATGGTTGGCATTGCTCGGCTGCTGGCCGTGTTTCCACCTGTGTGCTGTTTGGGATGGGGCTGTCGGCATCCACCCAGCCCTCTGGAATTGGAGATCCTGAGAGCCTCGGTAGGAAGGAGCATTAGTGCAGCCTCTCTTTTTTGGCAAAGACTGGGGAGGATGGTTTTTATCGTGAGAATATGGAATTCTGATAAAAATCAAGGGAGTGAATGCAGGCTGGGGCAGACAGCGAGCAGACGGGCTGCGCTGGCGTTATTCTGCTCAGAGGCTTTGACTGGAGCTCTTTGCGCCTGAAATTTCGCTTAACGTGACATTATTTTTGCTCATCTGCATATAAACCAGGAAGTGCCTTCAGATAACATCAACAGCCACTTCCTTATATGTACAAAAATAAAGTGCCCTGACAGCAGCCAAACTGACACTTTGATTTTTAGAAAGGAGTGAAACCTGTGCGCGTTTGCAGACCCACATGGGCCGTTTGCGGCACCAATCAGGAGCGCGGGGGGGGAAGTTTAGAAACCAGCCCCGAAGTTTAAAATCGAGCCCCGGGCGTCGCATCCCGCACCTCTGTGCCGGAGGGAGCCGGGAGCAGCCCCGCTTCTGGAGCTCCAGCAGCGGCAGCGATGTTCATGGAGCAGCTCCGTGCCCTTCCCCTGCAAGGTAAGAGGCGGTTGTTCCTGGAGATGGGTGTTCACTTCAGGGTATGTTTCTGGCAGGGTCCCTCTGTGCCCACCAGAGGTGACAGACACCTTCTCTTCGGCCCTGAAGCAGCTACTGGGCTCTTGTCTTTGGAGACTGGTGATAAAAAACAAGCATTGTTTGGGTACAGCACCTGTAAAAGGATGCTGCCAAGGCTCCTTGGGTTCTGGATTGGTTTAAATCATCCTGAAACTCAGTGGAAATGCCCCACTCCGGATCCTTTTACCACCATTTCACCAATTTACTTTGTAGGACAACTTGTAGTTTGTTGTAATGTGCTCCGTGAACGTGAAGTACAGGTGTCACCTGTATGCGCTCGGTGTCGCTGTCTGTGTGAGCACCTCGTTTGTACCCCGGGGCTGGTTCTGAGCTCGGGGTCACTGATTTCCTCTGTCCTCGCGGTGTCTGGCCATGAACCACGTAGAGCTCCGTCGGGTTCCTGCAGGCAGCTGCAAGGCTTCGGGGGACTGGACAGAACTACAATCAGTGCCTACACCTACGAGTAAATAAATGCATTTGGTTCCAGTGTAGAGCTGCCCAGACTTCATGGCTTCTGGCAATGAAAATAGCTGTCAAAATTGGATTTTCTTATAATTTGTGCCATGTCCCTGGTGTACCAGTTCTATTCCGAGTCATCCTGAAAGAGAAGGATCTTGTTTGGCTTCTAGAACTGACACCTCCTGCGAGAGTCCCCACAGCAACAGGTCTCTCCTGCAGCAAAACCCAGCCCGGGGTTGCTGTGTTAAAAACGGGAAGAAATATTGGATGGTAAAGTGAACTTTGAGGCAAAAGGGGGAAACATACCGGGCAAGATTATCCATAATCTTCCTGTATTAGCCAACCACCAACTTGTCTTGCCTTTTTATACAGCAGACGTGCGCTGGTGGGTCCCTCGTCGGGGATTACAGATTAGTCTTCAAAGTGAAAAATAACTATATTTGGCAAAATGTCATTTACTGAAAATAGATGAGAAGGTTTTAGTAAGGTCACAACAGGATATCACCATAAACTCTCCTTAAATAGGGCGGTGAAGGAAAATAACTGGAGTAATTAAAACTTCTACACTACGTTCACTGCCAATGGCCCAGGAAAACAGGAATAAGAACTAAAAGACTGTTCTGTACCTGAAATTTTGTGCGTTATCTCTCAGTGTAGAGGAAAACCTTGGGAGTCCGGCCGCAGGGAAAGAGCAGCAAAGGGTTGGAGGGTGTGATCAGCTCCCGTAATTAACCCCCAGGGGCTGATGGCCACCTTCAGTTCAGACAGCGCTTTGCTGCTGCCTGCCCGCAACAGCTGCCAAACAAAAAATAATCTAAAAAAAGAATTGTGTTTGGGTTCTGTCATTCTGTTTCTTCCTGCTAAAGATTTGGTAGAAATATCAGCTTTTCTAAATACAGCCAATTCCTGCTCACGCTCGTGACTCAGGAGGAAGCTGTTTCCCGAGTACCACATTATGCAATTTGCTGAGGAATCTGCAGACATGAGGCCAAAAACGTTCCTTTTTCCTCTATTTAGGTTACTGTATCTTCTGTTTAGGCTGGTGTGTCACTGAATCCAGAATTGGAGCGAGCTGCAGTGTTTCACAGTGGGCTGCGCAGCCTCCTCTAGCCGTCACCAGGTTGTGTTTCCATTACACTTCACAGCAAGCACTATATTATTTTTTTAATGTTGCGTGAGGCACAGTTATTAGGCTGTGGTCACAGGCGTTTCCGGTGGCTCTGCCTTTGAGAGGTGGTTTAGACATGTAGAAAATGGGTTATAAACTTAAAATCCGCAGTAGAAGTATTTTTTGCACTAATTCCCATGCATTAATTGTCCTCAGCAGGTAAAAATCCTCAGGCTCCCTGAGAAACATCAGATCCGTTTTCTGCAGGACCTTCAGTCTGTGCTTTTACCCAGGGGACTGTTGGGATCCTTTCCCAGCACTTTAACAAACCCTCCCTTTGGGGGCTCAGCCCCGTTCCCGCTCCCCCTCTGCAGGTGACAGCGGGGTGTTGGAGTGGTGGCATCGTCCTGCCGTTCCCTACAGGAACCAGAGAAACCTTGGGCATCACTCCTGCCCTCTGCCCCTCACCGATGCAGGGAGGGCAGCTGTTTTGGGGTGGTTGTTCCCATAAGCAGAGTATTTTTAAGGCACTGTATGGCCCCAAAATATTCCCACTAAAATGTAGGGAAATGGGATTTGTGAGACCCTAATTTGTTCTGCAGAAAACCAAAGAGCGGCTCAGCCACTGGATAGGGGAGAGAGCCCCTCTGCTGGGAGGACAGGCTGAGAGAGTTGGGGGGGTTCAGCCTGGAGAAGAGAAGGCTCCAGGGAGACCTTCCAGCCCCTTCCAGTCCCTAAAGAAGGGGGGCTCCAGGAAAGCTGGGGAGGGACTCTGGATGAGGGAGGGGAGCCCTAGGAGGAGGGGGAAGGGTTGGACACTGCAAGAGGGGAGATGGAGCTGAGATGTGGGGAAGAACTTCTTTGGTGGGAGGGTGGTGAGAGCCTGGCCCAGGTTGCCCCGAGAAGCTGTGGCTGCCCCATCCCTGGAGGGGTTCAAGGCCAGGTTGGAGGGGGCTTGGAGCAACCTGGTGTGGTGGGAGGTGTCCCTGCCCAGGGCAAGGGAGGGAACGGGATGGTTTTTAAGGTCCCTTCCCACCCAAACCATTCTATAATTCTGTGATTTAACATGGGAAGCATTTTTCAGAAAAAGCCCGTTTCCTCAAGGGTTCTCATTCCCCCGGCGGGTGCTGTTTGGCCCCAGAGGTGCCCATTTGGGAGGGCGTCAGCCCTGCGGGAGCTGGGCCACTTGTGTGTGTCACTGGGGAGGGTGCCCGGTCCTCCCACAGTGGTCCCTCCAGCTCAGTGCCATCCCTGTGCCCTCAGGGACATGCACGTGTGCTGGAGGCGTGATGAGCTGGAGGGACTCAGCCAAGGAGCTGGAGTGTGAGAGCGGAGAGGAATTGAAAGCCGCTGCGTGTGGCTGCAGCTGCGCGGGGTGGGCAGAGGAGCAGCCAAACCGCTTCTCTCTCAGGCCTGAGCTTTGCTGTCCCCATGCTCTCTGCTCGCCTTCAGCAGGTTTCTCAGGGGCTTCTCTGAGCCAGAGGCTTAGGGAAGTGGGTGCACACGTGTTTGTCAAGAGTCACCAACTATCTTCATCCAGACTTTGCAACTTATATTGCATTACAATTAGAAATACCTTTGGTACCAGTCCTGACAGCGGGCTCTGGTGAGTGCGCTCTCTCCAACTCCCCAAAAGGAGGGTGTAGCCGGGGGAGGTCGGTCTCTTCTCCCAAGGAACAGGCCATGGGACAAGAGGAAATGGCCTCAAGTGTCGCCAGGGGATGTTTAGGATGGATATTGGGGAAAATCTCTTCCCCAAAAGGGTTGTCAAGCCTTGGAAGAGGCTGCCCAGGGCAGTGGTGGAGTCCCCATCCCTGGAGGGGTTTAAAAGCCGGGCAGACGTGGTGCTGAGGGACATGTGTCAGTGGTGGTTTGAGCAGTGCTGCGTTAATGGTTGGACTCAGTGATTTTAAGGGTGCTTTCCAACCTAAATGATTCTGTGTCCCACCTCCTGTCACCCGGGGTACGTGGGTACACAAAGGGGAGCACATTCAGCCCTGTGTGGGCAAGGGCTGCTTTGTGGATGAGCTTCCCCAGCTGGGTTCAACCTCTCTGACTTGCCTTGCGGATTTTTGCAGTTCGTTCTGTCATTCCATGTCAAACAACATCTCAGTGACTTAGCCTTTTAGCCCCACGTACAATGTCATGTTCAGTTTTTACCCACAGCAGCACATGCCGGGTGCCTTTCCTCCCTAGGAAAGAAGGTGTTCTGGGACCTGCTGCTCTGCTGAGCTCTGTTGTAGGAAACAGAGAATACAAACTGGGAAATGACAAACTTCCCTCCACAAGGAGCCACATGGAGAAGACAAGGGACAGCGAGTACAAGTTGTACCAGGAAAATTTTCATTTCACCATAAGAAAGACATTTTTTTACGGTAGGAACAGTCATTCACTGGAACGACCTCCGCAGGGAAGCGGTGGGGTCCCCATTGCTGGAGGCTCTCAAGATGCAGTTGGACCATGTGCTGGGTGATCCCGTCTGACCTCCAGGTGGTCTTTGGAGGTCCCTGCCAGCCTGGGGCGTTCCTGTGGGTCCCTGGAAAACTGCGAGGGGGTTGTGCATCGTCGCTGCCAGGTCATCAGAGAGGCTCGAGGGCCACTCGCTGGGACAACGCGGCAGGAATTCCAGCTGTGAGAATGAGGGGTGGAAGATCTCCGGGTCTGTGGCTCTTGGCACCTCGGTGCCTCTTCTGCCAGCTGAGGACCCGTCTCGTGCAATAAAATGGCTTCTGCCTGTGAGCCCCACGCTGAGGAGCAATCGCACCGTCTCTTTTGGGGCAGAACCTGCCACCCCCGAGAGCTCTGCGAGTTTCCTTCGAGCGAGAGGTATTTTCGGCGGCCGAGAGTGTGTGTGTGTGTTTCATGCTGCCCCCGGCACCTCCGGCTTCGGCAGCAGCGCCCGCTCCATGCAAATGATGTGTCTCTATGGGACATGGCCACGGGGTGGTGTTTGTCAGAAGCACACTGAATTTGGTTGAATTTCCTGTCCAACCCTGTATAAACTATTTATGTATATAAATAGAGACAGACTATTGAAATGTAGGGTGAGAGGAAGCTTCCGACCCGCTGGTGGGTATTGTACAGTGTTTGCCCTGAGCGACCCAAAACATCCAACAGAGGATAAAAATGTTACTTATTTATTTAATATGAAATTAAGGTTTTAGAAAATGGGTAACGTGCTCTCAAAGCCCTGGCTGGGCGGCGCTGCCCTGGGCTTAACCTACTGCGCAGGAACCGGCCTTTCTCCTCCGCTTTGCTTGTCAAATGAGTACTGGCCACGTCCCGGCCTTTGGGTGTTTTCAGCATCAACAGCAGCAGAGTTCTGCCGTGAGGCGATTGCTGCCGGCTTGTCCGTCACCCTGTGAGGGACGCAGCAATATAGAGTACATTTTGTATTTTAATTGCTTCCTTCGCTTCTCCTCCAGCAGCGGCGTTTCCCTGCTCCCTATTTCCGACGGGTACCGCCACTGCCTGGGACTGGCCGAGGGGCTAATGAGTGGCTCCCTAACGACCTGCGCTTCCCCGCTCTGCTTTCTTGGCAACGTTTTTCTCACCGGTCGGATTTGCTCGTGTTGTCATCACTTGCGGGAAATGAGATCTTTTAAAATGAAGTAGGTGTGTCGGTGCTTCCAACTGTCCCTGTCCCTGCTGACAGCAACACGGCCCCGCTCCCTGTGCCAGTCTCCTGGTTCAATATTCAATTTTTTCCCTCTCAAAACGTGGTGCAAAGTAATTTCCTAACTTCTGGAAGCATTAAAGCTTTTGCTGATGCTCCCACACGGCTGCATGGGCTGATGTCTAAAACTTCACAGTTTCTTTCCATATATTGTAGCCTTTATAATTTCCCTATATTAGGAGATTTACCCCCTGGTTACCCCCTCGATTCACAAGCAGGCGATCACTCAATGAAAAGACCTGGGTAGGTGGGAAGCAGACGGTGGTGTGTGGTGGGGACACTGTCCCTGCCTCCATCCTGTCCCTGGGCTTGTCCCCGGGGTGCTGGTGGCAATCAGAGGGACACGGGGGACTTGCCCATCCCTCCGGCCAGCAGCCACATCCTCCTGGGTGCCATGGGAGGCAATGGGAGGGGGGGCTGTAGCACAGGCTGCCCAGCAAAATCTGCTTTTAAAGACCCTTTTGCTCACCAGCCTTTAACTTTGGAGCCTGGTTGTCTGTCTGGGGGAGTGTCTTCTACCAGCAGCAGGATCCCTTCAGCTGCTGCTGGGAATGAAGTGTCGGGGAATTATTTAGATTATCAGGGAGAAATTGTTCACGCTGAGGGTGGTGAGAGCCTGGCCCAGGTTGGCCAGAGAAGCTGTGGCTGCCCCATCCCTGGAGGGGTTCAAGGCCAGGTTGGAGGGGGCTTGGAGCAACCTGGTGTGGTGGGAGGTGTCCCTGCCCAGGGCAGGGGGTGGCACTGGGGGGGCTTTAAGGTCCCTTCCCACCCAAACCACTCTGTGATTATTTTTTTGGGTTGACTTAAAAGCTTTATGTTGCCGGTGCGATACACAGCCGTGGCAGTGCCTCAGCCCAAGACTTTAAATTCGACTGTGTAGTCTCTTGCTGGAAAAAAAAAAACAAAACCAAAACCCCACCAATTCTTTGTTTCCACAACATCACGCCTGCGCTTCCCAGCGTCGGGGCCTCTGGGCCGAGCCGCTCTGCAGCGAGGGCAGGGGCAGAGCGACAGCGATGGGGGCGCAGCCCAGGGAGAGGCAGGCTTTTAGGCGCCGTTTGTTTTCCAGCAGAACTGTGAGTATTGGCGCTTTCCCTGGATTCAGCTGGGAGCCCTGGGATCCGCCGCCGGAGCCGCGGTTCTGGCTGCGCCGCTGCAGCCCCTGCTCCCGCTCCCGGTGTGCCCGATGCAAGATTTAATACTTCTCGGCTAATTTTAATGTAGGTTTGCAAGTTAATGAAAATTGGTTTGGGGCGTGAGCTGGCGGCACCGTTGACGATCAGTTCCACGTGCGGATCCTGCTGTTCCTGAGCGATGGTTCCCGTACGGAGTGAATCAGGAAGAGTTAATCACAACCAAAATTTCTGTTTCCCTGGTGCCTTATTGATGCTGTGCTTCAGTTCCCCTCCGTGCCTGTGAGTTTGACTCGGGAGAAGCCTTGCTGCAGCCCCGTCTCTGGCGTGCACAGGATGCCGGCTGTTGGGTGACCGTGTCTGTCAAGCTGCCAAACGCTCGCTGTGCCGGAGGTGGCCGTGACCTGCCCGTGTTTCCTCTCGCAGGCCTGAACCTGCTGAGCGGGCATACTCTTGCACAATTAATCTCTCTCCTTCTTCACACGTCTGATGCAGAAACACCTCTCATGCTCCTCTTTTTGATTGCGATGCCTGAAAAGCGAGGGAGGGGAGATGCGTTGCTGCTTCTGCCCTTGTACGTGTCCCTGCACGACGGCAACGCAAAGTCCATGCCTGACCTGCAGCCACTCACCTCCACCCCTGTTCTGTAGGCTGGAAATTCTCCTCCCAAAGGACTCGTACTCAAGGAACAACCTGTTGAAACAATAGTCATTCTCGGGGTGTTGCACATCACCCAGAGAGAGAATACCTGCAGGGAATGACAAGGGTCACCTCAGAGGCCCCTCGAAGCAGGAGCTGTGTTCAAGCTGAGTAGCAGAAGGACAACAGGAACGTGAATGATACCAGCTGGGTCTTGCTCACATCAAAACTGACTGCTGAATGTCAGTGCTAGAAGCTTTTCTGGTGTGAGAACATAAAATATTGGCCTTTTTCAAAATAATTTTACACTGGTGTACTCAGAGGAAGATTTTTCAGTCTTCCCTTTCTTAATGTAGACTTTTCTCTCCACTTTTATATCCTCGTATAAAACCATCCCCATAACAAGATTTTTTTCCTTGTGGGGCAGTGTATCCTCCTCACTCTCCGTTTCGAGCCATGACAGTTATCTTCTGAGCCCGGGGCTGGGCACTGCTCATTGCTTTTGCACAGCCGCTCTCTGCAGCGGGGTCTCCCGCCTGGGGCTGGTGTTCCTCCAGGTGCTGCCAATAATGAGCCTGGTTGTGTGCCCTCCCCGTGCTGGGGCTGAAACCAGAACAGCTTCTCCATCATTTAGGTAATTCTGGGGTTTGTGAGCCGTGAGATCTGCGTGGCTGATAGGGCTTTATGGCAGAGATGGTGTCGGAAACGCTTACAGTGCTGATGGTATTCCCTAGAGCTGCAGAGCTGTGTCTTTCCTCTTCTCCTTCTTAAGGTATTTATTAGTATTTAATTGATGTCCTTTCCTGGAGGGGAGGAACTCCCCGGTGTAACCAAGAAATCACATATGAATAAACTTACCCTGAGAGAGCTTTGAATGGGGAGAGAAAGAGGGGGAGAGAATGAGCTTGGGTGATGGAACATGGAGATGGATGAGCCATCAGACAGCCTTGGGGAGGGCTTCAGTTTGGTTTCTCAGAGCTTTCCCTGCAAGGTACACCCCAGTCTCTATATGAAGCAAGCAGTTGATTATTTTTTGTATGTTTATAAACCGCAGTTGGCTCACAGGAGTGTGGGATCCCCATCCCAGCAGTCCGAGTTCCAGCTTTCCGCAGGGTCAGCGCAGGAGGGGAGCTCTGGGCAGCTGCAATTGGACAGTATTTTGGGGCATTATTTCTTCCTTCATTTTAGCAAGGAACGGTCATGTGAGGGAGAGCTTCTTTGGAAATGGTTGTCTCACTTTTAAGCTTGATGTTGTTTTGATATGAATTCAGGGTCGAGTTCCTATTCTCGCTCTGGCAAACGCGTACCTGAAGCAAAGAAGGGCACTGGATTAACAGGAAACATTTCTGTGCTTCTCAAAACGAGTTTTAATGACTTTCGCTAGAAGTTTTTCATGTAATACATCTGGATCCCATTAGCTGTTTAAAATCAGGTTATTTTAAGCTTATGACTGCACATAGTTGAAGGGGGGGGTGTGTGTATTGTATTTTTAGTTCAGCTCGACTGTACTTTCTTTCCAAGTGAGCAAAGTGCAGCCTTTTCTTCCTGAACATGTAGATCTGAGGGCAGCCAGCCCCATGGAAACGCAGGCCACCCCTCCAGCAGGAGCTCCGCATCTGCTCCAGTCCTTTCTTTTCATATTATACTCTCCCAAGCCCAAACTCAGAGACAGCCCCCCCTGCAGAGCTCCTACCCCCGAGCCCCCGCCGGGACGCAGAGGTGAGTACCGGGTCCCTCGCACCGAGCTCGAGAGGGGCTGGTGCCAGCGCCTGCCCGTGGGACCCATCTTGTGCCTGGATCCTGCTGCATTTTGGCCCTTTTGGAGGCAAAGAGTAAATACCTCGTGCCTGCAGGCGGTAGGGAAGAGCGCTGCTTCGATGCCAAGTAATAAATGAGATTTACCCTGGCAGCAGGGTTACAGATTCCAGCCCGCTCATGGGTGGAGTTAATGGCCAGGATGATGCGTTTCCCATTCCTAAGGCGGCATCCATTCCCGCAGCCGGAGGTTTGTTGGGTGATGCTCACCCAGCAGGTACCCAGCAAAAGGCTTCTTAGCCCTGGGAAGTTTTATGTTTTATCTAATCCTCTGAGTATAAATTTAGCAGAACAATTTCAGTGCTCAAAAATAGTGTGATTCCACTTACCCAAAGATGAGAGCTTCCTTTATTGTGTAGCATATTTGAGACTGCAATTAGCTCTGATCTTTAAAAGAGGAAGGATGAGAGATCCAGTAAAGCCTGGGTTCCAGGGGCGGTGGCGTGAGCGGTTGGAGGGCTGTGCCCTCGGCTGCATCCCTGAGCCTGTGCCAGTGGTGAAATCCCGGGTCCGTTGGGTGGTGTGGTGCTGTACTGGGTGGGTTGGGTTTGGTTGTCTCCAGCAAAAGCCTCGTCAGATTCATTTTAGTTTCACAAACTGTCAGATCTTTTTTTTTTCCTCCTCCTGCTTTGGAAGTAGTTTGCCTCCCAAACTCTCCCAACAATTGCGGATGAATATTTCCTTCCCTTCTAGCACATTTTCAATGGTTCTATTTTGTTTCAAGCTGTTAAACAGCATACTAGTCAAGACACCCACACGCCGTAGTCTGTAAGGTGAGGTGCTGAGGTCGACCTTAAGCCAAGTGACCCTGAGTAATTTTCTCATGGAGCCACTGGAATAAAACCCTTGTATAAAGGCAGGGTTGCTCTTTATGCTCGCTCGCTTCAGCAGCGCCCGCTGCGTCTCTTCGGAAATGAGCCTGAGAAACCCCAGCGGTGATTTCTGCTGCATCGGGTTAAGAAAATCTTAGTCTTGGTTTGGGAATTGCCCGAGTGCCTGCCAAGGAAGCGCGAGTTCTGTCATCGTCCCCGTCCTTTTGCTGTAAGATCTGCCTCTGCTTTTCCGTTCCCTCCTCCCTGGCTCGGTGCTGCTCCAGGTGTTCTCCTGCGCTGGCTCGAACCGCTGGGCTCTGAGTAGCCCGTCCTGCGCTGGCTACGAGCCGGGCAGGGGCAGGGGAGGGGAAGGCAATCCATCAGAAAGGAGATTCGTGGCTGAGTGAGCAAAGATCTCTCTAGTTCCGTCCAAGAGACGGGTTGAGCTTAAAGGGACATTTCAGTCCCACAGCCAGTCTTGCTGCCCCAGAGCAGGATCCCTTCTGTAGGGGTATTTTCTTCTTGTTGTTTTTCTGAGACTATTTCTGAAAGACAAACATTAGCCAGAGTATTATTATTAAATATTATCTTAGGCAAGCCAGCAGATGCATACTGGAAGCTGGTGGGATTTCAAACAAATACCTTGCTACTTTCACACCCTACAAGGTAAATAACTGGTGCAAGATGGGACATCCAAGAGAAAAAAAAAAAAAGAAGATAGAAATATTTTGGGCATCTTCACCTTTCTGTTCTTTTCGGTCCCGTGCAGTGTGCACGACTGCTGGTACCTGGCACCCCCTGAGGATTACGAGTCTTGGCCCTTCTTTTGGGGGCTGACACGGAGTGTGTGGACATGACGAAGCCGTGCCGTCTTACTCTTTCTCTTGGACAGGATCCCTAGGCTACATCCCACCTTTAGTATCTGCAGCAATTTACTGCGGTTTTTCTAAAAGAATTAACCACTCACCATCTTCAATAAATGATTGTTAAATAAATCTTACTACTTCTCTTTGTTGCTGTTAGCACAGTTTCTTTATAAATAGAGAAATTGATATATGGAGAATTGGTATAAAGAGAATCGATTGACCGATGGTTGAGGGCTTGCAAATCTTAAGGGAACCTTGTAAAATGTCATCAGATCTTGCCAGACTGAGATTTCCAATGTAATTGACCTCTAACATAATTGAAGTTCTGTTGTAATTTCATTTCTCAGAAGAAACGCTCTCGTGTCAGCGACACTCCACGTAAGAAGTCTAAAGTGTAAAGGAGTCTCTGTCCCACGAATCCCAGCTGTCACTGGCTGCAGACGGACCTTCCTCCAGTATTTATTCTTCCAGCTGGGCCGTGGGACCATGTTGGCTCCACTCTCAGTTTATCTAACAGATGGGGACTCCTGAGCTCTGGCTGACACAGGGTCACTTTATCTCATCAACATGACTCCTAGGGAACTCTTGGCGTTTCATCTGGCAGAGCCCTCTCCCAGGAAGCCATGAAGACCCATCAGTGACCCAGCTGGGGCAGTGACCAGGGCCAAGAGTACGGAGCTCCTCCTTTGGAGCTATCCTGGGGATGAGTATGTTTAATTACTTCTCTGAGCCACCATTCTCACATACCCAAGGTTTTTGACACTGTCCTTTAGTCACGTTTCTGTCCTTACCGCTTATTATCCAGATGACGTCTCCATCCCATCTCTCGTGTGCCTTGGATTCTCTTTACTGTTTATAATTCACAAATTTGGTTCTGTCACATACTGGCCCACAGTCTTCCCTAAGCTTTAGCTCATCCAGGAAGTCCTTATTTACACAGAAACAGCACAAAGTGACTCATTGAGTATTTTAACCCCGGAGTGTTGTACGGGATGCACCGCTTCCCCGGCTGTCGCTCTACCTTCTGTAATTATTTCTGCAGCTGCCCTCCCAAAGCGCTCTGAGGATTTAAGGGCATCAAGAGGTGTGATCTCAGCTCCACACACGTTTCCAATTACAGGAAAGCCTGAAGTGAAGACAGAACTAACTTTACGGAAATTCTGTTTAAAGGAAATAAACTCCACTAGTCCTTTTGGGAGTTGGGTTGTTTCCCTGCCCGTGCAGCCTTCGTGTCCTCCTCCACTTGGCTGCCTGCAGCGTTCTCAGGAGGATGGAGCGTTTGTGAGGGCTTTTGGGTCCAGGACAGGTTTACCCTCCCACCCACCACCCCCCGCTTCAATTTAGGGGCCCACAGCTGCCATTTGGTCGCCTTTCTCAAGTTCTCCTCTTTGTTCTTGAGAAGGTGCTGTGGTTACAGCTGTCAGTGGGACGCAGCAGCTGCTGTGGCACCAAGGGCTTTTTGCACCGTCAGAGGATGCACAAAATGCCCTAAAGCGGCTTTATTCTCTCTGCTCCGGGGCTGAGTTGCCTTCCCAGGTGTGGGGTTCAGCCTGGTTTGAAAATACTGCTTTTCTTTATTCAAAAACAGCATAAAAATTAAAACGTGAGCAGAAGGTGAGGCCGGAGCAGAGCAGCCTGTTGGGCTTGATGTCTCTGTTTCCCGCAGAACTTGCAGTTTCAGCAGTGATGGGCTTCGAAGAGGATGTGGTTTATGTTCCTGCTGTTCAAATGTCTCAAACCCAGCAGCAGGCTGGCTGTTCCTCTGCCCAGGTTTCAAATGTGAAACCAACCTTGTGTTTTCTTCACATCTAACACCTACAAGCAAGGATTAGGAGGACGGTGTGGGGAGCATTTGTCCAGGTGAGGGCTGGGAATGTTCCAGGTTTGGTGGGAGCGAGGGCGATGGCTGGGCTGTGGCTGGGCTCAACAGGGTCTGCGAGCACCATATTTTGGTGCTTTTTCACAGAAACAGGGCGCCCAGACACGAAACGACATCATTTCATTCTGTCTGCTTCACTCATGGTCCTTCCATTGAGAGTAATATCAAATCCCTCGGTATCCCTAGTTTTTATTGTGTCCTTAACCGTTTTCCTTACTTTCCTGAATCCCACCAAGTTTTGTTGATGTCGTGTGACCAGCACTGCGGTACGTGAGACAGTCAACGTGAATTCCCCGTAAGAATTTTACATACTTCATCTTCCCGTGGCTACACACAGCATCATCTCACTGGCCATTTTCAGGTGCTTGCCAGTCAGAGTGGATCCCTCTCCTGAGGTGACCCAGTTAATGTAGATTACTGCAGGTTCCATGAGCGTCTTGGGGTTTTTTCCTCCAAAAATTACTTCTTGGATGTTTTACTTGGTAATTTTGGTCTTTTGTCCTCTTTATTATATTTCTCTGAATTGCCACACAATTCGCTCTGGTCTTGACTAAACAGAATATTGAATATTTGCCGTTTCCTGCCTTCCCGTCACTGAGCACTGAACTGCTCTCTCCTGAGTACGTGACCAGGCAGAATTTTGGCTGATTTCTTGCCCCATTACCATTTGATTCTGTTCTTTGCCTTCTCTCCCATCCAGCATCACGGATCTGCCAATTCTTTGGTTTTCAGACAATAGCCAAATAATTTTTAGAAGCCTTTTGTTGAAGTTCTCTGGAAGCGTGAGTGAACTCATAGCAACAAACCGTCTTTTCTTCCCGGTCTCTGTATCGTTGTGCTCAGAGAATTGCAATGAGCCTGGGGGACCTGCTGTTCCTCTCGGGTGCTGCTCACGCTGTCACCTCTCCAGCTGCTTCTTGTTCTCCAACTGCAGTTTCAACCAAACTGGGAGAGAAATGCTAATTTCTGAACATTCTTGCTGCTTTCCAGGCCTTGGTATAACATCAGGGTTTGGGTTTTTTTGCCTTTTAAGTGGTATTCCCACTTGCTGTGTGACAGTGGCACCTTTCTCTTGTGCATGTGTCACCTGGGTGTGCTTGTATCACCAGGGACTTTGAAATCACCAGTTTCTTACCACACCTTTTCATTGCTGTTCTTTTTAATGACATTTCAGAGCGTGACGTTCCCTCACCTCAGGGGTGTATGGCTTCTGGAAAGCTTGCTCTTTCCATGTAATGCCCATGCCAGCTGGGAGAACTCTAGTTTTCATAATCTGTTGTTACTAATTCTCTGCATTTTATGGCAGCGTTGCTCTCTGGTGTTTTCGGGACCTTCTCTTTTTTCCTTCTATTGTTTTTCTCCCTATTTTTTCTCCCTATTTTTCTCCCTGTTTTTTCCAGGAGCTTCCCTCCTCTGTGGCTACTGAGCGGGATCACCCTGGGGCTGTTGGGAACGAGGAGCTGTTGTCCTTATCTCTGAACTCCTTTCTGGTGCAGAAGGACACTAGTTTAGCCTTGATGATAGGGATTCTCACTGCCCCGAGATCAAACATTCTTTTACTCTTCATTTTGTTCCCTTGATCTTACAATAGGCATTATTATCTAGGCAAATCCACCTGTGGCTATAGAGAGACCATGTATTTGCTGACTTGGGGTGTTTCCTTTCACACACACACACACGCACACCCCCCGGCTGCCTCTGCCTTGTACAGGTGCTGCAGATGGACCTTTAGATCTGGCTGCAGGTGCAGCCGCCTCTCATTGATGCTCTGGGCTCTTTGTTCCATGGGGCCATGGTGCAATGTCAATGTGGGGCCTTCCAGTTAACGGCATTCTGCCTTTTGTTGCGGTAGGGTTTCAGTCCCGGCGGCGAAACGGGGGTGACTGGTGCGGGGTGTAGGTCCGTGCGGTGGGTTAACCGCGGCTGCTGCCCGGGGCAGTACGGATTTGCCAAGACAACGGAGGCAAAGCCCTGATTTCCCCGCCCTGGCTGGTTGGTTGTAATGAGAACATGAAAAACTCTAAACCATCTGAAACGAGAAGCCGTGCCTGAGGACTCCACGTGGCTAGGGCTAGATTTCCTTAAGTGTCTAGGCTCCTCCGCTGGGAATATACGTCCATTTACTGGGATATCCTGCGTAGTCCCACATTTCTTTTTAAAAAGGGGCAAGCGATGGTCAAGTTCCACTTCCTTTGCGTGTCATTTACCTTCTCGCTCTTGCGTGGGGTTTGGATTTATTCTGGTCAGAGGCTGCTACCGATGAGGTGTCTGAGCACAGGTCGTTCCAGATGAAGACAACTGTTACCTGTGTCTGTGTTTCCAGTTACATTTGAATTGGCTAAACCCCTGTGAACCTGAAGCTCTTTCCCCGGCTGCAGTGGTGTTCGATAGCAGCTATTTACTAGGTGAATAAAAGGACGAGAGATGAAAAATCTGAAGTTGGTGGTAGGAATTGCTGTTGGCTTTCAGAGGAAAGCAGCTGCCTTGGTGTGAGGGGGGAAATAGAGGTGATTCTTCATGCAAAAAGTAGCATTTGCTGGAGGTGCGGTTTTCATGAGCCTCCTGGGATGATCTGGAACGGTGAGGGCTGGCGAACGTGCTGCAGGCAAATGGATGAAGGTGGGATTATGTGTTTTGCTTCTTTTTCTTTTTGCAGTGTCATCTAGACTGTCCCAGACATCCTCCCCGCAGTCAGCCTGCCCGTCACCTTCCATCCAGGCAGGCAAAGTCATCTCCTCATCCCAGAAGCACAGCAAGAAGGCGCTCAAGCAGGTGAGTAGCCTGGTCTGGGATCTGCTTTGGGCATCGTCAGAGTCATTTTATTTCTGGGGTAAATTGCCTTTCTGAGGGAAACTGCACCCCGCAGGGAGGTGAGTCAGGGCTTCCTGGCTGTCTCACACAAACAGTTTCGCTAAAACACCCCTCTCTCTTAAAGGTGGTTCAAAATATTGTGCTGTTTAGTTCTTTGCTTTTTCCCTAAGTAAGCATCTAGAATTTATTTTTTTATTATTGTTATTAGAGAACAGATATGAGACGTTATTGCTTTTCTCCCAGCCTTTTGCTGAGTACTTAGCTTTGTACAGTCTGTTTTACTGAACGGAAGGTCTTTATGGGAAAAGAATTAAATCCCCTGGCCCCTTCCCCTAGTTAGGGGCATGCCTCCCCTTCCCAGGAATTCTGTGGGTGCCGTGTGTGTGTGGCTGGAGGGAAGAAGGGGAAGGAGAACACACTGACTTCGCGTTGCACCTCTGCCGGGTGTTAGGAGAGAAAGAGGACGGATTATTTTCCATGCCTGGGGAATGCTGTTGTGCAGACAGTGTTAATTGTGTGCAGGCAGGATGGAATGGGTGAGGGTTTGTACTTCAAATCATTTGTTCCTCCTAATGAAAAATGCAAGACGAATTAGTCCCCTGAGTGTGTTATGTGCAGGTGTTTCCCCAGCGGCATTGTTTAGTTTTCCACGGTCCTTAGAAAGGAAATGCTTTATCAGGGTTAGATTTACTCCTTAGTAACTTAAAACCTGTAAGGGTTTATGAATGGAGTTGCAGAGGAGGTGCAAGTCCAGGGATCACGGGGGCTTGTCCCAGGCAGAGGAACACCTGCTACAGGGCGTTGGGAGGAAGCTGGACTTTCCCAGCGCTCCCGGGGAGGTTAGTGAGGAGACAGAGCCAGACTCATCGCAGTATGGTGAAGGAAGCGGGAGGAGGAGAAACAGCGGCCACAAGTTGCGTGGTATAAGGGAAAACAGGAGATGAGGAGAAGGTTTAGCCCCACCAGGACAGTCCAGCAGTGGGGCCCAGAGAGGTTGTGCCATCTCCAGCCTGGGAGGTTCCCAAGCCTTGACCAGCCAGAGCCCTGAGCAGCCTGATGGAGCCAAACCGACCCTGCCCTGAGCTGGAGGTTGAACTGGAGACCTCCCGGGGTCCTGTCCCACCAGAATTACTCTGTGATTATGACAGGACCCAATATAAATTAGACATAATAAAAAAGATCCCAAATATTTATAACAGAACTAAGCATGAAGCTGACACAGAATTTACGAAGAGGTATCTAATGAGTAATTGTTTCCTCCTGTTCCCACAGGTGCCTCAGCCACCACTGGTGTGGGCACCTCAGGCACTGCGTGACTGAGAGCTGAGGTGACACGATCACCAAATGCAGAATTCTTTTACCTAAGCCAGGAAAAATGCAGCAATTAAATGGCATACAGAATAGGTGAACTGAATACACAAACCGTTAAAAATTTGAAGTGATTTACATCATGAAAGTGTGGGATTCAGACACCCCCCTGAACACACAAGAGGTCTTCATAGTCTAATACTTCCCTGACATTCACGGCTGCCTGCGGTTCATCTTCACACCAAAGAAGAATTTGTGAAAGCTTTCTTGAACATTTATATGCATGTTTGTTCCTCATCTGAATTCTCGGTCTCTCTTTTATCTTTCTGGGTTTTTTAAAAGCTTTTGACCTCAATAGCAGGAGGTTAATTGTGCGTTGCAGAGGGTACTTCCTCTTACTGATTTTCAATTTTGCTGTGTTTCAGTTTGGCTGAAGGGTTCTTTTGCCTGTGGTAGAAGTGGGTAATTTAGAACTATTTAATAAACTGGAGAATAGGAAGCTAACATGTTTGTTCGCTGCCCGTATCCTTGTGCGGTCAGTCTCCCTCGTTTGGGTCTTTACAAACTGGAAGTCTGTCTGTCTGTCTGTCTGTCTTCTGCTTTCCTTGCGTGGCAGATTCTGCAGGTTTTTTCTATTCTAACTATTGTTATTGCTGTTGTTGTTATTTAAGATAGCAATGACCTCTACTTAACGCTCCCACTCATTTCTATAGATGCAACATAATATTTCCCGTTACTTTCTATCCTGAAATTCCACCATATACTTGGTCTGTCATAACTTACTCTGCTGTTAAGTTTACTTAGGTTTGGATTTAATTTTTTGAAAAGAGACGCTTTGGTCTGGGGAAATGCTGCAGTTGAAGCAAATGCCTTCTTACTTCCTTAGTCATCTCTGCTTTTAGGCTGTGTCAGGGTTGCTTTAACCGTCTGCTCTGAAACAAAGGATTTTATTTTCTTCCCTTTAGTGTTTTAATTGTTGTTACTCTCCTAATTAAAAAAGTCCTTCCTAATGAGAAGCATCTCTGTTGAAGGCTTAGTAAGTTGCTACTTGCTTCTCCAGGAGATGGAAGTTAATTATATTATGATTCTTTGAAGTTATTTATACTTCATGAACCAACTCTGGATTTGGAATCCTTTCTCCGCATTCTCTAGAGATTTTATTTTTTTCCATGAAAAGATACAAATTAAGATATTCTGCAACCACTCACTTTTTGCTTTAGATGCACAAGTGGGAAGTCTGTTGACCTGTAGTAATATATTTAAATAGAGAGTGTCAGTGTCCCCTGCAAACAATGTGCTTCAGAAGTTGTTTCGAACTTTTGACGTAGTTACGAGTCAGAATCCAAATATCAGTCGCTGTAAAACAAGCAGTTTGTTTGCTAATAATTTCTAAGAATATTTTGAATTTCCCTTTGCTCACGTTCTTCTGCCTTCTTCCCCAGGCCTTGAAGCAGCAGCAGCAGAAGCAGCAGCAGCAGCAATGCAGAGCAGGCATGCCCGTCTCCTCTAACCAGCACGTCCTTCTCAAGGCTGTCAAGGCAGCTGGGGACTCCACCCCGGCCAAATCCGGTACGTGGCAGTGACACTCCTACCTCTTCTTTCACTGTTTTGGCTCTCGAACTTGCCTTTTCTTAGGGGATGAGAGAAGAAAGTGCTCTATTCATACTGCGTTCTTTTTGTTGCTGAAATAGGCTATCTTCTGTTTTCCTGGCTTTGACTTTATTAGGAATGCATTGGGTTAAGAACAGCTCTTAAGGAGATCTTATGGTGCCATTGTCTGGGTAAAAAGCTTCTCTCTATGATAAGTGTCTTCCCTGCAGCTGGCTGTAGCTGTGGTCAGGTGCTTCTCATGGCTAAACAAATGAAGGTGGTGTTTCTCTTAGTATTCGTTTCTTTTTCAAAGTGGCTCCTCGTTCTGTAGCGTGGCTTTCATGTCTTGCTCCAAAGAACCTGCTCATCTGAAAGATCCCCAAGTGGTTTCCAGCATTTATGCTGCAGTAGAAATTCGTGAGATCATTGCTCTTCTCTGGCTCATTCGACAGCGCGTTGCCCCCCTCGCCAGCAGCAGCATTTCACTAGTTAGTGGAAATTCTCAAATTTTCTCGAAATTCCTTTCAGTGTAACTGATTCCTGTTGTAAGCTCCTGGTTGTGTGAGTATGACTGGGGTCGTTGTCTTACAGATGCAAGAAATGCCTCTGTGTTTGTACAGATGCATTTTCCAGTTGTACAAATAAATTACTTTGTGGACTGATGCCAGTATTATTTTATCAGTCCTCAGTTTCTCCAGTGGTCTGTAAACGGTCCCACACTCTAAAAACCACTCATTTTTGTTTGTTTTGAGCCAGGCTCCTTATACCTTTATTTGATTCCTCCTGATTATCAAACAGGCAATGAGCAACTGTTGTTTATTCAGCAACTTCTTGCCACTTTTGCGGATGTCTCTTTTTCAATCCGAAGAGTCCTGCTGTATCGCCTCATCCCTCGTGCGGAAGGCTGGCTGCTTTCTGCAGTGAGAGTGCAAGCCGTACGCAGCATTCGGGGTGCAGGATGCATTCCCAATTTGAATAGCATCATTTTGCTGTTCTATATTTTGTTCATCTTCTCTTAACAATTCCTGGCATTCAGTTTGGGGTTTTTGACCCTGCCCAGAGTAGGCATTTTCCTAGAACTGTTAAGATTCTGAGACTCTTTCCTGAGTTGTCATTTTCTATTGTAGGACCCAACACCAGGTATTTAAGGTTAGGGGAGGGCTTTTTGTACATCACTTCATATTTCTGTACAGTGAATCCTATCTGTTCTTTCCTCACTCAGCCGTTCATCGTCATTAAGTCTTTCTGCAGCTGTAATGGGGCGGGAGGAGTTGGTACTTAAGAAATAAACAGAATTTGGGTGCGCAGGGTGAGTATTTGTGGTATGGAGCAGGGTGAGTATCTGTGGTACGGAGCACGGAGAGGCAGGAGTGGGATCAGCAGCATTTGATACAGGAGGAAAAGAGGGCTGGCTTTTTGAGACCGAGATCTCTTCCAAAAAGCAATGATCTCCTCCTCTGTTCCCAGTCCTTCTGATTCTGATCCTGCCTCACCGCCTTCTGCAACACCTGCACAGTCCCTCTTTAACCTGCGTGTGCATCTGAGGTCCCAACCCTTACACCCCATCTGTTACACCGATTCCATGGGTAAAATGCTGTGCTGTCTGTCAAACTCAGGCACTTCTATGAGATGGAAAGTCCCTTCCCCTTAATAATTACCCTGTTTCTCCATCCTTCACCCTTGATTTACTTGACTGGTCCCGATTCATCTCAGATGATGATCATGAAAATGAGGAAGGTCCAGCAAGAAATCTCACTCTAAAAGTCTTCGGTCAGGTGTTCCCTCACAGACGGGGTGGCTGAGACTGGCAGTCACGGGGCTTGCCCAAGCAAAAGGAAGTGAGAGCAATCAGACCACAAAAAAATTAAATTTCCAACCCCAAATCCCAAGCCATTTTCAGTCTTAAAAACGATTTTTTGGTAAAGCCTGATACCATTGGTACAGGAGGTGAACACGGCCAGTTGTTCTTAGGGCCAGGGGAATGCCCAATGTCACCGTTGACTGGTGAAGAAGTAGCCAGAGAGGATTAGACAACAGCAATAAGACAGTATGAGCATGAAAGACATTTTGCTCTTGACTATTCTTGGTATAATTAAGTGAATGGTCAGCTGAAACTCACTGGTCAGGTTAAGAGATTTCTTAGAGCCATCACAAGCTGGGCCCAGGAGCAGCCTCCAGAGCTCATCTACTCCACGTCCTTCCTTCGAGGCAGGAGCTGCGATACGTTCCTGATGGGTGTTTTCTCCAGCCTGCTCTCAGAGATGCCATTGAGGCAAACTCCCAGCAAGTCTTACCCTTCCTGCTTTGTGAACTTTATCCTTAAAATGTTTTTCTTAGCCTCTAATCAGAATCTTTTCTTCCTTCCTTGGGTTTAAGCCCAAGATTTCCCGTCCACCGTGGACAGAGTGCAGGTTGTTTGATTTCTTCTCCCTTCCGCCTTTTGCATAATTGGAGATGTTTCCTCATCTCATGCCGATTTTCTTTAGCATAAAATTCCTTCTGTGTTTTAGCGTGTTTGTTTATTCTCTCTTTCCAAATAGCTCTAAACAAATCCAAACCAAAACTAGCCCAATCTGTCCTGGCTTGTTGGTCACACGCTGCTGGAATGTTGCTTGTAACATCTGCTCAGACATATGAAGGTGGCGGCTGTGCGCCACGTATCCCGGCGAAAGGAACAGGCGTGTTTATCAGCTGTACCTCAGGCATGTTTCAGAGCAGAGCAAGTATTTAACAGTCAACGAGGCTGCCTGTTGTTCCCAGGGAGCTTTGTAGTTCAGACCCTTTCAAAAAGTTTAAGGGGAAGAAGGTTCATGGAATCACGGAATTGTCAGAGTTGGAAGGGACCGCTGGAGACATCTAGTCCAACTCCCCTGCTGAAGCAGGATTGCCCAGAGCACAAGGCATCATCTTGCTTGTTTGAAACTCAGCCTTACTGACCGTGCCTGTGCCCGTTACACCCTGGCGGGTGTGGGCTGAGGAGGGAGCCAAAATTCATCCAGCAGAAAATTGCACATTTCCCTTGACGGTGTTAAGGAAATGCAAGTGCCAGGTGGACGAAGTCTTTAGCATAAAATGATAGTTTAAAAGCCTTTTGCACTTTCTCTGCTAACTAGGATTAATGGTTCGTTAGCACAGCAGGCAGCTATCGTTGCTGGAGGACCCCATCTCCTGAGCTCCTGCCCCAGGAGGAACTCGTCTTCACTTAGGGAAGTAGGAACAGGGGAGACCTAAGAGGGACTCAAACAGGTAGGATAGTTTGTCGGATTGTTAGCTAACATAGAGTCATTATTAAAATAGACTCATGGAGTCAGTAACCCAAACTCACGTTACATAGAGTACTTAAAGGATTGTTTGGTGTCTCTATTTTTTGTGATTCTCATGAGGCCCTTGCCGTTGCTGGGCACGGCCAGAGTCGGATGCTGGCGCCTGCTCTCTGGCCCTTCCCAGGCACTGCCTGTGGGGTCTCTCGGGCAGGAGGTCACAGCATATCAATTTTTCTCCTTACTTTGGTTTCATATTTCCCAAACTATTGCTACATCCACTTTAGTCATGGGTGAACTATTTTCTTCCAGCACCTCTATTTAATTTTCATTATTGGTTGGGTTTTTTTCTCTCTGACTTCCCCATACTTTGCTGCTGCATTAGGGTTGCAAGGTATCGTACATTCTGCATGCCAACTTACCCAGCCTTTCCAGTGCTATTCTGAAAATGTTAGACACCTAGGACCGTTCATGCTGGTAGGGACCTCGGGAGGTCTCCAACCTCCAGCTCAGGGCAGGGTCAGTTTGGCTCCACCAGGTTGCTCAGGCCTCTAGGCAGTTGGGTCTTGGAAACGTCCCAGGCTGGAGATGGCACAACCTCTCTGGGTCCCTGCTCCACTGCAGACTGGCCTCATGGGGATGAAGCTTTTCCTTGTATCCTGGCTGATTCTTGCCTGAATTTTCTTGTCCTCCTGCCATGCCCTACTGGGACAAGCCTGGCTCCATCTTCGTGCTAGCCTCCCAGTAGGAGCAGGGTGGTGGCTACCAGTAGTTTGATCACAGAAGGCAATCAGGCTGCTCAGGCATGATGTACCCATGGTCAGTCGATGCTGACTGCCTCCAGTCATCATCTTCTCCTTCGTGTGATCAGAAATGTGCTCCAAGAGGGGTCACTCCATGATTTTCCCAGGGAGAAAAGTGAGGCTTAACCAGTCCGTATTTCTTCAGGTTGTCTTTTTGGCCCTTTTTGAAAGCAGGTGCAACGTTTGCTTTTCCTAGCTGTGGGGAATCTCCTGCCATCTTCATTCCTTTTCAGAGATGGTCAAGAGAGGCCTTGCAGGGACACCGGTGGGCTTCCCAAGGACCCTTGGGTCCAGCTCATGCTGTTCCATAGGCTTGTATGGGTAGAGATGACCTTCTTGACTCGTCTCCCTTGCCCATCTGTCCTGAAGGGATGGTACCTATCCACGCCAGCATCCAGCCATGTCAGCTTTCCTGCCTTAAAGGTGGTGAGGGACGGAAGGAAGTTAAAGATCACACTCATTTCACGTGTGGTCTCAGGAAACCATATTCCTCAGCTTTTGCTTTGGCCTTACTGGACTGATGTGGGGTAGGAGCAGTGTGTGTTTGTTTATGCAGCCCCCAGTTAGACTGTAGATTGATCACTGTAAAAGCTGTTGAATGTTCCTGCAATGTGAGTGGGGTTTGTATGTTTTTCATCAACATCCATGGACTCCTTTTTTCCCCTCCTGTCCATGTGGTGGTACATAGAAATAGCTCACAGCCCGGACAGCGGGCTATATTGAGATGGAGATGTAAATTAAGCAAAGAAGTGGAGAGAGGACAATATCCTGCTAGAAAGCAACACACTGTTCCACAATTTCAGGGATGTATTTAGTCAGAGCTGGCACAGCTAGCGTAAGGAAGAGAAGGAAGGGGAAAGGAACTGGGCAGAGAGGAGACAGAGAGGCAGATGGGGAACAAATCTGGCACAGCCTCGGGGAAGGAACTGATTGCCAGTCGTTAATCAGAGCCAGCATGCGTTCAGTGTGTGAGTTGGTCTCCTGTATTGTGGAGTTTCTCTTTCGAGGAATGGGACCTTTCCGTGCTGGAGTGAGTCCCTGTTACTGCACACAAACCTAGAGAGGGCAGAGGGGAGACCAGCTCGTGTTCTCAATTCGTCTCACTGAAGACGAGGAGGGGAAGGAAAGCAGGGAGAATCTAGGGAAGAAGCTCTTCCCACCGGCAGAAAAAATACTGCTGTACAAAAGGGAACGTGGGTGGCAGTGATTTGTAAGGAGAAGTCACAGTTTGGCTAAGTAGTGACTTTGGAGGAGGACATGAAAATACCTCTTGAGTATTTGAAAGAGGAGGAGGAATTACTGAGGGTGGTCTAAAAGAACAAAAGCTACAATAGTAGGTTAAAATTTAGAAAGTACATATAAAGTATGAAGAGATTTTTCCTCACGGTGAACTCTGTCAGAAACTAAAGCTGCCTCTGAGAGGAAGTTTTAACAAGATCACTATTGGATTTGGATATAGATGGGAAATAAGATGGGACTAACTGGAAATAGGCTCAAGCTATAAATAAAATGGCTGTAATCCCTTTATTTTGTGGTAAGAAGACAAAGGGGTCTTCTGCTGTCAGCCCCTTGGGAACTGAGTGCTACAAGAAAAAGGGAATATGAGGATCCTAGAAGAGCTTGTCCCAGAGCTGCTGAGATGAGGGTGTGCACATTAAAGAATCTTTATTTCAGTCCAAACAGATGTCTCATGTAGTATTTCTTTGTCTGTTGCGGTGTTGAAACATTTCCATTTCCCGTGCAGCTTGGGAAGGCAAGCAGTCGGATGGACAGTCGGGCAGCCCGCAGAACTCCACCTCCAGTTCCTCTCCCTCCGTCAAGCTCGAGAACTCCTTGCCAGGGCTGGGGAAGAAGCCGTTCCAGAGATCTGACAGGCTCCATGCAAGTAAGAGATTTATTGTTCTGCTTACAGAGGTCTGGTTGCTCCGATGGCAGAACAAAAGCCTAAATAGCAAAAACTGAGTAAAATGCATAATTATTCCATCGCTAAAGTGACTTCTGGAGAGCTCTGGAAGGGGCTGCTAGTGTGCTCTGTGAATTGGGATAAATAATTCAAACCTTACATATGCAAATACGCCTCTTCTCATTTCTCATCATCAGGGGTTTCTCCCTGTGAATTTGCAGCTTGCTGTTTGAGAAGCAAAAAAGGACTTGCATTATTTATCAGGCCTTTTAATGTACTTAAGACACTTTGGTAACTTTAAAAAGAAAAAAGAAATGCCTTCCCAGATCTTTATACATCAGACCCCGCTGTATTTGGCTTCCTTCCCATTCACCAAAGTAGCTGTCTTGACCTTTTGTGGTTTCTCTTACATATACCAGTGATGGATTGACCTTGGTGAGCTTAGGGATATTCTGAGGTCCCTGTCTGTGCTAATCACCCTACATTTCCTTTAGCGCTAAATAGGCACTGCTCAGGGTGTGTTTCATTTTTCTCCCTGTAATTAGGAAATTCTGCAACTTCAGTAGATTATAAACCTGCAGAGCCATTTTCTGAATGACTGTTAATAGAGCAAACTTCCCCTAATGGAACAAGCCCCCGTGGCGTTTATGTTGTAAGGTGCTGTTACCTTAGAAATAATGCTGTCATCCCCGGAGTCAGGGGGAGTCAGGCTCTATCTTAATATTTCCTCTTTCATTAATAATGCACTTTTAGTCTAAGCTTCAAAACACACCATGTTTTGCCAGTAATAGGCAGTGATGGATCCGAAAAAATAAGAGTACACAGTAAAATGCCTTTTCTTCTTTTTCATTTCATTTCTTTTTCATTTTTCTTCTCTGAATTTGCAGCACACATGAAGCTGTAGCATATGGGTTAATGCCGGACTTGCTGGCTTGCACACTCAGAAAAGGAAAGAGGAGAGTTCCTCGGTTTTGCTGCTTTCTCTGGTGGTGTGGTTTCTACACAAGCGCAATGAGCTGGTGATTTTTTTCTGAACTGCTTTTGCTGAGAGCAGGGTAGGAAAGTCCAAGAAGAAATCCCGAGGAACAAACTGACCTTAACTAGGGGCTTAAAATAGAAAATCGATGTGGCCAAAAGCAGTTTAGAAACCCTCCTGAGAAAGACTCCTTGCCAGTCCCAGGTAGCCAGGATCGCTGCAGAAGTCAGGTGAACTGACGCAGGCTACAGTGTATTAGGCGTGGAAATTTTCTGTGCTGGAAATCACCTCCACATGTTTTTTTTAATTATATGTGTAAAGGTAAAGTGTCTGTTTCAAGTCAAGGTATGAAATGGATTGCTGAAGTTGCATTTTGAAAATCTTTGGTATAGTGAACTCCAAAGGAGTCTTTAATCCTCTCTCGGGTGAGATGTTAACTTACGTCTTTGTGGTTCCTTGCAGGGCAGCTGAAGAGAACGAAGTGCGCTGAAATCGATGTGGAGACTCCCGACTCCATCCTGGTGAACACCAACCTGCGGGCTCTGATCAACAAGCACACCTTCTCCGTCCTGCCCACGGAGTGCCAGCAGCGCCTGCTGCTGCTGCTGCCCGAGGTGGACAGGCAGGTACGTGGAGAGAAGACGGGCTCTTGGGCGTCACAGGGAGCATCCCTCCAAATACTGGTTATGTCTAATGGGGTAGACTTGTTCTTCTGTGCACCGTGTTAAAAAAAAATTGGAAGATTCTTCAGCGATTCGTTTGGGTATTTGTTGCTGCCAGAAAAAAAGAACTGAAGTTGGATAAACCAGTGGCTTAATTCTGTTTAATCAACTCCATGTTCCCAGCCACAGCGAGAGAGTTTCTGTTAGGTTGGGCTTGGAGAGGGCCAGGAGTGGTGGGAACATAGCGGTGTCAGCATCTCCCCCTCTCCTGCCCTCTCCCAGGCCCTTGAGTACAGGATTAACCCTGCAGCCCCTTACCCGGCGCCTTCCCCCGGGGTACCCTAACACACGGGGCCGTGCAGTTCCACCGCTCTCATTTCTCAGTACCTGGTGTCACTGCTGTCAGGTTCCGAACTTGATAGAGTGAAACCTGAGTTTTCTATCGCATATTCACACTGTCCAGGTTGCAGAGTAGACCCGACCTGTGCCAAAGAGCTCGCGTCCTGCCCTGAAACACACACTAGATGGAAGGTACAAAGCAGCGTGGTTTATTTTTGTGTCAGCCTTCTCTGAGTGAAGAGAGGGCTGTGAAAAAGCAGAAGGCTTCTCAGCGGGGTGGAACTAGATGATCTTTAAGGTCCCCGCTAACCATTCTATGATTCTATGAGCTCTTTCTGCTCTGGGAGTGGCCCAGAAGAAACAGTGAAGGTTTTCGCTGAGCTCTTTGCTAAAGAGTTGGTGGTAATTGGAACAATTAACCTGAGTTACAAGGGGTAAGAGCTCAGCCTTCGGTATTGGAGGAAGAGCTAAGGGACTCTTTTGAGAAGACAGTTATTTTCAGCTCAGCTGGGTCTGCTGAATTCCATCCTAAACACACAGAAAAGAACTGCCTGAAGGAACCTCACCGTTTTCTTCAGCAGCTTGTGGAAGGCAGGGATGATACAAAGGGAGGAGAAGAGAACAAATGCTGCACTTGCATGTAAAAGGAGGAAAAGCCAATGATTTGAGGAAGTGAGGTTCAGTCTGTGTATGCTCGATACCAGAGAAGTTGTAGATGGAAGCTTCCTTCCTTTTGCCGCATTCATACGTTATGTCTGTCTTCAGTGTTCCCACCCCGACTGGCAGGGAGCTTCAGAGCCACGTGGGGTTCTGGGCTGTGCTTCCACTTCAGCCATAGAGCCAATAATTCAGCTGCCTTCTCAAATGTGCCCAGAGCCATTTCAAATGTTCTTCAGATACCAAAGCTGGCTTCAAGCTGCCACTCCAGATGGAGATCTTCTGTACCTCCCGTCTCAGATCTGCGTGTCCCTTGAAGACGCTTTGTGTGGTGTTCAGATCAGTACTAGATGCCCATGTTTACCCTCCGCAGCCACCTCCCAGGAGTCTGCGAATCAACTGGGCTCCTTCTATAGGAAGTGGAAATCTGGTTAAATCGAGAGCCTGTGACCAAGTGCAGGTGTCTGCTGCAGGACGAGGTGAACCGAGTCCCCACCTCCGTACTCTGGGCGGACTCGGTCACTACAGACTGTGAGGGGACACTGGCTTAGACACAGACACGTAGAGCACAGACATCCATGGAGTTAGATCCATCTACATGGCTGGGCTGCTCTTCTGCTTCTCCCAGAGTGTTAATGACACGTATGGGTCTGGCACCGCCCCGGGGTCTGCGCTGCAGAGGATGCTGTGCTGAGCAGAGAGGGCACGTTTGGATTTAGGGCGAGTTTGAACGTTTTATGTTGCCTCATAAATTCTAATCCTCAAACGGCATTCACCAGGGACTTGTTAGTCCAAGGCTGATCCAATAAATATTGGAAGGAATTGCTTTATAAGTCCTGTGGCCTTTGTAATAATTAGGTATGTGTCAAAATATGGTGTGATGGAGTTTGCAGCTGGAGTTCACTGGCAAGAACCTCGCAGCAGATGGCAAGACATTTCTGTCCTTTTTAAGTTCAAATCGAATTAGAATTTGACTGAGAACAAATTTTGACTAAGTAAGTAATATTGCTTGGCTCCAGAGAGGACAAATTTTCCATTTCACTGTGGTAAATCTCCTAGAGCAGCCCACCACGTCGAGTGGTGAGCCATGCTTTAAAAAACATCAGGGAGGAATCGGGAGAAGGGGTAAGGTGTTGGACATGCTCGATGTGAAGGGACACGCATCATGTTGTGTTTCACTTGGCAGTTACTCGGCCCGAGCTGTTACAGCTGGTGCTTCTGCAGAAGGGGGCACTTTGAGGCAGCCCCACGGTACCTGTCTGCCCTCCCGCGCGAGGAACAGGCAACACCGAACCGTGAATTCTGCTCCTTCTAGTCCATCGATAGAGATTTAGCCTAGAAAATAAATCTCTGCCGTTGTGAATCCCTATAACGGCTGCTCCTAACTTACAGCTTAAGAATTTCTAACTAAATCTTACCTAAAAACCCTTCTATGAGGTCACCTCCATCCTTGTAATTGCCTGTGTGACGAGTGCTGCCTCGGGAAAAGCTGTGTTTCTCTCTATAAATCCTGCCCCGGTGAGCGCTGGCTGCGCAGAGCTCCCGCTGTAATCACGTGTGCCTGCCGGTTGGATTCTGCTTCTTTGTTCTGATTTATTATTTATGCAAGAAATGGAAACACACCAGTTTTACCCACTGCAAGGTTTTGTGACTTGCTGAATGATACATGAATTTTTGTGTTTCTGGCAGTGAAATTCCACATTTACTTCTGGGGGACAAAGAGCAAAAGCAAACCTCAGATATGTTTTATTACCCTGCTTATAATTTCCCACTGTGTTTTGTTCCAGTCTCAGCTTCGTGCTTTCTCACTTCTGTTCCATTCTGTAGCACGGCTGCCCTGTTTGCTCAGCCGTGTTTTGAAGATGGAATGGGTTTTGAGCTTCATTTGTCCTTGTTTTTCCTGAATCATGGATGGTTATGGTTATACACATTTCAAAGTTACTTTTATGCGATACCTTTTATGTCCTTGCTTTTTCTTCATGCACATTTTTATGCTCAGGTAGCTCAGGCGACGTCGTGCGTTCGTTTTGCAGGGAAGGGGCATCTGAAGAAGCTTTTCCGAGGCTGCTCCGTTCCCTTGCGCTGTCCCTGCCGCCTGTACCGTCTGCTGCCCACGCACGTTTGTGCAGCAGTGGGACCACAGAGGGCTGGGCTGGAACAGGGATGAGGAAAACTCGCCACAACCTCCTGGATCCCAGACTTGGCTCCGCACAGCCTTAAGAATGCTCTTTATTTTCTTCTGAGCGAGCTAAAGGCAGCTTCCAGAGAGATTTGTGGCCACGTTGGGGCTCTTGCTCTGCTTTTGGGTGCCGTGTGACACCACGTGGTGTTGGCCTTCCCCACCGGTTGATCCTGTCCCCCTTTGTGGTGTGTTCCAGGTCGGGGCGGATGGTTTGATGAAGCTGAGCGGCTCCGCACTCAACAACGAGTTCTTCACTTCTGCTGCCCAGGGCTGGAAGGAGCGGTTGTCAGAAGGTAAAACTTCCCCAGACAATGAAGTACGAGGCTAGAAGGTTTCCAGCTAGGGAGTGTTTTGGGGAACGTGTAAAGGATATTTGATGGAGGAGTTGGAGTGACGTGCTCGGTGAGGACAGCTGTAGGCAGTGCGGTCCCCGAGAGCAAGAACTATCTCATCCCGAGGTCACAGAGGGGGCTGCAGGAAGGAGTTCTTTTTGAACTTCACATGTGGAAAAATGAGCAAGTCTCTGGAAGAGACAAGAAAAGAAGGAAAAATGTGTTTAAAATCTTGTTGCGATGACAGCAGAGCTGTGCTGTACTCCAGCTGTGGTAGCGGAGATCAGTAGAGAAGGTAAATGATATTCCCGCAGTAAAGTGCTTTGTCATCAGCGAAGTCGTCAAACCACAGCTGGCACGGCCAGTCCTTACAGCTGTGACTTTTATGTAACATCAGAACAGCCATCGACTAACCCCCAGGACTCCTGCACCTTCCACATTCAGTGGCATCTTGAACTTAGAGGTCCTTAATTCTGTGATTTGATCAAATCACACCATCAGAAGCGACTCACTCATGGGCAGGGAGCGTTTCCTCTACAGAACTCAACCGTGCAGCCTCTCACCAGAGGGTTTTTAAAGACTATAGCACCAACCATGACTCGTATAAGAAGAAGGGAATATCATTTACTCACGCCCAGACGATTGACTCTTAAGAGGCTTTTCCATAGGAAATTTACCCAGTTCTGTATGAACCTGCCTTGGCAGGGGGTGGGACTGGCTGGTCGTTAAGGTCCCTTCCCACCCAAACCATCCCATGGTTCTATGAAACACGTTGCAGCTCAGGAGAGAGGCCGCAGTCCCACGGGCAGGGCTGCCGTGTCCCAGGCTGCGGAGGGGACTCTGTGGGGCGGCACTCACGCCTGCGAGTGGGAAGGCTCCTGTGGTTGCCCTGATTCATCTTATCTGCAGCGCTTTTGGAAGATAACCTTTATTGCCTTCTGCAGGTGAGTTTACACCAGAAATGCAGCTAAGAATACGGCAAGAAATAGAGAAGGAAAAGAAGGTGGAGCTGTGGAAGGAGCATTTTTTCGAGAGCTACTATGGCCAGAGGTAAGGCGTTCAGCCATCTTTTTACTCCTGCACCTTCTGTCCAGACTGGTTCATCAGATCTTAGGGGTTCATGTTTGGGCTAAAAAAAATGATTCGATATTTCGTTAGGAGGGATGGATGAAGTTAATCCTAAACCAGACGTCGCTCTGGGAATTACAGTCCCATCTTACTCATTTCTTTCACAAATAAGGATGGGTGAATAATCCAGGGAGGTAGCCCCAGCTCTTGGCTGGTGCAGAAAGGCAGCAGCGTCGGTTCTAAGCTGAGGGTGCGTCGGTGGCTCTGCCACTGGCCATGTCCCTCTGGAAAAAGTGATGGGACGCTCTCGGTGTCCCTGTCCACAAATGTCACCGTATGAGCTTATGTCAGATGGGAGCTGTGCGGGGTGGCTCGTGTGCTGCAGGTATGTCTGTGGTGGCTGATAAAGGGAATATTTACTGGTGGCCAATTTCACGGGGTTTGCAGCCCAGAAAATGTGTATCTGAGTAGAGGCCTAGATCAAACCTGTGTTCCCTGTGCCTCAGTTAGTTGGTTTAAACTTTGCTGGTAAGTTTTGTTTCATGTGGAAGTTCTACCAGTGCGGAAGGAAGGTTTTCAAAGATCGTGGTGAGAGACATTTCTTTAGGGTGTGGTGCATAGAGAATCCTCGCTGTTTTCCTGAGGATTGTAGGCTTTTTGCAAGAGTGTTTTACAAATTAAAAATTCCGTTTTTATTGACAGTTCTGGACTGAGTCCCGAAGAGTCCAAGAGACTGACAGCAAACACCAGCCCTGCCGAGACAGAGCCTGAAAACGCAGCAGCCGAGCAGCCAAAATGCGCGGCAGCCTCTCTGGCACCGCTCAAAGAGGAGGTGTCCTCTCCCTTGGAGTCCAAAGCACAAGTGGCCATAGAAGCACCAGCCATGAAAAGAGGGGGAGAGGAGAGGAGAGAGGACACGCAGCCCAAAGCAGCCAGACCCTCGGAGGCCTCGGTTTCCCCGGGTGCGGTGAGACCCAGTGACCGCTCTCTGCCCGTCAGAGAGAGAGTCCCAGGAGAATCCAGTCCAGAGAAACCCCCAGCTGCCGTCACCCAAAAGCCCGATGAAGCGAGGAAGCAGCCTGCGCCGAAGGGACCGCTGGCCACAGAGGCTGTCAGTGCCTCAGCTTTGGCCCCCAGCAAACCAAAGAGCCCCGAGGCAGGTGAGGTAGTCGCAGAGGTGAAAAGTCCGGTGACTGCTCCAGAACCACCGGAAAAGAAGCCCCCTGTAAGCGAAGAAATGGAAGTCAGCGTGGAAGCCCAGAAGAGGAAGTCAGAGAGTCGCGAAGAAGCTCTGGCGGCTCCTGAGAAAAGGCCACGCATGATGGAGAACTGCCAGCACCGCCCGGCCTTTCGGGGCCAGCCCCAGTCCTTTCCTGCCGCAGGGACCCCGGTGCCGCGGGTGCCCCCACTCAAGGTAAAGAGAAATGAGGACACATCCCCGTTTCCTGGGTCACTTCAGCTGGTGGCTCTGGCAGAAACGCTCTGTCCCTTCGGTTCTGGTTCCGTAGGTAAATTATGGCACCTGATTATTGCAGTGATGGAAATATTTGTTCCAAAACTGCAAAAGCTCCACTGTTGGCCAGAGGGAATGCTGGCTGGGTGATCACCCTCACTGCAGCGTAGGGTCTCCCGTACACACGCGGGTGTTAAAAGAGCTTTTGGGCCAGAAGCTCCGAGAATTGTGCAAAAGAGAGCGTGGCAGGGAGCTCTGCAGTTCTCACTGGAAAGGGGAGAGCTGGGGGGGCTGTGGGGCTGTAGCAACAAAGGCAGTTGTAGCCCAGGAGCGCACAGGGCTGCGCAAAGGTGTGGGTACCCCCGGCAGTGCCCTTGAAAAGGGTAGAAATGGCTTCTGAATAAAGTGTGGACCTTGGAATAAGGGCCGGTAGGTGCTGAGTTCTGGAACAGCCTTACAGGTTTTCCCGAGGGAGCTTGGCAGGTTTGGAGTAACGGTGCTGGAGGCTGTCGCCTGTGACTGCAAGGGCCGAGCTGTGGGTCCCTAAGGTGGTGACAGACTCCAATCAGGAGCACCAGGCATCAAAGGTGTTCCTGTCTTTTATTATTTAGCTCAGGTGAGGGAGATAAGGGATTTCTCCAGAGGCATTTCTCCAAAACTACAATTATTTCTCTAAGACTACAGCTATAAGCGCAGAAGTTCCTGAAGACGTGTGTTGAACGTCCCCGTATCTCAGTTGTGCTTTTCTCCCCCTCTGTTTCAGATTCCCGTTTCCAGGATCTCCCCGATGCCATTTCCCGCGGGCCAGGTCTCTCCCAGGGCGCGTTTCCCCGTCTCATTTCCCAGTCCAGGAAGAACAGGGGCCAGAACTTTGGCAGACATCAAGGCCAAAGCCCAGCAAGCCAANGGGACCGGGGGGCGGCGGGGCCGTCCCGGGCGGTGGAGGAGAGAAGAGTAAGGCAGCAGCCGTCGGAACCAACCAAACTGGAACTGGAGGAACCGCACTGGAACTGGCAGGAACTGGAAGCGGGGGAAGTTCGGGAAGGTTTCTTCCCCCTTGTCCCGGGACACAGACCCAAATGGAGACCCAGCCCCCGGGGCCGGCACCGCCTCGCGGTCCTTCTGGAGCACAACTACAGCAGAATTCCACGCTGCCGCCCGCAGCTCCAGCCGGCAGCGCGGGCACCGGCTCCCCGGCAGCGGTGTCGGCATTAGAGAAAACCAGCAGGGCAGACCGGAGCCCCCCCAGCCCAGCCGGGAGCCGGGTCTCGGGCTCCCCGTACCCTGGCAGCGCTGACAAACAAGAGAAAGCACCTTCTGCTCCGGCAGGTCCCGGCCAGGCCTGTGGGACACCGGCCCTCAGGGAGGGCACCGGCTGCGTCACCGTGTCCCCAGCAGGTACCAGCACAAGCGGCACTAAGGTGGCACCCGCGGCCTTGGGAGGGACCGGCTCAGACGTCTCTAAAAGCAAATCTCCTTCCCCTCCCGTGTCTTCGCTGACGCCCGTGAGCTCAGAAGCCCAGGCTGGGGCTGGGGTCGCCTCTGTCCCACCCCCAGACGCCCCCCCGGGAGCGCCCGGCCTTAAAACTCACCCAGGTTCCAGCTCAAGCGGGGCCCTCCCGAAACCAAGCTCCAGCATCCCTGCCAACAACCCTTTGGTCACCCAGCTCCTCCAAGGCAAGAACGTCCCCCTGGAGCAAATCCTGCCGAAGCCTCTCACCAAGGCGGAGGTGAGACCGGCCCCGTCGGCTGCTCACGAGGAGAAAGGGGCAGCGTCCAGCGCTCCGAGCGCAGCCGGGAGCGGCGCCGGAGCTGAGGGCGGTGAAAGACAATCGGGTTTACCCCCACAGCAGCTCGGGATGGTCTTTTGCCAGAACAGGCCTCTCCCTCACATTCCAAGGACCTTTCCACTCCCCCCGGGAAAGGACCCCGGTCCTGAGCAGCACCAGTGCCACGAGGGGCTCAGCAAAACAACGCAAGAGCAGATCCTTCAGACTCTCATCAAGAGGGTCCAGAGGCAGAATTTGTTGCCGGTCCTTCAGCCTTCGCAGCTGAACCTCCCTCCCTCAGGTTTCCAGTCAGAAACCAGCTCCACCAGCCAGCGGTTTGTGCTGGGTTTCATGGGCAGGAGGACCTCCAAGCCTGCCATGTCTGGGCACTATCTGCTCAACATTTCCACCTACGGCCGCGGCTCAGAGAGTTTGAGGAGAGGCTTCTCCTTGAACCCTGAAAACCGCTTGAGCAGCCCTGCCGGCGCTCCCAAGGCGGAGTTCGGGGAAGGCGAGGAGATGGCTGGCCAGGGCAGCAGCAGCGAGGAAGGGGACGTGGATGACGAGAGCACTGGTGACGAGCGCGAGCGTGTGGGTGTGAAAGAGGAGCCCCAGGCCGCCCGGGTTCCCGCTCAGTGCGACAGAGAGCAGGGCATCGCCCCGGCAAGGAGGGGTGTGAAGGCAGAGGCGGGCGCCAGGGAGAAGGCGCAGGCCTTTGACGGGTCTACGTTGGCACGGGATTTTATCCAGGCGGCTCAAGAGCAAATGGCACACGCCATGAGGGGGAAGATGCGCAGCAACCCGGAGCTCTTCGGCCCCCCGGCCTCCTCCTCGGACTCGGCGCAGCAGCAGCCTCCGCTGCTCGCTCCCGCCCACCCGCCCAAGCTCCCGGGCAGCGCCGCCGCGCAGCTCCTCGGGCCCAGTTACAGCGGGACAATTAACGTCTCCACCTCCCCGGACGTCGGCCAAGGGTCTCTGATGAGCGGGCTGTCGGAGTGCAACCAGTTGGCCAGTAGCATGGGGAACGTCATGTCCTTCTCCGTCACCGTCACCACCATTCCCACCAGCCAGGCCGTGAGCTCTGGCAACCACGGCCAGGCCATCCCTGTCCAGGCCTTCTCTGAAGACCACAGCCTGGAGGACTCTCCTTCCAAATGCTACTGCAGGTTGAAAGCCATGATCATGTGCAAGGGCTGCGGTGCCTTCTGCCATGACGACTGCATCGGCCCCTCTAAGCTCTGTGTCTCCTGCCTCGTGGTGCGGTAACCAGGGGGGGACGGGGGGAAGAGGATGGCTTCGTTGCGGGGTTTGCTTTGGGAAGTACAATGGGAAGAAACAGGAAATTTACTGCCTTGCACAAGAGACACGTTGCCCGATCAGGAATCCAGAGTAGAGTCCTTCTTTCATTAAAGAAAGAGCACCTTCTTGTACAGTGAGTCTAAATTGAGCTCGACTACGGGAATCGTGACAAGAGTTTGCACTTAAGGAATTATGTAAATATGTCACATTATTTTGTTTAAAACTATTTTTTCAATCTTTTAGGAGATAGCGTTTGACTTGTGCTGCAGTTTCAGTAACCCCAGCCTGCTCTCCAGCGTGTTTCGCTGAGCTCCGCTCCAGGGGGGGGAACCAACCCCCGGCAAAACCGCAGCCCGAGGTCGGTCTCCTCCTGGCAAAGGGGAGAACTGGAAAGATCAAAGGAAGGGAAGGTTTGTGCTGAGCGATGGGAGCACCGAGGCAGGAATCTGGCCCTGCGCGGGCTGGCCTCGGTGCTCTGGATTTCAGTGTGAGTTTTTTGAGAGTTGGGAGGCGTTGGGGTTGTCCCCACTGGGGTTGTCCCGCCTTCCCAGTCGTGGCCTTTCCCCGGGAGCGGGCCGTTCCCCGCGGGCGTCCTGGGCTGTGCAATACTGGCTGGAGTTTCTGAGCTGCATATCCTCTCCTCGTCAAGGAGGCACCTGCAGTAACCTTGTTTTAAGGAAAGTAGTGTCTTGATTTTGCTACTGGTAAATACTGAGACAGACGACTGTACGTACCGTAGGATGGGAGACTTTCAGTCGCTAAACCAGCTCGGTGGGCGGGGGGGGGAACCCCGGGAAGCGGAGATCACCAGTACCTGCTGAACCCCCTCTCCCTTCTGGGCTGTCGGCACCCGGCAGAAACCTGCCTGGTTTTTATGAGGCGTTCGAGGGGGCGGGAAGCGCCGTCCCATAGTCGGGAGCCATCGGCCGTGACCCCCCCGGGGACGCGAGAAAAGCATCTCTGAGCATCACCCTCAGTCCCACTGTTTCCTCGGGAGCTTTTACTGCGCTCACTGGGGTCCCCGACAGTCAGACTTCTGATTTCTAGAAGAGCTTTTATATTTGGCTCAGTGTAGGGACAGGAAAACAAGTGTCTTGTTGGGCCTGGGGTGTGCCCGCTGGGGGGGGCTGTGTGGTTTTCGATACCAAATGCTTGGGTTCTGGGGGGCCGGGGCTGGGGAAGGGGCTGTGCACCCCCCGACCCCATCCCAGGACACGGCCGGGGACCCTCAGCCTCCCTTGCAGCCTCCCGAATCCATCCGCTGGGATTAATGGAAACTAAAGCGGTTGCAAAATGGTACTGGGTTGTGAGGAGCTGCCGCCCGGCTGGCTAACGAAGCACCCACCCAGATGGCTAATGAAGCACCCGCCTGGCTGGCTAATGAAGCACAGGCCGAGCTGTGGGTATTACAGCGTCCCACTGGGGGTCCCTGGGGTGTTTCTCTACCAAAACCATGGGGTTCACTCATCCCCTCCGGTCCCGGGTTGTTGCTGGGGGGTAGGTGGGGGAGGGGGCATCCTGCACCTCGGGCAGGTAACAGAGCGTTGTCTCTTTTTGATGGAAAAGCACTGAATTCACTTTTAATCCAAAGGCCTTTTTAAGCTGAAGCAATATTAACAAACTGGGTGGGAGGGCTGTTCCGTGCGGGGGGGTCCTCAGCCTTCCTTCTCCTCTCCCTTCGCCTGTACCGACCCCGCTCCCCTGCCCCGGAGACCCGCGAGCTGTTGGGGAGGGTCAGAAATAACCGCCTGGGAAGCAGCGGGGTGTCCCGAAAGGGGATGGGTTGGGGAATGACAAAGAAAAAGAGAGTTGCAGATTTCATCGAGGCGTTTCCTTCCCTGCCCGGGCAGAGCGCGGACCCTCCGGAGCGGGATTCGTGGGGGGGTCTCAGGGGCTGCAGCGCATCTTGGTCTCCGTTTTGCTCATCCTAAATTTACTGGGGAGCAGCGACCCCTGCTTCCTGACGAAGCGTCGCGGCTCAGACATCCAGTGCCAGAGGATCTAAGTATTAGAAATAACGTCAGATTTTTTAATCTAGAACTGAAATCTCAAAAAACCCACCCAAAACCCTCCACGCAAATTCCCCCCGGTGCGTCCGTGGTGCGGTGCAGGCGGGGGCCGTTGCAGCCCAAGAACCACCCTCGGCCTGTCGGTGTGTGCCCTGCTCGGGGTGTGCGGAGGGACGGGGCTTGGCTTTCGGCTTCTCCCGTTGGAAGCCGACACGGGAACGGGGGGATCCTCTCCCTCCCGGGGTGACGGGTCGCTCAGCCCCGGCCGGGCACCCCCGGCTCCCGTGGGGAGAGGGGCTCCTGCCGGGGTTCAGCTCGGGGGGCGCAGCGTAACGGGGGCGGGAGGTGGGTGCCCGAGGGGCCGGGCTGGGAGCAGGGTCTGGCCGCTCCGGGGCAGCTCCAGCCTCCTCTGGACGTGGAGAAGCTCCAGCAGCGGAACAACCCTCAGGTCGATGCGTTGGTTCCTGGCTGCGACACGTCCCCAGGGTCACCCGCTTTAGAGACTGGTGACAGTTACAAAATCAACCGAAAAACCCCATTCTTGCCTCAAATAAGAGCGAAGGGGTTTTGTGGGCGTAATGGGGCCCGTTCTGTTCGTGCCCCAGCTTTTATCGGCGTGGCTTTCCGAGGCTGGGGGGGAAGGAGAAGGTGTGGAGGGAGCAGCCGGCTGAGACCTTGCTCTGGAGGCGGCTGTGCCCGGGGAAGGCTGTTCCGTGGCTCCTCTCGGCACTTCCCAGCCCCTTCCCTGCCGCGCCTGAGGGTCCACCTCCTTCATCCCGTGGGATTTCCCCTGTGGTGGGTGGCTTCGGATTCCTGTCTCGCAGACGCCTCTTGGGAGCCCCCTCTGGAAGGCGAGAAGCTGCCACTGGTGCGTGGTCCCGCAGGGAAGGCCCAGAGTCACCATCCTGGGGTGGGACGAGTGGCCACCACGAGGGTCTCGGTGGCTCCAGACCCGCGTGGGACAGGGTGGGCGTCTTGCGGGGTGACCTGGAAGTTTACAACTCCCTTCAGTGCCTTAGGGATATTTTAACGGATCAGCACTTTTCTCGGGCTACTTTTATTCTATTTCTTTTTAAGGAAATTACTTCTTTTTAACTGCACGTCTTTGCGCCGGGGTGCAGGTTGGTGGGGGAACCTCCTCAGGGCTGCGAGAGGGCATTAAGTCGGTAGGAAACGATTGGAGACAACGGGGCTGGGTGTAATCACCACGTACAGCTCGACATCGAGCCTTGGAAGCTTCGCCTGTTTTCCATTGTGGAATCGTGCGTTCCAGAGGGGGGAATCCTGCAGCCGGGGGAGGA
This sequence comes from Arenaria interpres, assembly GCA_013399435.1. Lineage (NCBI taxonomy): Eukaryota > Metazoa > Chordata > Aves > Charadriiformes > Scolopacidae > Arenaria > Arenaria interpres. The sequence continues at coordinate 162,744 of VXAK01027557.1, read as the reverse complement.
CTGTCTGCTCTCCCACCGCCCGCCCTTCCCGCTGCGCCTCCAGCAGGACCAGGACCCTGCCCTCACGCTGGGTTTACAGATCCAAGGGCGGCGGGGACGCAGCTGAAAGCATTACGTTTGGGTTCCCCGGGCATTAAATTAACAGCCCTGCAGCAGAGCCTGGCCTAAAAAATCTGAGGGGAATCGTTTCGAACGCCTGACGTCAGCCTGGGGCTGTGGCGGCAGCAGCTCCAGTAGGAAAAGTTCCTGGGGTTTAAATTCCCCCTTTTGGGCCGTCCCCAAGTCCCGCAGCGCGAGGTCGGGGAGCGCAGGGAGATGGACGGGGAGTAACCTCCTGCAGGGGAGCAGCTCTGCAGGAGTTTGGGGTCTGGGGGGGTCGGGGGCACAGGGGAAGGGGTTTGGTGGGAACTCGTAACCTCCATCCTTAGATGAGAAGGAAAGACCAACATGTTCAGCAACTCTGCTGGCCCCAGGAGTGTGTCCTGGTCGTGGTGATGGGAAAGAGCCGGTGGTGGAGTCATTAAGAGCTGGGTCTGAGGGGTGGCCTTCACCTGCTGGACCCTCCTGGGCTGGTCCCTGCCCACAGCAGGAGACTGGAGCTGGACTGGGGCTTCTCTGCTCCATGGAAGGGTCTGGCTGACGCCCCGTTGAAACCACGTGGCCACGGGTGGCCACCAGAAGGCTGAGGAGCACCAGCCCTGCCCAGGTGTCCTCCCACTGTCTCTGGCAGGGGCCACCCTTCAGCGTGGCACAGCCACACCAACGTGGCCATGGGGCGATTGGTGGTGGCCACGCGTGGCCAGTGGCAGGGCTGGAGGCAGAAGCCACCGCCGCTTGGGTGGCCTGGTCTTACAGGGGAAGAGCTGGGTTGGGGTGTTCTCCAGGGAAGCGCCTGGAAGGTCGGGAGCTTCCTTCACTGTAACCATCTCGCCAGGGACACTGGGAGCCCTGGGGACACAGTTGTGTTCCTCCTGGGAGCTGTTTGGAAGCCGCCACCGGGCCTGGTGTCACCTCTGTGGCTCTGCTGGCTGTGGAGGAGGGTCCTGGGGCTGGGCTGGTTGGACCTTCCGTAGTCCCATGTCTGGAACCGCAGGCGGCTGCCGCAGCGGTGAGAGAGAAGGACGGGGTGTGCACACTGAATTACCGGGCAATTAGCAGGGATTAATTACTGGGGGTGGGGGGAGGAGAGCGTTCCCGGGGCGAGGGGCTCCCGGGGAGGCGGCTCCAGCCTTTGGTGGGATCACGGAATCTGGAACTTTCTTTGTTACCTGGGTTGGTTTTTTTAATGCTATACATTTGATATAACAGAAGATCCATTTTAAGAGCTTACAGTAATATATTTTAAGTAATATATATTTTAGTATCTGTTAAAAAAATAAATAAATAAATAAAAAAGGCAAAGGCTGATTTGTGGCGTAGATGAGCAGGGGAGGGAGCGTGCGGCTCCTCGGCGAGGCCAGGGGGAGTGCTACGGGCAGGAGAACTGAGAAGAACTCAGTTTTTTTTCCACTAAATGCAATAAAAATGGGAATTCTTACAAAAGAAGAAATCCAGTGCTGTTTACCACGAGCAGGTTAGAGGATACTAAACCTTTGTCTGTCTTTTGCCTTTTTAAAAGGGACTTAAATTGGCCTCGAGGGCATGTACAGAGAACTCAAGTTGACACCATTTAAAAATGTATTTTTACACAAATAATATAGAAAAAAAAAATCATATTTTACATAAGAATTTTAAAAAAATATGTGTATATATATATACTGTATGTACTTCCTATATTCTTTATTTTACATTTTTCAATGTATTAAAAAAAAAAAAAAAAGATTCGAGCTGTTTGGATTTGAGCATGTAATAAA